>OY728158.1:1532713787-1533312072 GCA_963277665.1 Viscum album | reverse complement strand
CTTAGTAGGCGCGGTGGTGTCTAGGAGGTGCTGTGGTGTCCTGGGGGGCTATCTAAGGGGGTGGGGTGGAGGGTTTTATGCTTACATTCAGCCTAATATTTGGCTGAACGATGCATATGAATTAAAATAACCGTGGATTACTCTAAATTAATATATAATTAATATATATTATATTTAAATATTTTTTTACAATCTAGAGATAATTAAATCTTGATCTACTTTAGAAGAACTGAAAAATAACAAGTCAAACATACATGAAAACAAATGATTTGTTACCTATAATGTTGAGATTATTGAAATATTATTTACCAAAAGGTGATAATATGTAATAAAATCATCATATATTATATCATAAATATTAAAATGATTCATTTACAAGTAAATTACATCATTAAAACTATTATACATTAGGATATTGAGTGTTCAACCAAATAGAAGCGTAACATGATGGATTTCTAATCTCAATTTGAAGTCGTTGGGAGAAACTCTTATTTAATTGATTATAAAATGATAATATTATGTGTGTAATTTTTTTTAATATATTGTGTTTTTCCTCCAATTTTTTTTGGGTTTATAGTTGACACACATAATCAATTCATTCATTATTTATCACTTCTATGTTTGGATATTTTATTGGTTTATTTTACAATCACATTCTAATCAAGATTATTTACTCTTGAATATCAATTGAAGGAAATTACATAAATTGTTTAATTAACCATTACATTTTATTATGATGTGGTTGTTAATTAACCCTCTCATGTAATATTACCATTTCCACCTTGTTTACTTAATATATTTTATAATATTTTTAAATAAAAATCTTATATCATTTCTCTCTTCGATCGAAAAAATCTTTTATTCCAAAAACCATGTTTTCTAAAAATGATTTTAAAAATGTTCTGACACTTTTAAAAATGATTTATTAAACAATTTTATACCCATGTTGACTATATAAAAAAATTTAACATTTTTTTGTAAATTTTAAAAATATCCAGTATAGATTTTTCAAAAAAAGTGAAAAAATATTATTTTCACATGTACAACATGAACAAAATTTCTTATGATCATGGACACTGAAATTTCATCATGAATATTTTATACATTTCAAGTAAAATTTTTTCATAATTAATTTTCAAAAATATTTCTAGAATACTTTTTTTTAAATTTCATTTTCAATGAAAAGGATTTTCAAAATGTATTCTAAAATGAAAAGAATATTTTCCATAATAATTATTTTAAGAAATATTTTATAGTATTTATATTTATTAATGACAAAACAAATTTATGAAAATATAAATAGTTATATATTTTAATAAAAGTATCCTTATTCTACCTTTGGATGGTTTATCCAACATTGACCAATGAAAGTATTTGTATCGACTTTCCTAATTCATTTTTATTTTCATTAAAAATACCTTGATTTATTCACATTATGGTGGACATTAAATTTCACTATTTGTAATTATTATTTATCATGGTTACATTTACTTCATTAACCATATATAAAATTTACACGATATATTTACTTTAACTTGTATTATCATTTTATTGTTTCAAAATATTATATATAATTTATTCAAGACCTAGTGTTAAGACGACATTTGATTAGAAGGTCAAGGGGTCTAGGATAAATGTTTGAAATATTTTAAACTCTTAAATATCATGCATGAGTAACTTTCCTGAAAAATTGAAATAACTTTTAAACGAGCTACGTTAACATAAATATGAGGGCAACCTAACTTTCACAGTAGTGACTTTACCTTAGGATAGGCCTAACACAGGTTGACGTGTGAGAGATATGAACGTTATTTTTTAGACGTTTAATGAAATAAAATTAATTTAATATTTAATTTAATTTTCCGAAGCACAAAAAAATTACCAAAACCTAAAAATAAGCTATAAATCATAATTTCCAAGATTATCCTCATAACACTAGAATTATATAATGTTTTGGAGAGTAAACCCTTTGGGAGACCTCTCTATCAAGTGATATTGAATCCATACGCTAGGGGAGTTGGAAGATCTCATTGGCGATAAATGTGTAATCATTCTTCAACAATGATCAATCCAAACTCAAGGCAAGGTAGGTGATATCATTATTTCTTCCTTGTTATTTTATTTAATGACAACACAGATCAACCATGAATGGGTTGAACCTCGGTTTGTTCATTATTATATGAAGGGTTATTGCAGGTTTGATTCAGGGAGCTGATTATGTTCAATTTTGTTTCTTGATCTGTATAATAGGTTTTAATCACGGATGTAGAAAACAACAACTAGGGTTTTTTCCATGGTTTGTTTTGTGATTTATTACCCCTTTATTCCTATGTATTCTTTATTAATCATGGGGTCATGAACAAAGGATCATTCCACATCTGTTTCATAGTGAAAAGATATGAAATTGTATATCTAACATAATGAAGAACTAGTGGTGGTGTGAAAGTGATGGTGATGGATGGATTGGCGTATTATGGAAGATATCATTCTTCATTCAGATGATCAGGATGAGTTTTTAGAGCCGATCAAAGGCCCAAAACATACCAGATCGGTGTTCAAACGTTGAGACGACCCTGGATCATCAATTTCTAGATGAATAGATAATTGGGTTGAACACCATAAGATAATCAAAATCACTACAGTAATAAAATTTATTCTTGAAAATACCGATGAATAGGGAATGTCGGAACAGTACAATAGAGGTTTGAATTTCGAGTGATAGAGAGGTGGAACACGGTGTGTGAAAACTGTCACACATCATGTGGGGCCTTACCCAGAACTCGGTGTGTATCATGGAAGATACTCAAAAATGGGGTGGAGTACATGACAATTACTCCACCACATGGCCAGACCCTATCCGGATACATAGGCTACCCCATATAGGGCTACATAGGTAGGTGAACACAAGTTGAAGCAGTGTACTTGCACATGGCCAACATAAATAGAGTGGACCTTGGATATTTGGAAAAAACGTGTGATCCCACATACACACCATGTATACATTTTCCTAAATGACAGGTTCTTATGACATTGGTTTTTGTACACCGAAAGTACTTGGGGTCAAGGGACACGATGTGTGACACTTCTACACATTTTTTACTCTTTTATACATGGCTTGATCTCATTTCCCATCGTATTGTGGACAAGTATCATTTTTTTTGGCTCCCCCTTGTTCATTTCCATGAAGGTCAGTGGGTATAATTTCGTATCCATAAGAGTAGGACCCCCTTAAGTAGGCCTTTCTGGATAGAGTCATGAGTTTCCTCAGGGAAGCACATAGAAGGATGGTGTTGTTGGTTTTACATGGCCCGCAGTGGAAGCCGGTGGGACGAGGATTTCAAAATTTTCATTGGTGGGGTGATAGAACATGTCATCGCCGATGATCTGATCCCCAGAGAGGTCTGAGGATCTCTCGTAAATTATTAATATCACAAAACTAAAATGAAAACGAACCCATTTCAAATCTGAAGATGCAGTCAACTGCAACTAGTCGATGACGACCGTCACTTGAAAGATCCAAAGTAGGATCCCTCTAGATCGTCCAAACGTGCTCCAAAAATCCACTTGGAACATCGATCGTTGAATTCTGGGTGCTAGTGTGGTGATCCGACGAAGCTTTCGACATCCCGTCGATTACCGCATCGTGATCTCTTCAATGCTTGAAGAAGAACAAGATAAGAACTCTTGGATCATCTACTTCTCTCTCTAGGAAGTGGGAGTATGGAGAGGCTATCAATTTTCATTATATAAAAAGGAATGAATCGTTAATTTCACAACATACGAGAGAGCCTCCCCTTATATTTATAGTGATGTTGAGAAATACCCAGTTGGGTTCCCCGACCCCCATTTATTTCAACGTCCACTAAATAAATAATTTTGAAGAACTAAAATTCTCTAATATTATTTATTATTTTATCACATACTTGTAATATATATATATATATAATATTATGAGATAAAACTGAGTCATTTAAATCGACTCGCTATCTCGCCTAATATTAAATGAACCTTGAATATTAAAAAATATTAGTTCGATTAGTACTTTTCTTGTATTTACAAAACATATAAATACATTAAAAAAATTCAACCCCAAATATTCATAACATGAATAATAAGGAATTTATTTAATTTATCAGTGATAGAAAACTTGGACAACACTTGGACCCCATGGCAGGGCCCACTATGTCCATATACCTATTTGACTGAATAGGGCGGATTCTTGAATACGCTATTATGTGTGACCCTCTAGGACCTTACCTTGATAGCAGTGAATAAAATTCACAGACCAAGAGTGGATTCTAGAAACCCATCATGGCCCCTAAAGACATAAGGAAAGTCAAATAATTGACTACCATCCTAGAAACACTTACTGTGTACTATAATCTCTTTGTCCTTAAATATCTCATAGAGAAGGACAAACTCTTGTGTCATCATCCATATCTTTCTGGATTATTTGTTAATCTATCTAGATGGATTTTCCTTCCTACTTCTTTGGAAAAAGACTTATGAAGGTGGAACCATCCTGATCAACCAGGCCTAAGATATACAACTCTCTGAACTTGGAATCGATAAATCCTTTCTTGACCATTCAGCCAATGTCATAAAACCAACGACGCACCCAACACAAACTAACTCTCCAAGACATCACTGCCATTGTATTCGTCTTGCATCAACGTACATAATCATATGATATACATTGTTAATGGTCTCAAGTCAAATTTCCAATACACATGTCTGTAGCTAGGAACAACCAATGATACCCAAAACATGTGGTGTTCCTATTGGAGGGTATGTCCTCATGATCTCATTACTAGAGATAACCAAGTGCGAACTTTATGAGAATAAGTCTCAATGATTATGAGCCCCCAACACCTGATAGTCAAACATCTCATATTTCCATTATGTAAGATGTGTATAGACCGTAGAACATATATTTATGATCAATTTCATTATATCTTGAGGTTCTCATTATCGCCTGGGATATTCTATAACCTCTCTACACGATAATTAACCTTTGTACATTACCATTATTATAGTGGGCATAGAAATTTCCGCACTATAATGGTAAGATAACATCATGCATAGATAATTGTACATGTGATATGGTAATCAAAACTAGTTCATAGTTGGGTCTGTGACACCCACTATTTCAACACTCTTACTAGCACTAGATCCAACTTGATAACTAAAATTGTTATCTACTCACATGATAAATATCATGCTTCTGCTATGTAATGGCTTTAACTACTCAGTCTTCCATGTTTTTTCCGCGTGGCATATCTACTATATGAGACCCTATCGACTATATTAAAAATTATCAAGATAAGGTATCCCTGAGTATATCACTTTTTCTATTATCATATATTGAAAACTTGGATGGTATGAATTTCATAATTTACGTTATGATAATACTTTTTCACTAGGTACGAATCCAAGAACTAGACCAAATTCATGCGACTTATAACAACTTATTAGCTTTCTTAGAAGCTGCAACGTACTCGATATTTGTAGGAATGGATACCACAAGATTTTATGAGCTTGACTCACTCATCTATTTTTCCTAAATATGATACTATATCAAATTGATATATGGATTACTAGTTCATCTCCCACAGAAACTCGTATACCTTCCCCTCCACATTCCAGGCACATATCATTTGTAATCGCTAATGTACAATATGATAGTTCTGACTTCATAACATGCAGTGCTCCTGGATATAAATTATATTTTCCAATAAAAATTATATCGTGGCTATATCGATTATTTTCCATAATATGGAATATGTGATTGATCCATTGCTGAAGCATATGGTACTCAACACACAATTGTAATCTCTTGATATGTTCTGAACTTGTTAATCAGGAGAGATTACGCCATGTGACATTGGCCATAATTCTGAACATGAATTGTTCCAAATTGTACTTTTCAATACAATGTCACTATATGTATGATTGACTAGGATGAAGAAACCTTTTCATATACCTTAGTAGATCTTATTCCCTAGAACTCATGTTGATACATTATGTCAATCATTAGAGTATTTCATTTATTCAAATATTATCTAACTGTAAGATCAAGATCTGTTTTCCATATGTTGTTGAAAATATTTCACTGCGAAAACATTGGTGCTCCCACTAAACATTGGTAGACACAAGGCCAATATTCATTTGAAATGAATCTTCTAATATCTTATTGCTTACATTAATCTAGAACATGATTTCAGTAACTTGCAACCTTTATTGGAATAATGTAATTTCATCATCTCTTTCTAGTTGCACTGTATAGAAACCTTCCACAAAAGATGATCTTGGCATCCAATGACCAATATAATGATCTTATAAGTTATCTATGACAAGTAATATTTTAATAGATTTAGGCATACCGACTTTGTATAACTAATAAATCCTTATTGGTACCATGATTTTACCATCCATGTATCTCCTCATTTGAATACCCACCATAGTATTCAATTTATAAGCCCATATACAACATGATACATGGAATCCATTATTAAATTTTTAATTCATCTTGTAAATCATAACTAATTGCCATATACTGCTTACTTGTAGGATTTATTATTCTTAATGAATAATATATCCTTGACCGCGGTGAATTTGAAAACATCACCATGGTTTCATTCTTCCAATGTATTATGTGTCACCAGAACATGCCTATTCCACATGAACTTGTGAAACTTGTTCCTCTGCCAACCATTTATGCATATGGAGCATTGACTATGTCCAAGTCAATTCATCTCCTGCTGTCTTTACTAGATATGTGAACCCTTATATAGAAATGTATTCATATACATGATAACATCTTTTCTATCATAGTTATTTATGTAATATCCTAAGCAACTATTAGGATAATTACCTTATATGCACAACATGTTTAGATTGATGCAGGTTTGTTTTTAACAAACTCTTTGCATCCTAACACATGGTCTATGGAATAATGAATTTTCATCATAATTTGAATCATATGATATCCATATATCATTTTAGATGGAATATTGGTTATGGGTTTATGCCATTATATGCAAAGCACATCTTGAAATAAAATGGATGTTTCTGCAGGTTATTACATTGATACTACATACATCATAACTATGATGTATAAAATGTTCATTTAGGAATTTATCGATGCTACATTTTGTTGATCAATGTTAATATGTAAGACACTTCATCTATCATCCATATGAACATCAATATGGTGATGTAGATAACATAACAAGCATTTAATAATTATTGTATGCTAAATTATCATGATCGATGAATGTTTTGGTCAAGCTATTCTTCGACATGCCGATATAAAGAAAGACATATCATTTGATCAAACATATACTTTTTAGTACATTCCTTAATAACATAATGGAATATTATGAAGTATCTTTACCTCTATCTTTCTTTGGAATAGTTCACACTCTCTTGTTGAACTAATCATTAAATCTTTGTGTCTTACCTTTATCTATAAAAGGTTTCTTTGTCTAAACTAAGGATTCCAATAATACCAATGGGTTTTAGATCTTTCGAGCCTAAATACCATATCGGGTATATAATTGACGTCCACTTTTAGTTTCACTTGACAATGAATATTCATGCCACAATTTTATAGGTCTTACATTTTATATTCATCATTTATTACCATTGATTCAAGTATGTCTGAACTATTTGTTGAGTATGTTACCAAAAACAAAATTCATTCCAAAACATAGAATAATGTCTGATCATGTTCAAATGGGAACATGAGATTAATTTTTTTGGGTATACTCAACAAATTGTTCATTTTGAATAAATTACTTGGAAATTTTACGTTCTTTATTTTTCATCGCTTACTTAAGAATCTCCCTTTCTTTGATACTTGGAGAATACACATTACTCCTCGTAATGTTCCTTTACATGGTTATTTTATTTTAATAAATATATGTGAAAATAATATTGTATTTTAATACCCAATAAGTAAGTGAGAAAAAATACGGTTGATGAATATAAACTAAATGAGAAGAGGGTACTTTCTTCTAGTATTTCAGTTTATTTCATTTTTAAACATCCACAAAATTATTTCATTATGTGATGAAAATAACTTCTTATTAAATAACCAACAACTTTTGTTTGAAGGACATGAAATAGGTTCCTTTGGAGTAACTTTCCATAGGCCTTTCCGCCTTGTCTTTCAATTTATTCTCCATAAGAACAAAAGATTGTGTTATCTCCAATATTCTTATTACTTGGAGAATGTTACCATAAAGGTAATGAAGTGCTAACTCTATATCATTCGTTTGAACCCTTAAATTAAACTAAAGTACTGGGGTGTAAAATGTATAATAATGGAATGATATGAAGGATTATTAAAAATCTTTCACTTTACACAAACTGAGTGTGACCATCACATTCAAATCCTGGTTCACTTTCTCCTTGGAAACATCTTGGAGATAAGACAACATGTATCATCATCAATGTCATGATGTAGCGGCCATAACTAACATCATAATTTGATGATATCATTATGACAGAACCATCATATTCTTGATTCATGAGTCTCCTAAAAGTGGTTTTACACCCTCGCTTCTTGAGGTGGCTTAGGAGGTTGGGAAACAAGCAGCTTGAATTTATGATATAGTAGTAATGTGTGCAAGTGCCTATACTACACTTGGAATTTCATTATTGCTTTGAAATTATCATTGTCCAATAGTTATCGAAGTTTTATTGTGGTATTACTTGTCATTCTCTACAAATAATCTTTCGAAGATTGTATATTTATGTGATTACTTAATGTGACATTACTGATTATTTAATCATCAAATGTCTCCCACTAATTTTTCAAATTCTAGAAACCCTCTGTACTAGAATCAGAATATTCTTGAGTATTCTAGTGTAAAGGATTATTGAACCTCCCTCACAATCTAAAAGATATGGCTACACCACTACTCAGTGGGTCCATGGTTATATTTTGGCTGGCCAACAGCATTAAATCATTGTTCCTTAATCTGTTGAGTAAAGTCCCAACTTCAAAAAATCATTTAATGATTTACTCAACACCTGACAATAAAATTACAAAAATATGGAAATGGATATTTATTTTCTACAATTTTATTAAATTCAACCCACCACACGAATAAGAACACCCCAGTAGTAAGAGGAACCCTCAGCTAAGGCATGAACGGCACCTCGAACACCCATTTTTGTTAAAAATTGAATGATGGAAGGTTGTTTGTGACATAATAGATTATTTGAGGGTTTTATTGGTTTTTATCTCTCAAAAAATGTAATATATTTCTATTAAACTTGTTCATCTATGTTATCACGCTCACAACTGATCTTTAATTGAAAAACATACTCCACTTTGTTATTCATTTTATTATCTATTATTTTATGTATTTCCCTGCTGATCTAAAATGCATAAAATAATAAATAAATGCATAAAAAATATATTACCAGACTGATCATGAGCATCTAAACGAACTAGGCGCATTGTACGAGAGTCGATTCTTGACTCAAAATGCACTTAACCTCTATCATGTATATTCTCTTCGCATCAGGAACATCGCCTTGTCTTGGTGGGGTTCACGTCACGCCTTTGAGTACCACCTCGTCTTGGCAAGTTCTACATCGTTCATCATCTTCATCTGAAGTACAGAATTACTCATGCGTAGGCGAGGGGAACTTGGTTATAAATGTACATCATATGAATTGGACACGCATGTCCTTATACATTTTAACCAAAAATGAAAGACGATGCGCATACAATCAATTTAATTAATTACAATCATCGCATGAAATTAAAATAATTAATTAAATAAAAGCAACATACACGGTTTGATGCTAATGAATAGTAGGTGGGTACAAAAAGTGCCGTAAAATTAAAATTAAATAATTATGTTCATGAGTTATCTAAATTAATTTAAATTAATTATTAAATTCGTTTAATTTATTTATTTATCGGTCTGCTAATTAATTTATTTTTTATGCCAAAATTAAATTATTTAAATTATTTAAATTTAATAAATAAAATGAATTTATTTTATTCTGGTATTAAAAACTATTTATTTTCAACCATAATTAATAAATTAATTAATTTAGGTTCTGTGTGAGGCTTGCATGAAGTGTCATGCGGTGGCTTCAGGGAACACAGACGAAGGCCGGTGTGGGTGGCACCGACCTGCTGCAGACGATGCCGGGAGATAGCTAGGGTTCTCTGCTCTTGGTGGGAAGATGTATGGAGGGTTCGCCGGCGCTGGGTCAGTAGAATGGCTGGGATCAGTGTCCTTTAGTGGGAGAAATAGAGGTCTGCTCAGGGAAGGCAGAGTGCAGCGGACTTGAGCGGAGGAGGAGACGGCGGTGGGGAGCCCATGAGCAGCAACATGCTATAGGTGAGAGGGGCTTCTGATGGCTGGCATCTAGAGTGCAGCATCCCCTAGTACAGGCCTAGTGCTGTTGTATCACAGGGAGGCTAGATGACATCTCCTGTGGTATAATGTTGTGCGCCGTGCTGGGAAGAGGTGGATATCGCATGGTGGAGGCTCGTAGCATTAGGAGTGACATGTGCTGTTGCGGCGGGCTCTGTAGGGAGGTATGATGGGATCTGCATGGGGGGTTCCTTCCCAGGCATGTCCAAGAAGCCTTTTCCCAGGGTCTACAGACCTTTTTTTTAAGACTTCATTTGAAGTATTCTTCCACTATCCCTCTTTTTTATGAGTAAAGTCTCCTCCCGATTCTTTTAAGACAAGTTCTTCTCAAAATAATTTCCAAAGGCTCAATGATATCCTTTTAAATTTATTAATAATAAAACTATTTTAATAAAATAATAATTTATTAGTATTATATTAGTTTTATAATAATGTAAATAATAAAATTAATATGAATAATAAAAAATTATAAAAATTATAATTTTCCCAATTAAATTTATTTTGGATGAACCTATTGAAACATTATCAGTTCACAAAGATTAAATAAAAATACCTGAGATCAAAACGAAAATTTTAATCTAATCAGAAAAATTAAATTGGTCGTATCTTGGCGGTTCGAGATCGGATCAAAGAATGGTTTGAACCGATGAGACAGTTTTTGGAACCCTTTACTTAAGTTTATGAAAATTAAGTTTGTTTGGATTAGAAAGTTAATGTGATCCCTCTGATATCACTGTTAGGTTACTGGGGCCCGTAGTGGATGCCGGTGGGCTTGGTATTTCAAAATTTTTATCAGCGGGATGACATAACTTGTTGCCATCGATGATCCGAGCCCCGGAGAGGTCCAAGGATCTCACCGAAATTATTAAGAGCACAAAACTAAAACAAAAACGTACCCGTTTCAAATCTGATATTGTGGTCCACTACAACTAGTCAATGACGATCGTCACTGAAGTATTTAAAGAAGGATCCCTCTAGATCATCCACACGTGATCCAAAAATATTCTTGACACATCGATCGTTGAATTACAGGTGCTAGCGCGGTGATCCGACAAAGCTTTCGACATCCTGACGATCACCACATCGAGATCTCTTCGATGCTTGAGGAGGAACATGATCCAAACTCTTGGATCATCAGTTTCCCCATCATGGAAGTGGGAGGAGAGAGATACTCTCAATTTTCATTGCATTCAAATGAATGAATTGTGAATTTTGAAATATAAGAGAGATCCTCCTCCTATGTTTATAGTGACGTTGAGAAATACCTGGCTGGGTTCCCCAACCCCCGTTTATTTCAACGTCCACTAAATAAATAATTTTGACGAACTAAACAATGCCAATATTATTTATTATTTTATCACATAGTTTTAATATATATATATATATATATATTATTACGTGATAAAACTAACTCATTTATCTCAACTCATTGTCCCACTTAAAATTAAATGAACCTTCAATATTCAATAATATTCGTTCGATTAATATTTTTCTTGTATTTCTAAACTTGTAAAAACATTAAATAAATTCAATCCCAGTTATTCATAACTTGAATAATAAATAATTTATTTATCTCATTAGTGATTGATAACATGGACAACACTCGGACCCCGTGGGGGGGAACACTATGTTCATATACTTATTTGACTGAATAAGGAGGATTCTTGAATATGCTATTGTTTGTGACCCTCTAGGCCCATACCTCGATAACAGTGACTAAAATCCACAGACCAAGAGCAGTGTCTAGAAACCCATCCTGGCCCCTAAAGAGATAAGGATAGTCATAGAAACAACTAGCATTCTATAAACACTAACTATGTATCATAATCACTTTGTCATTAAATACCTCATGAAGCAGGATACACTCTTGTGTCATCATCCATATCTTGCTTCATTATTTTTTGATCTATCCAGATGGATTTTCATTTCTACTACTTTGGCCAAAGAAATATGAAGGCGGCACCATCCTGATCAATCAAGACTGAGATATACAACTTCTTGAACTTGGAAGAAAAAAATACTTTCTTGACCATTCACCCAATTTAATACCACCAACAATGTATCCCACACAAACTACCTTTCCACGACATCACTTACATAGTTTTCGTCTTACATCAAATTATTTAATAAAATTATATACATTGGTAATGGTCTCAATTCAAGAGACCAATACACATGTTCGTAGCTAGGAACAACCAATGACACCCAAAACATGTGGTGTTCTTATTGGTAGGTCTTTCCTCATGATCTCATTACTAGAGATCACCAAGTTCGAACTTCATGAGAATAAGTCTAAATGCTTATTATCCCCCAGCACCTGATATATAAAAATCTACTATGTCCAGTCATTAAGACGTATCTAGACAGTAAAACATATATTTAAGATCAATTTCATTATTTCTAGAGGTTCTCATTATAGCCTGGGATATGCTATAACATCTCGACATGACAATTAACCTTTGGAAATTATCATTATTATAGTGGATGCATAAAATACTGAACTATAATGATAAGATAACATCATGCATATCTTACTGTACACATGATATGGTAATCAAAACTACTTCATAGTTGGGTCTATGGCACCCACTATTTCAACACGTCTATCCATTCATGTGCCCTGTGTAGAGTGAGGTTATCAATGAGACCAAGCCTACTTTACATCAGTAATCTACTTAGAATGTGAATCCAAATTAGTTATGGTATTCACCATGGCCCTAGTAGGGATCTTTATCAATGTACTGTGATCTTCCCCACTCATGTACTTGGTTCTCCCAGAGTGATTGTATCGTATTATGTATTTAGATCTATTAATGTGTCTCTATCATGGTTTTTCTGGATGAACAGTTAGTCTTGGATGGATGTATTCATGACTATCAAACATATGAGTGAGATTTCTTTGTTTATTTCTTTGTGGAATTTTCAGACTGAATTTGTAGCATGCGTATGCGGTCATTGTAACTTATATTTAGACTACTGGTCTAGGTTTCAAGTATATCTAGATATTTTCTTGTTAAATATATTATATACATATACTATGTAGATCTGATTGTACCTTTACATTGTGTATTTCTTGTGTATTTTGGGGTTTCATACTGTGTATCGTTATACACACCCATGCACGGGATTTTCTTGTATGTGTCAAATCATGTGCAGATAAGTGACCTTTTAACGGAGTCCATGGCAGACTTGGAATGGATAGAGCATTGTATGTTTTAGATAAGACAAGGTATTCCTACAACTTCTATTATAATTCCTAGTACCAACCTTATTTTACTTATATGTTTGACTTTGTCATTGGTGGACTCTTTCATTCTGGTGGACTTTTATTATGGCCTAGTTTAGTTTTCTGCGCATTAAATTCTGTTATACTCTGTTGGTTGGGTTTAGTAGAATGCATTAATTTTGTTACTTAATAATTTTTACATTTTTATAGTGGGGAGACAATGTCATACATAGGGATTGGGATGTGGGAGACGTTATAGGAGGAACTAGTAAAGGGGATCTGTAGTCCAGGGCTCCTAAGCTAGATCTAGTCAGCATAAGGAGAGGTGATGTTACACATGTGATGGTAGAGGACATCTCACTAGAGATTTTCCAACCCATCGAGATGCTAGTAGGGAATATGTGGATGGAACACTGATGAAGAGTCAATGTGTGGTGTAGGTAGATCCTCTAGGAGGTTGATGTGGCAGAAGAGTAGGGAGAGATACAAGTGGTAGCAGAAGTTTTGAAATACTACCACAACCGTGGTCAGCAGGTCCTAGCTAGTCTTAGAGAGTTAGAGGATAGGGGTGGGGGAAGAAACTTGCGGTCGAGGTTTATAACCCATGGAAACGAAGAATTATCTGAGGTATGATATATTTATTTTCTACCATAGATTTTGTACTTATAGACATAGGTTCTAGTCACTCTTTCCTCGCCACATATATTATTTGAGACCTTCAAATTCTGGTATAACCATTGACTCAACCCTTTTTCTTAAAGGCATATACAAGAAAAAAATTGATGATCACACCCCTTTTAGGATTTTTGGATATTACCCTTGGGGGAGATTGTTTTTTTGGAATGTCTTGGTTGCAGCGTTGAGGCCTTATGACGTCGTTCTCAGTATGGATTAGATATCTTTGGTCCATGCCCAGATTGACTATTTTAAGAGAATGGTGTGGTGTGCCACAATGATGGGGTGATTTTTTTCTTAGTTGGTGAAAATAAAACCCTGGAATTATAGGATAGTGTCATGCAATAGAGGTTGTAGTTGATCCCTCATAAGTTGGCTAGCCGTATCGTTAGAGCAGTAGATGTTTTGAGCTTTCTGTTCACAATAGTAGTGGAAGAGTATCAGGACGTATTCCCCAAAGATGTTCTCATATTAACAACCTAATGGGAGTTGGACTTTGACATCGATTTACACCCTCGGATTCCTCCAATATCATAACCCTTATATCAGATGGAACCCATACAGAATGACGTGTTGAGGGTGTAGTTGGAGGATTTTCAAGGAAAGGGCTTTGTGAGATGTAGTGTTTCACACTAGATAGCCCCAGTTTTGTTTGTAAAAAATGTGTATGGGCGCTTGAGGTTTTACATGGATTACCAGTGCTTGAAAAAAGATATGGTAAAGAAAATGTACAATATTTTGAGTTTCCATGACCTCTTCGATCAGTTAATATGGTCATGTTGGTTCTTCTCTAGAGACCTTCGATGAGGCTATCACTAGCTGTGAGTATTGGATGAGGATATATGGAAGTGAAATTTTAGATGCAGCTATGGTAATTATGAGTACATGTTGATTCCCTTTAACTTTATGAACACCCTAGAAATTCTCATGGGAATCTTGAACCAGATATTCCATCCATACATATACTGATTCATATTGGTCTTCATAAAAAATTTCCTTATGTACTCGACGTCTGAGGAGGAGAACATGAGACACGTATGGATGGTTCGGAACATTCTTTGACAGCACCAGAATTATGAGGAACTCACAATGTGGTAGTTCTGGATTTAGGAGTCCAATTTTAGGGACATGTTTTCTCAGTTGATGGAGTATCAGTAGACCCATCCAAGGTGGAAGCAGTGTTATCTTGGGAGCTACCTAGGATCTTGATGGAGGTGTAGAGCTTCCCTGGGCTAGCAAGAAAAATCCCGAGATTCATACCTAATTTTCCTCAAATATCATCACTGATGATAGATTTGACTAGAAAGGGAAAACCATTTGTGTTGATAGAGAAGTGATAGTAGTGTTTTCAATAGTTGATGTATAGTTGGATGAGCGCTTTGATCATAATATTTCTATAGGTGTGAGTCTCTTATGTAGTGTTATGTAATGCCTCAGAAACAAGAATTAGTTGTGTCCTAATGAAGACGCGAGAAGTGATTTCATATAGATTGCGCTAGTTGAGGCCATATGAGCATAACTACATGACCCATGATCTTGAGTATGTAGTGGTAGTGTTCGCGTTGAAGATGTGGTGACACTACCTGATGGACTATCTGTTTATCTTCTACTCTATTCACAAGATTCCCATGTATATATTCTAGTATAATGATCTAAAAATGAGATAGAGGTGATGGATAGAGTTCCTCCTGAACTATGACTTCAATATTTTCTTTACTATTGGGAAGGGGAACATGGTGTAAGATTCTCTTAGTAGGAGATCTAGTATGTAGCTGCTGAACAAGGATTCAGAGAACATGGCCTCGTTATATTTATCCTTCATGGAGTAAGATGATACCTCTTACCTCCATTCGGTGGTTGTCTCTCCTCCACTATTATAGTGGGATAGGGAGGCACAACATAGGGATACCAACTACAAGACCATACATGGTCAGATTTTCATAGGGCATGCTTTTTAGGGATATTCACAATGTGTGGACCACATCCTTTTTTAAGGGATTTATAGTTGTTCCAGATGAATTGTGGGAGGAGGTTCTATGGGAGTTTCAAACATCCTATTTGTTAATGAACCCTAGTGTGGAGTATATGTACCCAGAACTCTGATGTTAGTTTTGGTCGATAGGGATCATGAAGGTAGTGGCAGAGTTAATTTATCAGTGCCTTATGTGCAAGAAAGTATAGGCTAAGTACTAGGTTCTAGCAGGATTATCTCTCCCTTAGAGGAGCCGAAATGGATGTGGGATAGAATAATGGAATTCATGATTGTTTTTCCACATACATCATGTGGACATGATTACATATGGTTGACCGTTGACCGACTCACCATGTCCGCCAACTTCCTAGATATCTGAAAGAAATTTTTAGTAGAGAGCTTGGGATGCCTCTAAATGTAGAAGATAGTGTTTTCTCAAGGAGTCCCATAGATGATTGTTTCATATCGTGATGATGGTTTCACATCTCAATTATCAAATGGATTTTAGGAGGCATTTGGGACACAATTGTGCTTGAGGACAACATTTGATCCCTGGATGGATGAATAGATAGAGAGGAATATTCAAGTTCAATATGATGTGTTTCAGGTATACATCTTGGTCTTTGGTCGTAGCTGGGAGAACCACCTACCATAGTTGGAGTTTTCATACAAAAATATCTACCACTCCACCATTGGTACGACATCATTCGATGCCTTGTATGGGAGACCCTGTTGGTGACCACCTGGCTGGACTAGCCTATGAGATTCAGTACTTATTAGCTCAGATTTTGTACGCACTACTACCGAGAAGGTCTTTTTCATCCAAGATAGGATGAAGACTACAAGAATCAGGAATAATTCTTATATTGACTAATGGTGGATACATTTGGAATATGGGGAAGGATTCAATGTCTTTATGCGGTCTCACATTGATGAGTGTTTTGAAGATTTTTTTGGGGTATAAAGTTATCTCTAAGGTTCATCAGACCTTTTCAAATACTGTATTGAGTGGATGAGAGAGTGCACCACTTAACTCTACCATCGTAGTTGCATCGGGTACATGGTGTCTTCCATGTGTTGTAACTAAGGAGTTATCTTCATGAACCATTGCACATCATCGACTCAGGAGAGATGGAAAATGATGATGGAGTGACCTTTACTGAGTATGAATTGGTGATTAAGGATTGATATGAGAGGATCCTTCTTCAGTGAGTGATCATTTAGTGTGTGTTCGGTGGCATCATGGGAATATCTAGGAGATCCCTTTGGAGTAGAGGCTCAAATTCATGCACAATACCAATATCTTTTTCAGTTGCCTTTTGATATGAATTTTTCAAGGATGTAAAGCCCCACATTGGGGAGAATGTAATGTCACGAATCTCCATGTATTATTTTTAAATATTATATAAATTTATTTTGAGACCATATGTTGAGACGGCATGCGATTATGTTGCACGGGGTTCCTAGGATAAATGGTTGGGATATATTTAACTCTTAAATACCATGCACGATAGGTTTCCCTAAAAAAGTATAATAACTTTTAAATGGGAACCTATATCAGAATTACAAGTAACCAATTGTGTTCAGAGTATCAAATTTACCTTAGGAGAGGCCTACCACCAGCTAGTGTGGGTGGCTGCGAATGTTAGATTGTTTAATTTTAAGGAAATAAGATAAATATAATATTTATTCGATTTTTATGTTGCACTAACAAAGCGACATAAGATTTTAAATAAGATTTTAAACAGAATTTCCAATGTTCCCTACAAAACACTAGAATTATCTAGATCGTTTGAGAGGAGACCCTTGTAGAAACCTCATGATGATAAATGACAATGAATCAAGATATCATGAATCACTGCATCGACAGAGTTATAGATTCTCATCGATGATGAATGCAATGTATTTTTTCATCAATAATTGATCCAAACGCGACGTATGTTGTGTGATTTCATTATTTCTTTCCCTTTATTGGATTAAACAATGAATGTAGATCAACACATGAATATGTTGAACTATTTTTTGTTCATTCTTGTGGGATTGGTGGTTGCAGGTCTGATTTGGGGAGTTCATTCTATTTTTATTTAGATTCATGATCCTTTTAATGGGAGAGGATCAAGTACATAAAAATAAATATCTATGGTTCGTTCAATTGGTTGTTTCTCTGTGATTTTTTCCTCTTTTATTCTCTTTTGTTATTCATTCTTCGTTAGGTTATGAACAAATGATTGTTTCACATCTATGTTATAAATCAATGATTTTAAATAGTAGATCTGAAATTTTGATGGCCTAGATGAGGTGTGAAAATGATTGAGACAGATAAATTGATGTATTCTGGGAAATATCATTCTTTGATCATTTTTTGTGCGGATGATGACGATCAGTTTTCAGAGCCGGTCGAAGGCCTAAAACATACCAAATCAGTCTTGTAAGGACAAGATTACTATGGATTTTCAATTTCGAGTTGAATAGATCATCATATCGAACAATGGAAGATCAACCAATGCGGTGGAGGAATAACATAGATTATGTAAACTCCCCATGAACATAGTGTGAATCTTAGAATACATGGTGTGTGGGGCCAATCTAGCGGTGACATATAGAGGTGGAAGATAACATGTGACAAAATTTACATAGTATGTGTGACCTTACCAGGAAATTGGTGGGCATCATGGTGGATAAATATACATCGGGTGGAGTACATGGTATTTACTCTACCACCTGACCAGACCCAGACCATATACATGAGCTACCCTGTGTACTGGTACATGGGTATGTGAACATAGGATGAAGTTGTTTACTAGAACATGTTCAAAATAGATAGAGCAGACCTCGGATAGTTGTACATGGTGGGTGAGCTCCTCAACACGCCATGTATATCTTTTCGCACATGACTTGGTCATCTGACATAGGCTGATGTAAATGGGAAGCACCCGGGGTCAAGGGACAAATTGTGTAATACTTCTATACTCTTTGTGCTCTTTTCTAAAATGATTAATTTCCTTTTCCACTTTATAGTGGACTTGTCTCATTTGGTTTGGTTCCCCATTTCTCATTCCCCTATAGGTATGTGGATATCACTTTTTATCTACCAATGTATTACTCTCTTCAACAGGAATTTCTATATAGAGTTGGCAGTCCCATCTAAGAGTCTCGGAGCAGGATCATAGGTCCATTCTTGTGCCCTAGGTAGAGTGAGGTTATCGATGTGACCAATACTACCTGATGTCAGTCCTCTACATATTTGGTGAATCTATTTGAGTCATGGTATATTCCATGGCCCAAGAAGTGATCCTCATCCATGTATCATGATATTCCCCACTAGTGGAGTTGCTTCTCCTAGAGAGAGTGTATAATATTCTCTATTTAGATCTAACAATGTATCCCTCTCATGGAGGTTCCTGATAAACATTATGTCTCACAAAATCTTCATCTATGATTTTAGACATAGGATTGAGTTCTCCCAGATGAGTGTTGTTTGGAATCTTCATAATGATTCCCTAGTGTGGGTATGCGGTCGTTGTGACTTACCTATAGACTACGTGTTTGGGTTTCATGTATATCTAGATATGTTTTTATTATATGAATTGTAGGTATATATTGTGTTGGAGATGACTTTTACATTAATTTTTGTATTTATTTCTTGTTTATTGGGGCTTCTTTATGAGTATTTTCATATAGACCTCCATACAGGTTTTACCTGCACGTGTTGTGTCATGTGTGGACAAGAGACCCTTTGACATAGTCTAGGGTGGACCAGGATCGGATAGAAATTTTTATGTTTCAGATAGGATGAGGCATTCCTACGACATCAAGAATCAGTCAAAATAACTATATTAATTTTCTTAAAAGTTAGACTTTGTATTTGGAAGACTATTTATTTTTATTGGGATTGTATTCCAGCCATGTTTACATTTCCAAAGTTTGCATTATTTTGTACTCTATTGGTTGGGTTTAGTAGTATTCATTCATTTTTTTCCTTAGATGTTTTTACATTTAATAATTTGTGGTCTTAGAGATGTGTGTGCGTGTACAGGTACTTCGTAAATGCATCCCATGTTTGTGACATGCCTACTTGGTGCTAGTCACCAGCACCTAGCCTATTAGAGGTCAGCTTGGGGAGTCAAATAATGGGCCCCACTAGGATGGGTTGTGACATTTACTTTTAATGTTTTCGATTAACTGGGGAAATATTCATCAATACATTTCGGTTACATATTACATATTTTATTTTCTAAATCAATATTTCGATTTTGATGAATTCTTATCACTAGTATTACATGGTTTGGGGACCATTTAAATTGATAAACTCTATAGATTATTTGTCCCATAATAGAAAACTATTTGGAAACAAAACCTTATAATTTTTAACCATACACATTAGAAACTATCTTGCGAATAGTCTTAATGGTAGTATGTATTAAACAATTTTCTTATAGCTCTTTATGGTAATGATTTGTGTACTTGGGATCCATTATATCCCTTAATAGATCATTTATAGCATTCAAAATTTAGTTATCATTATACATGAGATTTTCACTATGAGAAAATATATTAATGAATTTAATTATTACCTTTTTATTATATATAATGTGTTTTTAGTAATGTTAACTTACATATTTATTCTTCTATATCTTACAATAATATTCATGTTATTTAAATGGTATGTGTGCTTAATAATTTTCCATTAAATTATTAATATTTTTTTATTTGTGAATACTTCCATTGAACTTAACCCTTACTATGTATTTAAGCTCACCATTATTGTTTCACATTCCCCATGAATCCATGAACATTACTATGTATGATATGTAATGATATTCTATATGGGATTAAGATATTTTAATAAAATATATTTTGTAATTTGTTTATTGAATTGTAATTCAGGTCTCATAAGTGTATCTAGTTTACCAAGTGTACTAAACTATTCAGTCCTTCGAGATTTGTTTCCTTATATCTTATAACAATGTAATAGTAGCAGGCACCATCTCCAGGCTTACTAAGGTCGGGGAACTATAATTGATTCTATAAGAATATTAGTATATATCATTGGAACTAAAATGAGGGAAAATAGATCTTTAAACAAAACCCTATGATACACATTGGTGATCAATATAAAATAAAATCCTAAAAATCCATTTTGATGACTAGGATATTAGATACACATATATGTTTCAATTTATGTAAGGTATTTTAGTTGTTTTGGGACTATAAAAAATTATTCATAGTGATATATTATAATAAAATGTATGTATTAATTTTTAAGTTTCACATAGTATAATGGATGTGAACCTCACCAATGCGTGTGAACCAAAGAGTAATAATGGTTGTTCATTTGATATATTTAATTGAATATTCCAATGGAATGTAGAATCACAAACAATTTCATCATATGTATAAATAATATCATTTGGTAAGAAGATATAGAAATAAATATCAAGGTATTATGGTTTTGGAGGGAAGCATGAAAAGAATATTATAGATATGAAAATGTTGGATAAATAGAAGAAGGGAAATAATTATTTCCTCATAAGTGATAATTGTTGAATGAAATACCATGATATATGCTTAAAAAGATTAGGATTTTTCATAAAGTGTTGGGGGAAAGACCATAGCTATTTGGATTTAAAGGGTAAGAAAAAATATTCTAATTATAAATTCATTAACTACAAGGATATATGAAAAAATTCAAACAAATTCCCCAAGCCTAAAAAAGAATACTCATCAAAATAATCTAATAGGTCATAATAAATATTATTCTATTATAACATATGAAAATGAATGAATAATTTTATTATGTTTTTATTCTAGATTTATGTTGTTTGAGTATTATATCAATGATTTATTGGTTATATGAATTATGAACTATATAAGTATTGTACTACATTACTTTTCCATTTGGTATTCAAAAGAGTGTGTTAAATGGATTAAAGAAATGTTCTTCACTGGAAAGTGGAAATTCTTGGTAAATAACTGATTAAGGAAATGATAACCCTTAATGTGTTCCTCCTATGGAAGTAATGATGTTGGGATAAATAGATCATTGATATAGATAAATTAAATTTTATAGTTATGAATACATTGGTACTCAATAATTATTTTTTAACCAAGTGGTTTATTCCATCATTGATGGAGTGTATATCATATTTAGACTAATGGAATATATCGATTAACATAAGTCATACATAAGGAATAAATAATAATGCATATTTTCAATAATTTTTTATATTAATTATTGTTATTAATTTTTTGAAGAGAAAAATTATTATTGTATTACTATATTTGGTTTGTGATTATTTAAAGCCGCATTATTTTTGCTATAAAATATATTGTTTACATTGAATCATTCCAACTAAATTTGGCCAAGTAAATTTTTGTCTATGCATTAAGGTGTAATATTTATGGAATGGATTAAGTTTAAATTTATGTGTAATTGGATAACCCTTTCCATTTAATTTTTTTACTATTAACATTAAGAATATCATGATACTATTTTATGAATAAGATGTTTTTTAAAGTGTAATTTTAGTACATATCTATAAAAGATCTTTTATGGATACTTTTTCATGGAGTATGGGATTAATTATAAATTCATCTAAGAATATATAAAAGTTAAAATTATTCATTTAAAATAGAAATATAAAATATAAGTATGTTTACTTATATTTTTATAGAGTTAATGAATTCCTCTAGTATATTAAAATTGGGCTTGAAAGAAAATACTACCGTAATACCTCATTTTTTGTTTAACTGAAGGTCTGTTAAATTATAAAAAAATTATGTTTTTTAGCCCCTTAACTTTACATTGATCATTCAATTATGTTGTTCAATAGAAATAAACTCTCCCTATAAATATTAACATTTTCATTCCATTTCTATATAATAACCTTCCACCAATGTACTCCTACATAGAATCTAATAATGTGTTATTCTAGATTTCCTTCTGGATTCCCTATCTATATTTTTAATATGATATTTTGTGATGTTTTTAATGATTTGGTTTGTCTAGAAATTTTATTTTCAAATATCAAACCATTTATTACCAATAACATGTTTAAATTATGAGGACACAATTTATTTATTGAGGTCATATTGAAATTACTAGAAATTTAAAATATGAACATCATATTCATTTTCTTATGAGATACATAATAAAAATAAAAAAAAGGAATATAATTTTTTTGTCTTTATGATCTAGTAAACATTTCAATTAAATTAATTATAAGAAATAGTTTGAAATGAATGTAACACTAGGTTAGCTACGTGACATGCACAAACATCTTTCTTCCATGGCCACCGTTGCACATAAGAATAGATTTTACAGAATACTATTAATATTATAATTTAAAATTAAAAGTTCATCAAACCCATTTAATTGATGGTTATAAATAATATTAAATAGCTTATTAAAATAATTTGATGAATTAATTTGTTACCAGTTAAATAAAAATGAATATAAAAAAATTAAATATAAAGGTAATGATTTAAAAAAAATATTATTCTGCAATTATGGTATTTTGTCCTAATAAATTATATTAATTAATATTAGTGTATTATGATAAAGAAATTTATATATTATCCTTCATAAATATTCTTTAGTAAATTTATCAAATATATTTTTTGAATAATATAATAAATTATCATATTTTACACCTAATTGTATTTTTTTACAAAAGGAAAATTTTCAGCCTTTTAATGGATAATTTTTTTAAAAATAAATATTTAAATTGTTATAAACTTTATTTGAAAAAATAAACATCATTTTTGAAATTGTAAGGTCATAATTATATTAGGGTGAATATTTGATATTTTTCTATGACATTTTATTTTTTGATTAATAGGTAAAATTTGAAATTTATTTGAAAAAATAATTTTCATCAAAAACATATAGACAATTGAACTATATTTTAAATTATTTTTGAAGAAAAATTAGATCAGTAATAAATATATTAATCCAATTTAGTGAATTAAAATCATTTTCATATTGAAATTTTATATAATAATATTTTGATCTTTTGAACATTTTAACTTTATCAACAAACGTTTTCTTCATGTATGTGAGAAAATTTTTTAAATGAATTCTACAACTTATTCATATTTAATTTTTAATAATGGATTACATATTATTTATAAGATTAAAAAATAATTTATAAAATATTCAACTTTATTTTTTAATAAAGTAATTATTAAAATAGTTAATATTAATTATATTGATTATCAGAAAAATAAGAGTAACAAGAGAATAAATATTAACATAAAAGGTTAAAATGACCTAGAATAAAATATAAAGCCAATTTTATAACCACTGTTTGACAATATCTGATATTTTATAAAACTTTTGTTCATTATTGGAGCCATAGGGGTTAACATAGACATCCAAATAGTATTTACAAATTTCTTTTTGACAATAATTCCACCCCTCCATAATTATACATGAGTAGTCACTCCCCTCTCTTATTCACACCTACCAAGACATTTTTATCTTTCAAAACCTGATCGAATTACTTAACAACATCTCTTACTTCATATTAGAAGTATTTTAATGGGTATAAATCCATCTTAGGATGATATAATTATAAACCTAAGGATGATACCTATAGAAGAGGTAATTTTATTGTAAATATTTTTTATATTATTTTCTTATCCACCAACCTAAATTATTATTGTATAATTATTTTATAATAACCAAATAATATTAAATATAATAATATTTTTATATTTTATGTGTACTACAAAAAACCACACATACATCAATAAACTGGGATATAATGTCATTATTTGATTGTACAATAGACTACCTCCTCCTGAACCAATGGAATTCATTATTCCATTACAACATTTCAAATCTGATATTAAAGATGTATTTATAGTTTATATGTTATACGTTTATATATTATTCTTATTGTATTAATTATTAGGGAATTGTTATTTAACACAAATATTAATGTTTTCCATTTTGTGATTATATTAAAACGTCGTTCAGGTGTACGATGGACTACCTCACTGGAAATCGGTGTAATTAAATCACATGTTATATGGAATACATTAAGTATTGGTTTAATAAACATATGTGATATATATATCATTAATAATATACTTGAATGATAGTAAAAAAATATATAACTTCCTTTTCATTATATTAATACAATTATAAAATGGAAGCAGTGTTCATGTGTATGCATGACCTACCGTCTCCACGAATGGTGCATTTCATTTCTTATAATAATTTTTTTAGACTGCAAAAAATACAAATATAATGATAATATATGATAATAAAATAATTTCTAAAATTATTGATATTGTTAAATAATGATCATTATAAGCGGAACAAAAAAATTATATGTCAAAACACACTTCAACAACAAAGTAGTTATTAACTGAATAGATCCAAATAAGTATATATAATTAAAGAAAAAGTAGAAATATCTTATAAAATAATAATATAAGATAACATATATATTAATAAAGTTCTGTTATAAGTAAAAAAAATTATTAGCTCTATAATACATGAGGTTAAATATCATTCAACCAAATGGAAGCATATTATAAAAGATTTCATAACATAATTTACACTAGTTGGGTTAAACTTCAACCTTGTTGATTACATAATAATATAAATTTTTTTACTAAATTTTTGTTATCCCATTTTGTACATCAAATTTTTCCATGTTTATTTACATAGGACACACATAATCAATTAATTTTTGAATTCTCACTATAATTTTTTGATCATCTTAAGGGTTTATTTCACAGTCCCATTCTAAATGATATTGTTTATTCTTGAATTATAGTTGAATGAAATTAATATATCATTTCCAAATAAGCCCATACATTTTATTATCCCATGGTAATTAATTTTCCTTTCATGTAATAGTACTATTTTCCAATTATTTGGTAATTATAATGTTTTATAATTAATTTTTAGGAAAATATGACTTCATTTTTATCTTTCGATTGAAATATGTTTTATTCTAAAAAAAATCGATTTATAAAAATGATTTTAGAATGATTTATTTATATTTATTTAATCCAATTATACTATTTTTAAAATATATTCAAAAAAATATTATGTCATTTTTAAAACAATTCCCTTTCGGATATTACAATAAAAGTGAATAAAACAATGTTTTATTGTGTATGACATGAATAGAATTTACAGCAATCAATACCACTGAAATGTTTTCAATATTATTTTTTATGTATAAATGGTAATTTTCAAATAAATTTAATTTCAAAAAAACTGCTAAAATTATTTTTCTTTAAATGTTATTTTAAAATAAAATATTCTAAAAATGTATTTCAAATTGAAAATGATATTTAACTTAAGAATGGTTTTAAATATTATTTATGTTGTTTATATTCATACATTAAAACCACAATTTATCCATGTCCCAATGGTTGTATATTTAATTGATAAAATCCTTAATATCCCTATGGATGTTTTATGCTCACTTTTAGAGAGGAAAGTATTGACATTCACATCCTCAATAAATTCTTTATATACATTAACTACACTATAAATTACTCACATTCATATGGACATTAAATTTTTCCAAAATATAAATATTATTTATCTTGGATACATTTATTTCATGAAACTTATAACACTTTTATATGTGATATTTATTTTTAATTTTATTTATTTTCTAGATAAATATTTTTAAATCTATATCACTTAATCAATAAGGATATTTTATAAGTCACGTTGTTTATGAATTAAATAAATTAATTGATATATCATGAATTATTTAGACTGGTATGCAATGATTTGGGGATAATTTAATGTAATCCCCCTTGACCAATCAGTAGTCTCATAAGATGAAATTAGTTGGTAAAACCCATTCATGTTTTAACCATACATGATCTAAACAATCTTATGAATGGTTTTTACCATAGGATGTATTAAACAATATTTTGAATGTTTCTAATAGTAATTATTTCATGATATTGGGAAACATCATGTGAATGAATTAATCATTTACTATATTCATAATTCAATAACTATTATCCATGGGATATTCCCTATGAAATAACCCTTTGATGCATTTATTTCTCAAGTTTCTGTTATATTGAATGTGTTTTTAGTTATTTATGTTTTGATATTGATTCTTCTTTCTATTATAATGATATTCAATTTATTTAAATGGTATTTTTGTTAATTTATTTCCTTTTCTATTTTTATTATACTTATTTCTTAATGATTACTACCATTTTAGAAAACCCTTAATAAAAATTTATGATCACCCTTATTTTTATTTAATTCCCATGAAATTCAAAATGTTTACTATTTATTATATCCATTTATATTATAGTTTTGATAATGTTATAATAAAAAAAATATTTTTTAATTTTTGTATTCAATTTTAATTCTATAAATAATTTATTCATATATTTTAACACGATTAATAAATTATTTAATTATTCTTTATGTGTTTCCTTGTGTCTTTTTGCAATGAAATGGTAGTAGGCACTATATATATGCTTACTAGTGTCATGGGATTTCGATATAAAATAATCAAGTGTTCTAGGTTAGTAATGAACTATAAATTATACAATACAATCACCTTTATCACAATATTATTCAACCATATATAATAAATAATTTCAATATAAATAAAAAACATATTCAAAATGAAAATATTTAAATACTATGGAATCCATTTTTAAAACATGCTGGATAATTGGGGATTCATTGTATTAATCATAGTTGTAACTCATGAAAGGCCTCCATTATTAACATACAAACATTTCATTAGAGTAACCATCATAGATACTCAAGGATTACAATGATATTTAATCATGGAATAACTATCACTATATAGTCCCATTATCTCTTATTAGAAACATAATTTTTTAAATAGGACTCATATATAGAATAACTATATGATCGACATCCATACCAGAAGCATTGAATGTTATAATGTAACAATCCATCCTTGGTTTATCATGAAACCACTGATAATTGGTTAATAAATTTACCACATAAACATTTTTTATCACAAAACCAAACATTATCTTAATAATAACTATGATCCTTGACATAATCATAAATAAATAATGATTTCTTCTTAAAACATTCTTTTGGAAAAACCATTTTTATTTTGAAATAAATTATTTTTTGAAATATTTTGTACATATATAGGAAAAAATTTCTTTGTAAATAACCATCTAAACAAATAGAAGAATCTTTCATGAATTTATGATTCATGATGGCGTGAAAATCAGATCATTAGTTATTAATAAAAATATATTCCTTCCTTACTTTTTTAGAATGTCAAAATGAACCTTGATTTGAAAATAATAAAAATGTCACTTCCCAAATATTTTTTAAGAACATAATAAATGAATAAAATTTTGATTAATTAAATAAGTGAATATTAAAAAATACGTTAAATATTTTTAAGAAAATATAAATATGGAGGGATATAATATTTCATAGAGAATCATTAAAAGAAAATATATAAAATAAAGCACCACACAACTTTGGAAACATGTGAATCATAAGACCCATGAATTAATAACATTTTAAAAACTGTAAATATAATTATAAAACATAAATTCATGATATATCATGTAAAAGGTTTTTTTATACACCTCATAAATTTATATTGGTGCTTAACCTTAAAATATTCTTCAACGAAAGGAGTTTGAGATGAAGTCCATTACATTGAGTCTGATTCTTTAAGCACATTTATATCTTCATGAATAATAAATATATAATACTTATTTTCATACATAATAGTTCTTTTAAAATTTATTATTCCTTTTTTTCACTTATTTACTTGTTATATCAAATTACCTAATCTTTTATGTCAACATTATACATTTTGACAATATTTGGCACTAACCTCCAAAATAACATTGGTCAGTTGACTATAATGAATGTGGTAAAATTTCCATCATCACCAGAATAATATTGATGATTTAATTATCAATATTATATGTAAATTATAAAATTATATTCATACATTAAATATATTTATTAAAAATTAACTATATTGTAATCATGAAGACGGTTGGTCATATATACACATCTGCAACATTTCTATTTTAATTGGTTATTATGTAAAGATGTTAAATATTATTTTAACATTATATAAAGATCCTAATATAATATATAATATATTAATTTTTTAAATAAACTTATATACATCATCCATGTGATGTGGGGATGAAAAATGAATCACATCACTTTATAAAGGTGGTATTGCATATATACGCACAGAAAACATTATCATTTTACTGTGCATGGAATAATAATAATGTAAATGATATACTATATTTTAATAATGAAAAATTCCATAAATAAAATATAAAATAATTGATTACATCATTATAAAATTTTCTTAGGGATGATAATAAAAAATTAATTACATCGGTTTGTGAGGCACTAGTCTGTCGTACACAAGAATGATGACTTCTTATTTCCAATATATGTAATAATAGATTTATATTGGCTGTGAAATTAAAAAAACATCATAGTATATTGAGGATATTAATTTTTTATATAATAATGGTTTATGATATTTTTATGACTATGGAATCATAAACAAAAGTACATCTTGGAGATAAAAAATGTAACTCTTCCTTCAAAACCCTCTTTTCGTAACAAATTAAAACCTATAAAATTCATATTCTATATAAAACAGGACCTCTAGAATGAGGGGAGGAAATATAGTGATTAATACAGGTTGGTATTGGTGGAATAAAACTTGTTATGAAATATGAGTTAATGAGAATAACAGAATCCCTTTTATAAGGTGGGAGATGTAGAGTCGTGAAATTTAATAAAATATTAAATTAATTTAAATTAATTGTAAATTTCCAATAACACCAAAGTGAAATAGAAAAGAGTATCTTTCTTAGATCACAGAAAGTTGAAAAGTTGAATTCTCAAGATTTCAGAATCATTCCAACAAAGAATCCATTTGAATATCTTGAAGAAGTTTTTGGAAGATGTGATCTTTAATGACTCGAATTTTCCATATATTATTTTTGAATTTTATGTGGAATTATTACGAGAACATGCACAGAGATGGAACATCATTATGAGGCCCGGTGATCCCGGAATGGTGGTTCTAACATTTTTTAAATTATGTGAGTCAAAACTTTTGCGCGGTTGTTGTAGTTTCTAAACAGAGTTCCAGATTGAAGATCTGAGGGCACCGTTGCATCTGGGATGAAGAATTTACATACGAATTGGCCTAACCCTGACATGTGCAGGTTGAGGGAAGAAGTTAATCTTTAGACGTTTTTAGTAAAATTAAAATAAACTAAAGTTCTATATGTTTGTTTTATTTTTATGGAAACATCCGCTGCAGCGCGGTGATGAGAAACCTGTTTCCTTAATAATTATTGCATGTCTTAATGACTCATGAAAGGAAAGTTGTACTCATTAATTCTGCAGCATAATGGATGCCGGTCACGTTTCCCTTTTTTGTGATAATCGAATTTCGATCGTTGGTGAAAAATTGAGAGGAAACTCTGGAGAAAACACTCGCCAACGAACGACGACAAATTGAAGCTGTGAATTGATATGCCAACAAATTAAAGGATATCGAAGATGGTTGCAACATGACACCTTCATCAGCAAGTGATCCTTCCTTAAAGTTAGGGGTTTGTTATTTATTTTTTTCTTTTCCACGCTTTTGATTTAAACGACGAACGCGAATCAACCATGAACAAGTTGATTCGCAGATTCGTATGTTCTTGGAGGAGGGTTTTCTTTGGGATGATTATGGGGGAAATTAATCAATGTTGATTTTTTTTTGATTTTCTTCTTCGTTTAAGCCTATTAATGGGGGTGGATCAATGATGTAACGAATGACGGCGGAGGTTCATTCCTCTTATTGTTTGATTGGTTTTCTTTCCCCCTTTTGCTTCTCGCATGTTCTTCGCGGGGCGATGAACAACGAATCATTTCTCATCTGTTCTATGATGCAACGATCCCAAATTGAAGAATCGACACCCCAATGACCTTGCGATGGTGTGACGATGATAGAGAACAACTAATCAGACCAGATCGGGAAGGGATGTTCTTCGATCATTCCTCACGCTGATGAATCATAGCATGTTTACTGAGCCGATCGAAGTTCCAAAAAAAACGGAATTAGATTCCTGGTGTCAGGGCGACCAAAGCCTGGGATTTTCGTGGCGATCAGATGATCGGATCGACAAACAAATCATCACCGAAGGCGCAACGGCGGAGGTATGTGTTTCTGTAAATTTCCATAATATAGGGTGTGTACTTCCGAAGAACAGGCCGTGTATTACTGGTGGCATTGGCTTGGGATTCAGGGGTTATAGAGGAATCACACATCATGTGACCCTGGTCACACAGTGTGTTAGACTTTCCCTGAAGCTCGGCATGTATTTTGGGAAGTACACGGACACGGATTGGACTACATGGCTTTAGGTGACACGGCATGTACATCATGGCAGAGGAGGCTATGCAGAATTTGTCCTGTATCTAGGGGGTACACTGACACGAGATGGAGTACACGACCGTGTACTCCACCACACATCCAGACGAGGCCAGCAACGTTGGCCACCCTGTGTACCGAATACATTGGTTGGAGTACACGGGTTAATGACCCTGCACAGGCACATGGCTAGCATACACGGAGCCAACCCCATTCACTTGGACATGGTATGTACACCGAACAGCATGCCGTGTAATCAATTTTTCTACATGAACAGCCTTACGACACAAGCCTTTGCACACGTGCAGTACCCGGGGTTAGACAACACAACATCTAACTTTTATACACGTCGTGTACTTTATGGAAAACAGCATAGTGTCATTGTTCACCACATCTTGGACATATTTATTTTGGTTTAGTGCCCCTTCTTCTCATTCCCCTGAAGATCAGGAATCAATTATTTTTACAGGAGTATGATTCGTTCAGCAGGAATTTCTGTGATAGAGTCAGGCATCCATTCGAGAGGCCCAGATCGAGATCCTTTATCAATTCTTGACTCTACGTAGAGTTCATCATCGACGTGACCAACTCCACTGGGCGTCGATACTCTACCAAGAAGGTGAATTCCAGATGAGTCATGATATCCTCCATGTCTCTGGTAGTGATCATCATCTGTGTATCATGATGTTTCCAACTCAGGAGTGTGTCTCTTGTAATGAGTGCATCTATCTATCAGAATATTACCACCCAGGAGTTTGTCTCCTGTAATGAGTGTAACTTCCTCTCTTGACAGTTCACGATGAACATTACTTCTCTGATGGACGTCATTAGATCTATAAGGCTCATCGAGTGTGTTCTCCTAGAATGAGTTCTTTGGGGAATCATCGAACTGAATCCCTGGCGGGGGAATGCGGTTGTGGGACTTGTCTCTAAACTACGGGTCTGGGTTTTGAGTATATCTGATTTGTATTTCTCTTGATATATTTTGTGTAGAAATATATTGTGCAAAGATGTTTGTACCTTTACTTTTAGTATTTCTTGTGGTTTTTCGGGGTCCTCTACAGATTATTATTATACTCACCCCTGCACAGGCATTGCCCGCAAGTGTCGTGTCTTGTGCTGATGAGTATCCTTTTGACAGAGTCCAGGGAAGATCAGGCCAAGACTGAGCTTTATGAGTTTCCTAGAGTCCGAGGTGCTCCTATGGTTACAAGTAGTAGTCCCAGTACCTTTTTGTGTATATAGGTTGGACCTTTCAGTTTTCAGACTCTTGTTTTAGTGAGATCGTATTCTGTCCCAGTTTAGTTTCAGTACTTTTCTTTCTATCGTACTCTGTTGGTTGGATTTAGTTGCATGCATTCATTTTTTCCCTTTGTGTTTTCTTTTACACTTCAGTAATTTTGGGCATGGAGATGTGTGTGTGTGTGTCGGTACACAGACAATGCCTCCCATGCTAGTAATATGCCTACATGGTGCTAGTCACCAGCCCCTAGCCTATTGGAGGTGGGCTTGGGGAGTCGCGGCATGGGCCCCACTAGGACAGGTCGTGATAGAGTGGTATCTGAGGTGGTCGGTTATACCTTAGGACCATGAGTCTATGAGATTCGGTTTGGTAAAACAGTGTTAAGTGTTTCGAGTTCAGCGTTCAGGCAAGAGACTCTAGTGTTGGTGTGGCGACCTACGTATCCATACACCATGACTCTGATAACCTGCTTTTTGACTTTGTACATGAAAACAGTAGTTTCAGGGAATTAACATAATAGTACAACTATCATCTAATAATGGGTTGTGTTTTTTCTTGTCCTTTTTGTCTGGTATCCAGATATACTCATTTACCATGGTACATCTTGTTTCATTACGGGATGCCTCCGTCACGCATACCTGCTTGGATTCAGTAGAACAATCACAAGGATGACCCCATTAGTGATGAGGCTTCGATACAGGGACCAGTTCCCCAGGCATTGCCACCAGGTGGTGCACCTGCTGTGCCACAACTAGTGGAGCGGCCAATGGTACCTATAGTATCGACCGACGAGGAGCGCAGTCTTAGTGCGCTCCATGAGTTCCAGAGATAGTGACCCCTCAGGTTCCGAGATGATCCCAACCCTCATGTGGATGAGGATTGGCTTGAGGCGGTGACTAGAGTTTTCCATCTAGTGAGGACACCATCAGAACAGATGGTGATCCTTTGAGCGAGCCTTCTTCAGGGATTAGCAGGACGATGGTGGAGTCTGACCATACAGACTCACGATGAGGAGACTCCTTTGTGGATGGAGTTTGAGTGACTCTTAAGGGATGATTTATCTCCGGTTACACTATGAATGGTACTCATCCAGGAGCTTCTTTAGCTTCAGCAGGGTAGTATGACAGTAGCTAACTATTCATCAAGGTTTACTAACCTCACTCGGTACTCGATGGATATGGTCAGGGATCAATACTTCAGAGCTTAGACCTTCGAGCAAGGTCTACAACGAGACATCTGAGCTAGGGTCGTTACTCTATGCATATCAACTTATGCTAGAGTGCTCGAGCGAGCCTTGGTGGTCGAGAGCTTCTTGAGGAGTAGAGACCACCAATGGTAGTCAGTAGCAGGTAGAAAGGTGCGGAGACACCGCCAGTAGGGAGCCGATGTCAGGCACAAAGATCTGTACATGGGAAGCATCATAGGAGGACCCATAACAAAGGATCGATAGTCTAGGGCTCTTAGGCTCGATCCAGTCAGCCTAGGGAAATGTGATGTTATGCATGCGATGGTAGGGGACATCTCGATAGAGATTTACCGACCCATAGATCTATTGACAGGGAAGCTGTTGATGGACCATCGAGGCAGAGGTAGAGAGTCGAGTAGACAGACCTGCCAGGCGGCGGATGTAGAAGAGGAGCAGGGAGACCTATGGGTGGTGGAAAACTATTTGACTTACTTCCACCGGCACCCCTAGGAGTTATGTACTATGCTTAAGGAGCTGGGGATAGAGACAGGGATAGTTGCATGCGGTCGAGGCATACGACCCAAGGGATATAGGGATTATTCAAGGTACGGTCTATGTCTTTTGTACCTTAGATGCTTTACTTATAGACATAGGATCCAGTAATTCCTTTATAGCCACCTGTCTTGTACGAAACCTCGAGATTTCGGTAGAACCATTGACTCGATACTTACGCTTGGAGACACCTACTGGAGGAGACTCGATGATCCATCACCTTTGTAGAAAGTGTGATATTACCCATGGAGGTGAGAGTTTCGGTTGAAACCTCTTGGTGGTAGCATCGAGGCCTTACGACGTCATTCTTGTTATAGATTGGTTATCCAAATTCCATGCCCATATTGACTGTTTTAGGAGAAGAGTGTGGTGTGGGTGCCATGATGGAACAAGGTTTTCCTTTTTCAGGGAAAGGGAAACCCAAGCAGCGCAGAATGGGATTATGCATAGGAGGGTGCATCCAATCACTCATGAGTTGGATAGCCTTTCTCTCAGAGTATTGGATGTTGAGAGCTCCTAGTTCCCAGTAGTCTTGGCAGAGTATGAGGACATATTTCCCAAAGATGTTCTAAGATTACCTCCCCATCAGGAAATTGACTTCTACATCAACTAACACCCTTGGACGGCACCAATTTCCTCATCAGCATATCAGATGTCTCCCACAAATCTTCTTGAGATGAGGGTTCATGTAATGGACCGGACCTCTCCGGCCCATTCCTTTGTCAAAAAGAAGGTCATGAAGTGTTCTGGAGGGTAAAATGGACTTTTCCCACACTTTCCAGAATTTTGTAAGTACATGTCGTGTAGTGTGAGTACACGCCTTGTACCCCCTCTCCAGGTATAACCCATGTTGAAGGTCGTGTCCTTTCCATGTGAAATAAATGAATACATGTCATGTATCCCATACTGCACGCCGTGTAGTTCCTCCCCGCGTACGCGTTAACTTCAAAACGTGTGATGACTAGTCAACAGTCGTTTGCCATGTTAATGTCGTGTCCTTGCCGCGTGAAATAAATGGATACATGCCGTGTATCCCAGACTACACACCATGTATTCCCTCCCCGCGTACGTGTTACCCTCAAACCATGTGTTAACCAGTCAACGGCCACGTTCCGCATTGAAGGCCGTGTTGGAAGCCGCGTGGTGACCATGTGAAATGGCCTAGTACACAACGTGTACTATAAAGTACATGCCGTGTACTTCAGTTTTTCTCGCCTATAAAAGGAGGGGTACCCTCCTCCTTTTCAACTCACTCTTCTCCTACCCATTCCCTCAAGCAGATCTCTCCAAAGAGACTCGGAGGCTCTTTTCTTCCATAACATCTTCGTCCGAGCTCCGATTTACGATCCGTCAGCGGCCATGGGATCGTAACGATGAGGAGGAACTTCTTAGCTTGGATATGTTGTCTTCCCTTCGGCCTTTCATTCCTAGCTTCCACCATAGTAGGTTTTTCCAGGTTTTGAAAAAAGGTATGGACGCCGACAAACGTCTTCTAAAGATGATCCAGGGGAGCGTTGTTATCAGAACCTGTTGAGGTAGGGATCTTACCCTCATCTCTCTAAATTGTGCATCATACAGGGTGGGTGTCCTCTTGTTTACATGAAACACATTTGAATAGGTTTAATAAAGAAAATAACTGGATTATATAACGGGGATGGGATGTTTGTGAATGCAGTTACATTATTTATATCTTTTGATGTTATGTTGTGAATTGAATAAGCTTATGCCTACTAAAAATCATGGTCGTTGGGGGCCTTTTCTTGCGCAATTAAATGCTACCCTATCGTTCTAGATCATTTATGGATAGAAACTTATTGGAATGTGGGAATTGGTTAATCACCTAAAGTTGGCTGATTAAATGAATAACTGGAAACCTTGTGTGATCACCCCGATTGAACAAAACTGGAATAATAAACATGTGGGTGCTGATTAGGGTTTATTTACGTGAAGGGGGTGTTTTGTGGGATTTTTTTGGATCGGATGAGAAGCGGGGCTGCGGTTGGCTTGGTTGTTGGTTGGTATGAATGCTATGTTGGTGCTGGGAAGTGGGGCTGTGATAAGTGGTATCAAGGGATGATGATGTGCGGGTTTCAGTATGTCTGTAGTTATGGTGGTTGGCAGCGGGGTTGTAGGGATGGGTTTGAATGTGAACGAACTATGGGTTGTGAATAATGAATAAAATTGGAAGACTTAATGAATGGTGGGGAATGGTAATGGAACAAGAATAATAATAAATGGGGTTGGTTGGTTAATGAGAAGGGAATTGTTTGTGTTTCTTGTGCTTTCGTAACATGATTTTTGGATGGCAGGGATATGTTTTACGAATGATCAGTGTGGTTGGTTGTGGATAATTTCCCAGTAGTTAAGGAACTAACAACTTAAATCTGTTGAAACGTGAAAACCTAAATGGGGTTGGGGTTGTTTGTTGAATGCATGCTTCGTGGTAGCAGTGTCGAGGCACGTGCTCCGTTTCTCTATTTGGAAGTCATAGGTTGGGTTGTGTGGTTAGTATATATATATATATAGATATCTGTATCTTTGTGTATTGTCGCACCCCACCCATGTTGAGAACTTAGTGTAGAACACTCCCATTTCATGGGAGAGGGTGTTTTTCCCTTATTTACTAGCTCATTCTTGCTCCTTCTTCCATAGGCGATGATGTCTTGAGGAGACCTTACACCTAAGACCCTTTAGGTAGGTTTCGATTGGGGTGGTTTAGCCCAAGAATCTTCAGGCATGTTTACATTTTCCCAAGAACCTTCGGGATGAGTCCCAGGTGTGTGCGGGGGAATATGTGGTTGTGAGGCCCTGGTGTGTGCGGGCGGAAGACGTGGTTGTGAGGCCCAGGTGTGTACCGGGGGAATATGTGGTTGTGAGGCCCAGGTGTGTGCAGGCGGGATATTTGGTTGTCAGGCCCAGGTGTGTGTGGGCGGGATACGTAGTTGTGAGGCCCAAGTGTGTGCGGGCGGGATGTGTGGTTCTTGAGGCCCAGATGTGTGTGGGCGGGAAGAGTGTGGTAGCGTCAGGACGTTCGCCATTAGGAAGAGAAGCTAACTACTGTGAATGGTGTTGGGTACCCAATACTCTTATTCTTATATACTACTACCTGTTGTTTTGTTTTTTGGGTGAGCGTGGCTGGTGAGATTTGGTGGATATAATTCCTTGATAGGTTTTTGTTTCTTCTACTGTTCTCACAGGACATTAGGATGTCTCCCCCACTTGTGCATGGGAGCTTTAGGTTTCCCTACTTAGTATACTTGTATTCTTACACTACCATTACTTTCAGGTTTCTTGGAGGACTACCAGGGCCGTGCGGGACCCTACTAGTCAGGACAGTTGGAGTTTTTGCAGTTTTTTGTACTCTTGTTTCTTTTGGTATTGTACTTTTGAGCTTTCATGTACTTGTACTTTGTTTCAAAATTGTTTAAACTTGCATGTGGGATTGGTTTGGGTTTATTTCTATTTACTTGTTATTTCTTTTTGGTGTTTGAATCATCCTATTTCCCGATCTTAAATAATAAAAAGGGTAATTCCTCCCATATTTGTGAAAAACTCATACCCTTGGTGCTATTTTCCACACCGGGGCCTACTGGTGGCGGGACTCGGGGGTCATTATCTCCCTTTCACCATTGCCAACTCAGGTGGGGCATATTTGGTGGGGGGTCCTGACAGAATGGTATCAGAGGCTGATGGTTGAGAGATATGATGGAGTTTGGAGTTAGGAACAGTGAGGATTTCATGGGATGGTAGGGTAATAGTGTTGGATGATCTTGGTGCATGACATAGGCAAGGGATGACCGGCTAGGACATGGGATTTTTGGGCCCCCCGTGATCTGATGCAAGGACTCTAAGCCAACCGAACGACCAAGTGTGACTACATTGATTGCAGGGTAGAGACCCTAGGGAAGGTACATGCATCATTATGATTTTGTTTTACTTGATTTGGGTGTTCTGGGAAAGAAATTGAAATAATGTGATATAATAAAAGCTTGAGAAAATTCCTTACTACTTGGGCATAGGGGATCTTTGTTTACCGTAAAGCTATGGTACTTGGACGACGTCCCCGGGTGACTCAGACAGCCGAGGCCTAGTAGATTTAGGCAGTAAATCATGTGAGGATTGACCGAGAGGAGGAAGATAGCCAGTGGTATAAAACTCTCCGTTATTTCTAGCGACAAACCCTGAAGAAATATGAGGGTAGTACTTTGGACATGGAGACAAAGGGGTGGGTTGAGGAGCTAAGGATCGCTTTTACTTTGATTTGTGCTCCGAGGGAGTACTAGGTTCCCATAGCAGTAAGTCAGCTGAGAGGTGCGGTGCGACAGTGGTGGACGCTCTACCTCGGAGAAAGGACATAGACAGAGGTTCTATGGGTTGACTTTGAGAAGGAATTCCAATAGGAATTCCTTTCTTCCATGATCAAGGCGGAGAAGTGGCAGGAGTTACTCTCCCTTCAGCAGGGGAGTATGTCAGTACGAGAGTTGGGGATCCAGTTCAAGGATCTCTTATTCTTTACTCCAGATCTCATTCTGGATGAGGAGCCTCGGGAAAGAAGTTTGGAGGAGGCACTTTGTCCTTCTCTCTAGTATGTTGTCACCCCCTTCACCCTTCTGACGTACTTGGCAGTACAGAAGAAGGCAGAGGTTGTAGAGAGGATGCACTCACATGGAGGTGCACTATGTGAGGGGATCCAACCATGTTCGTTGAAGGGGAAGGCCGTCAGCAGCAGGTCTCCTGCGACGGGACCTTCCAGGTTCAGGCCAGTAGAGAGCAGGCCCCGGAAGTTCTAGTTCACATCTCCGGGTCCTCGTCCCTTTTTCACGAGACCATGACCGAAGTGTTTCTCTTGTGGAGGTTTCAGGCACATTCATAGTCGGTGCCCAACCTGAGCTCAGTACGGTGGAGGTGGGCAGGTTCAATGCCTTCCTGAGCAGCACCAGTTGTCGGTGAGGCCCTTCCAGAAGCAGCATGACCATGTTCCTCCGAGGGCATACATTTCATGAGGAGTGCGACCTCAGGGTGCTCGTCAGGGACCTCAACTAGAGCGTGGTCAGGGAGGTGGTCGACATCAGAGAGATAGAGGAGCTGGGCGTGGATAGTTGCACGTAGCAGAGATGGAATCTCCGGTAGGACCATAGGTGGTGCGAGGTACGATTTGTTTGCTCAGAACTCTCGTTTCTTCTTTGTTCGATTTGGGAGCTTCACACTCATTTGTTGCACCTGGTCTAGCCCATGCTTTGAGACTAGACGTAGAAAGACATTCCGTACCACTGGTGATGTGTACACCAGTTGGAGGCCAGACCATCGTATCTTGTGTTTTCCATAGATGTGAGGTGATGTTGGGACCACATCGAACTCGTGGGGGCCTTCGTTTTCTACAGATGCAGCCATACGATGTCATCCTAGGCATCGAATGGTTGTTTTCTATTAGTGTCATTATCGACTGCTTCCTAATAAGAGTCGTATTCTCTGATGTGGATGGGAAGAGTGTATCTTTTGTTGGCGAGAGGAGTTATCAGGTAGGAAGCCAACATGTGAAGCCTCTCCTTTCCTTTTTAGGTGGGTTATCTGTGATCTCTGCTGATAAAGAGATGATGGATGTCCCAGAGGTTGTTGGGGAGTTCCTCAAGGTTTTTCCTGAGGAGGTTGTGACTCTACCCCCCCCCCCAACGTGACATTGAGTTTGGGATAGACTTACAGATCGGTGCCCGTCCGATTTCGATGGCCCCTTATTAGATGGAACCTTCGGAGTTGTGGGAGTTGCAGATTCAGATTGACGATCTGGTGGAGAAGGGTTTTGTTCGACCCAGCATGTCACCATGGGGTGCTTCAGTTTTTTTTGTGAAGAAGGCAGATGGTGGTCTCAGTCTATGCATAGACTACCGAAGGTTGAACCAGGTAACGGTGAAGAACTGTTACCCCCTTCCAAGGATAGTTGATCTCTTCGACCAACTTAGGGGAGCAGGTTGGTTTTCCAAGATTGATCTATGATCTAGATATCATCAGCTGAGGTTGAAGGACAGTGACATCTCAAAGACGGATTTCAGGTGCAGGTATTGGAACTTCAAGTTTGGAGTGATGTCATTTGGAGTTACGAATGAACCAGCTGCCTTCATGGGACTTATGAAAATTTTCTTCCGAGAGTTTCTGGACCGGTTCTTCATTGTGTTTATCGATGAAATCCTGATCTACTCAGGATCAGAGGAGGATCATGTTGAGTATCTTAGGGAAGTCTTGGAAGTCATTCGACACCACCAGCTTTATGGGAAATTGTCGAAGTGTAAGTTCTTGACACAAGAAGTACACTTCCTTGGGCACGTAGTGTCTCAGCACGGAGTGTCAGTGGACCCATCGAAGGTGGAGGCATTTGTTTCTTCGGCGGCACCCAAGAGCATGGCAGATGTTTGTAGTTTCCTGGGGTTGGCATGTTATTATCGATGTTTCATTTTAGACTTCTCTTGAGTTGCTACTCCATTTACGGCTTTGACTAGGAAGAACTAGGTCTTCCTATGGAGCGAGCAGTGCCAGAAGGCTTTCGACTACCTGAAGGAGGATTTGGTCAGTGCTCCCATACACAGGTTTCTAGAGGAAGGGTTTTTGTATGAGGTGTTTTGTGATGCTTTTGGCCTTGGTTTGGGGTGCGTGCTGATGCAGAAGAAGGGTGTGATCTGTTATGGGTCTAGGAAGTTGTGCCCTCACGAGCGTAACTATGCCACCCATGACCTAGTTCTTGCAGCAGTAGTGTTAGCACTGATGTTGTGGCGACATTACCTCCTTGGGGAGCACATTGTGGTCTTCTCAGATCACAATATATTACGTTATATATTCTCCCAGCCTAACCTGAACTTCTGACCATGGAGATGGGTCATGTTTCTCCAAGACTATGAATTTGAGATCTCTTACATTGAAGGTAAGGGAAATGTTGTGGCTGATTCCCTGAGCAGAAAGTTGCATAAGGAAGTGGTTCAGGAATCTATGGATGCTTGGAAAGCGATGGGAGAGTTGTCGGCCTTGCACTTGGATGCAAGGGTAGAGGGTGTTAGAGGCTGTTTCTTTCAGATGATGGTGCATTCCTCCTTGTTGCAGCAGGTGGAAGAGTCTTAGTGGGGGGACTCCGAGGCGAAAGTAATGCGGGATCGTGTTTATCAAGGAAATGCTCTAGAAGGATGGTTAGAGGACATCCAACATAAGATTCTTTTTTATGGAAGGTTGTTTGTTTTGGAGGTGATGCGTGAGGTAGTTCTCTGTGAGTTATATAGCTCATCCTTGGCAGTACATCCAGGAGTTTCAAAAATGTACCAAGGACTGAGGGAACAGTTTTGGTGGCCCGAGGTGAAACGGGCAGTGGCAGAGCTTGTGGCTAAGTGCATAGTGTGTCAGCAAGTGAATGTTGAACACCATGTTCCCAATGGTTTGTTTCATCCTCTAGATGTCCCTGAGTCGAATTGGGATGACATCTCGATGGACTTCGTCACAGGAAAACCTAGAGCTCGGGGTGGTTATAATGCTATTAGGTTTGTAGTGGATCGACTGACAAAATTAGCTCATTTATTAGTAGTTAAGGATTCGAGCCCAGTGAGTACCTTAGCATAGAGGTACATAGACGAGGTGGTGTGGTTGCATGGAGTTCCGAAGACTATCATCTCAGATTGGGATACTCGATTTAACTCACGAGTCTGGAGGGGGTTACAACATGATTTTGGAACCCAGCTACGCCTTAGCACTACTTTCCACCCTCAGACCGATGGGCAGACTGAGCGGACAATCCAGACATTGGAGTACATGTTGCGGGCATGCGTTCTGGATTTAGGAGGATCATGGGTACGACACTTTCCTTTAATAGAGTTTTCCTACAACAATAGCTTTCACTCTACTATTGGCATGGCACCGTTTGAGGCATTTTATTGAATACCATGTAGTTCACCCATTTGCTGGGCAGAGGTTGGTGAGACAAGTTCTCTTGGGATATAGGTATTACAGAGCACCACAGAGAATGTCCAGCTTGTGTGTGAGAGGATGAAAGCAGCTCAGGACTGACAGAAGTCTTATGCTGATCGTCGGAGGATGCCCTTGGAGTTTGAGGTGGGAGATCATGTGTTCTTAATGGTTTCCCCTCTACGGGGGCAGAGGGGGTTTGGTAAGGGGAGTAAGCTCTCCCCTAGGTTCATCGGACCTTTCGAGGTGCTGATGAAAGTCGGCAAGGTGGAATTTCAGCTGGCTCTACCACCTCACTTGGAGAAGGTTCATGACATCTTCCATGTCTCACAGCATCGTCAGTACATACACGACGACTCTCTCATTATTGACTGGGGAGAATTATTTATGGGAGACGATGCGACCTACGAGGAATGACAAGTCAGAATCGAGGATCGTAATGAGAAGGTGCTCCGTGGACGAACCATCGCCTTGGTTCATCTGTTGTGGAGGCATGGCATCCTCGAGGAGAGCACCTGAGAGCGGGAGGCCCAGATGCACGCTCAGTACCCGGAGTTGTTTTGACTTGTGTTTTCCTTGTTCTTATGACATTTTTTTTGATTTTATACTCTATACCTTTGATATAAGGAATGCTTGGCTTATCGGTTGTGAGACATTTTGTTTCCTTATTATATAGAAGTGTAACATGTATGGATGTGTGAGGAAAGGAAAAAACCTGATCGTTAATCGAGACATTTTAATGCTGATGTGATTGAACCCGTGCGGGCTAGTAAGTGCCGCCTAAATCGGATAATATATCGACATAGGAGAAGGAATTTTTCCAAACCACGTGTTCGGGCAGTGTATGGGTTGTACGGTTTTGGGGGCAGTGTAAGTTGGAAAATCCTAATTTATGGGAGTGGTAAGGCTTAATCCTTAATCAATATGCATTAATACAGATGTGTTTAAACCCGTGTATGTGAGTCAGTGCTGCCTAAAGCGGATAATATCTCGACGTAGGAGAAGAAATTCCTAACACCTATAATTAGGTTTGATGGTTTGGTTTCTGTTATAATGAGATCCCTAAGAGGTATCTTGTTGGGTTCCTCTAGGTTGGTTTTGAATTCTCGGGGACGAGAATGTTTTAAGAGGTATCTGATGTAATGTCCTGGACCTCTTCGGCCCATTCCTTTGTAAAAAAAAGGTCATGAAGGGTTCTGGAGGGTAAAATGGACTTTTCCCACACCATCCAGAATTTTTTAAGTACACGTTGTGTAGGGTGAGTACATGCCATGTACCCCCTTGCCAGGTATACCCCGTGTTGAAGGTCGTGTCCTTTCCATGTGAAATAAATGAGTACACGTCGTGTATCCCATACTACAAGCCATGTAGTTCCTCCTCGCGTACACATTACATTCAAACCATGTGTTGACCAGTCAACAGCCATGTACTGTGTTGATGCTGTGTCCTTGTCGCGTGAAATAAATGGGTACACGCCATGTATCCCATACTACACGCCGTGTAGTCCGTCCCCGCATATGTGTTACCCTCAAACCGTGTGTTGACCAGTCAACGGCCGTGTTCTGCGTTGAAGGCCGTGCTGGAAGCCGCGTGGTGACCGTGTGAAATGGCCAAGTACATGACATGTACTATAAAGTGCATGCCATGTACTTCAGTTTTTCTCTCCTATAAAAGGAGGGGTCCCCTCCTCCTTTTCAACTAACTCCTCTCCTCCCCATTCCCTCGAGCAGAGCTCTCCCAAGAGACTCGTAGGCTCTTTTTTCCATAACATCTTCATCTGAGCTCCGATTTACGATCCTTCAGCGGCCACGGGATTGTAACGACGAGGAAAAACTTTTGAACTTTGATATTTTGTCTTCCCTTCAACCTTTCCTTCCCAGCTTCCACCCGAGGAGGTTTTTCCGAGTTTTGACAAAAGCGACGGACGCCGACGGACGTCTTCTAAAGCTGATCTGGGGGAGCATTATTATCAGAACCAGTTGAGTTAGGGAACTTACCTTCGTATCTCTAAATTGTGAATCATGTGGGGTGGGTTTCTTCTTGTTTATGTGAAACACATTTGAACCGGTTTAATAAAGATAATAACTAGCTTATATAACATAGATGGGAAGTTTTTGAATGCAGTTACATTATTTATATCCTGTGATATTATGTTGTTAATTGAATAGGCTTATACATATTAAAAATCACGGTCATTGGGTGTAACACCCCAAGCTTCCACGATACGCTTCCCTTTGAATAATACAGTTGCGTGTGTTGTACGCAACTTAGAGTTCTAACTCACACACCACAACCAATCAAACTAGCCGTTATGAATAGTAATAACCAATTTTTGAAATTTTATAAATTTTATCTCTCAAAATTGACTTCATTTTTGGATTCGGAATATCAAAATTATCCTAGGTTAAAATTTTGGAACTTTTCGGATAACATTTATATTTTGATGAATAGTAAAAATTACTAAATTTTAATTAAAAACAACTTTTTTAATCAAAATAATTAATTGCGATAAATTATTAATTTGAGAGGTTTTAAAGTATATTTAGAATATATATTTACCATTTAATACAAATTTGGTAATTGGACATAATTTCACAATTAAACCGGACTTAAACAAGTGTCAATCATTTGATAGATAGTATATCTTAAAAACACACTTTTTGTTTTGACAGCTGGAATTAATTTTAAATTAATTTCTGCCACTTCATTGTTTCGAATTTCAAAAAATGGATTCCATATTTGGAATCTGGATGTCAAAATTGTTTAATTAGGTAACTTTTATATTTAGACATTTTGAATAATTACTTCGGTAAATTTTTTATTTACCACGGTTAAAGGGTAAATCCGGTAAATAAGGGTTAAAAATAATATAATAATAATAATAAATTACCCAAAAATGTTTCCAAACCATATTTGTGGATACATGTCCGACCATGGGCTTCTTTGGGTCGATTTTGGGACACCATGGAGCCACTTGTAGGTGATAGGGACACTTTATTTTAATTAAGATAAAGTAAATACAAAAATGACATTAGCTTATATCTTCTAGAAAAACAATTTTTACATAAGGTTATATATGTTATACTTTCAATTATAATTATTCATTAAAAATATAAAAATATTTCCTACAGAATTATATTTTATTTATAATTTTTCCTCATTGAAAAAGTAAAAATATATATGACACAATAATGATGCAGTATATTCCTTATTAATGAAAGAATCAAAGAATTGGTATTATAAATGTTAAAATAAATATAATTTGAATGTTTTGATGACATAAATGAATTTTATTGGTTAATATGACATGTTAGGATTTCATAAATGAATTTGGTTCGAATTAATAATGTTGGTTAGACTTTAACAAAAATCAATTATTGAGTAGTGTCAAAATTTACATAAATGAGTTTTTAAAACAAATATTATATTATTAATTAATTTTATATTCCTAAAAACCTGAGGTTCGGCGAAAGGACTTATATCATTATTTTTGTGTCATTAATGGAACACTTGGGGGTCGCTTAGCTGTATATAGTATGTTTATTAACTATATATTATAAAAATACAACGTGACATGGTAAGTGTTAAACTAATTAACCAATAGTTAAAACTAAAGGGTAAGGTTAATATAATGACCCAAACCTGTCTAAAATCTATTGGTTGAATGGTTTTCGACCCATCGCCACCTTAGACTTTGAATAATCCACTTTGGATCCATTAAAAACCAAATATTATTTTATTATAAAATAATACTTTAAGTTTTTCCTAAAGAGCCCCTCACCCCTCTTATAAAAGGGAACTCCCCCTTCTCATTAATTCAGACCATAAAAGCCATTTTTCTTGGCCAACCCCTGCCCAAATATGCTCCAAACTTCCCTCACTGCATCCTAGTGGCCTTATTTTGATCAGAAAACCAACCTAAAGAGCCCTTTTGATCAAATCAAAAGGAAGAACCGGAAGAAGAGGTAACATCTTCACCACCCTCTTTAAAGTTCCTTTCTTGTTCAACTTCATCATTACTTGTTATTTCCATTCTAAAATAATAACTCCAGTACCTTCTATATACTATGATGTTATTATAATTATGGAACAAACAAATTCATTATTCTATCCATCTCTTGAATGACATGTCACCACATGTGCGTACGTACGACCTACCGTCTCCACGTTGTGGTTAATTGTTATTCAATATACTATTATTTAGATGGGTATAATAATGATGTATAATTAATATAAATAATAAATATAACATGATAATGATTCAGTATATATGATAAACCATCCAATTATATATTATTTTAATATCAAAAGAATGATATTGTCGCTTGTTCATACGTACGGATTACGGTCTCCACTAACGCGATGAGATTCATTCCCCATCATATCCATTAAAGACTAAATTTTATTGGATGATTAATAATAATATTTAAGGACATAATATAATTCTTGATATGATTATTATAAAACCTATCCATAACAAACAGGGCTTATATAAAATAAAATAAGTGAGATTACACCCAAAACGATGATAATACTAATATTTTCTTAACAAAGAAATGTTAAAAGATCATATATGATATCATATTAATTTATATGATTATTGTATAATTAAATAACAATTATTTCACCATTATACAAGAGTTTAACCTACCATCAACCAAGGAAAAGTACAAGGTAATGGTTTATTTCACAATCTCTTCATTATCTGAGGTTGTATGTACATAATTATCTACTGGGACCTCTTTATCATCCACATCCATGTTTCCTAAAAATGTATTTCAAAACATTATTACCATTTTAATGAATATGGGTTAAAGTAATTTATACATTTTTTGACTTTTTATAAGATGTTTATAAAGGAATATTTCCGTCATTTTCCAAACAAGGTCCTTTTTAAGCTTTTTAAAAAACTTAAGGTAAGAATCTTTTTTTAAATTACACAGCGAGTGTGGCTATTTTCCACCATTATAACATCGTCGAAGCATCCTTTACAAACTTATAAGAATAATTTCAAAATAAATATTTTCTTTATGTGACTCTTAATTTATTTCAAAATAAAAAGAGATATATCTCTAAAAAAGGTTTAGATTTCATCTATTTCAACATCCTTTGATGGATTTTAAGTTTATTTGAAGATGATTTATTATGATACAAAAAATTCATATTGTATTGAAGTTTTTGTGAGATGTTTGACTATGGATGTGCTATTTTTATAAAATTCATTTCTTATGGTTAAAGTATTGACATTTTGTATGTAGTCTTAATACGAATGTTTATGATATGTTTAAACATTTTCATATGAGGAATGTATTGGACTTAGTAAGTGATGGGTGGAGCCCACTATAGATCCCCGATGCATCGGTAGGTCTCATGAGACAACAAGACATGGAATTGGTTGAGGCCCTTTCCCAATTTGATTTATGGTTTTGGCCGAGGCGTTAATCATTTTAGACTTCTTGGCCGAGGACTTGACAAAATGCTTCAGAATGTCCGACATTATACATTCCCTCATTATGGAAATAATATTGATGGTTCTTATAGTCATTCTACTAGTAGAATACCCATGATTATGTTTTATTATGGCATTTTTTACTTAGCTCATAATCTTTCCATAAAAGTATTCATGTTTATTATTGGTAAAGAAATGTGGTTTTCAATTATTTACCATGATTAATATTTATGTCATTTTCCGCTGTATTACCTACCCTTAATAAATGTTTGAGCTCACCCCTTTCTTTTGTTTCATTTTCCTAGGATATGAAGAAGTTAGTTATGAGTGACCTGTAGGCATAATTTAGGAGGCTTGGATGCTTCTAATGAAATATATTATTGTTGTATTTCTCTTTAATCTGTAAAGTGGGTCATATGTATGAATCATGTTTCCAAGACTACTAAACTAATCTGTCTATCTAGACTTGATCTTTCGTGTGATCATACCAATGTTATGTAATAATGCACCGACTCTGGGTAACTGGGGTCGGGGCGTTACTGTTGGTATCAGAAGAAGTTCAGTACAAACCATAGAAACTAGATTTAGATAAAATCTGATTAGAGAACATAACCCTAATATAGACATTGAGGATTAGTATAGAAGGAATTCCTAGAATTTTGGTATTGTATAGATTGTGTGAGTTTTCCGAGCAATACATCCCTGTATGGATATGAGCAGGTAGAGGCGGCTCTGGTACAGATGTACCTAGGTGTAAAACCCGAAAACACCGCTTTGAGTTTGACTCGAACAGGAACTGGTGAGTGACAATGGGCCTTGCTGCACTCTTGGATACGACACTCCCAGGGGATATGCTTAGGATAATTATCATTTTCTTTACCAACCATTATGAAGGGTTATGAGTATATACATCTCAAAGAAAACTTTTTTATGATTATGGATTATATCCATAAACTGTTAAATTAATGTTAAGTGTTTTAGAAGTTTGGAATTATATATTTCAATTCATAAACTAATCTAGTTTATGCCATTATTTAGAAATGGATACTAGTGGAAGGAATGGAAACCGTATCGACTCACGCACTCCATGTAGGGATTTCCCCCCCTATTCAAGATAAATATAGTAGAGCTAGTGATGAAACTGGTGCTGATCAGCTTATCACCATACTGGGACAACTCACTCAGGTTATGAATAATAACCTTACCCATATGGAGCACCCATAGCCATAGCGTGGAGGATCAATGTTAGATCGCTTAATGAGGAAACAACCACCGACAATCAATGGGAGTACAAATACCATAGTAGCTGATCAATGGATAAATTCATTATAGAAAATATTCCATGCCTTGGGGAGTAGTGAAAGGGAAAAAGTAGTCCTGACAGTTTATCACCTCACTGGAGATGCTAATCAATGGTGGTCATTGATACAAAACATGAAAGAAGATGATAAAGTATTAGATATGTAATGGAGGGAGTTCAAAGAGCTGATCTTAGAAAAATACATTCCTCGAGACCATCGAGAAGATTTGGAATGGCAATTTATGAGTCTGAGGTAGAAATAGGATGAGAATGTCGCAAAGTATGAGGATAGCTTTACAAGGTTAGTGAGGCATGCAGAAGATTATATACATAACCCAAGGAGTAATATTGATCATTTCTTTGATGAGTTAAAAACATTTCTCCATTGATCATTAGTCTCAAAAACCTTCTCATTATACAAAGATATTGTCTCGTATGCTATCAGGACAGAAAAGGAATTCTCAATGTCTTATGAATTTAAATCAAAGCAAGAGAAGAAGAGATCTGCTGAGCACTCTGGGAAAGGAAATAAGGAAACAAGGAACAAGGGTAGAATTGAATTTCCAACCTGTTATAACTGTGGAAGGAAACACCCTGGTGCCTGTCTAAAAGGAAAAAAGAGTATGCTACAAATGTGGACAGAAATTCCATCTAGCTGGTGATTGTAAAGGAAAGAAAGATGCTACCGATGTTCAGTTCTAAAATTGCAGGGAGATGGGACATTATGAAAATGCATTTTCTATGTTTCAATGAAAATTTCCTAAGCAAAGGCCATGGGATCAAGGACAATCTTATGAAATCACTACTGCTTAGGTTGAAGCCCCGAAAGACGTGGTGGCAGGTAATTTAATTGTTTCCTCAAGTTTAAGAAATGCATTATTTGATTCTGGATCATCGCATTGTTTCATATCTTCCCAGTTTTCTAAGAAAAATATATATTTACAATTTGATTCAAAAAGAGAGTTGTGAGTTAAAATTCCTAAGGGAAGTATCATTGCATCTATGTTTTGTGAATTGGTCCCCATTAGAGCACATAAATGTTCTTTATCCGCTGATCTCATCATCATACCTATGATTGAATTTGATATAATCCTTGGTATGGACTATCTTTCGGACCATTATGTGAAGATTTATTGTAAGAAAAAGGAGGTTACGATTCTTGATGATGATGATAAGGAACACCTTGTCTTTAGAGCAGAATCGTCGCCACCTAATTCTTCTCTAGATCCACCCCTAGTAGCTCTACGAAATTCAATTATCGGGGAGGAAGAAAATGAAATAACTATGGGTGAGGGAATAAATGTTCAAATAGAGGATGTACCTATTGTGAGAGATTATGTTTATGTGTTTCCAGAATATTTACCTGGACATCCTCCAGAACGTGAAGTTGAGTTTTCCATTGATTTAATTCCTGGTTCAAGGCCCATATCGAAAACCCCTTATAGAATGGCCACTGTGGAATTAGTTGAACTAAAGTAACAACTGGATGAATTGATTAATAAGGGATTTATTCTCCATAGTGTTTCTCCATGGGGAGCCCCTATCCTTTTTGTTAAGAAGAAAGATGAATCTATGAGGTTGTGAATTGACTACAGGGAGATCAATGCTATAACAATAAAGAACAAGTATCCCCTACCTCACATTGATTATTTATTTGACTAAGTGCATTGAGATAAATACTTTTCAAAGATTGACCGTCGATCTGGATATCATCAGTTGTGTTTGAAGAAGGAAGACATTCCGAAGACAGCATTTCAAACCAGGTACGGGCATTACGAGTTTACAGTAATACCTTTTGGGCTGACTAATGCACCATATGTATTCATGGATCTAATGAACAATGTTTTCAAGGAATATCTTGATGAATTTGTAGTGGTATTTATTAATGATATCTTGGTATACTCTAAAAGCTACAATGATCATGAAAATCAGTTGCGCATTATATTGAAGACTCTGAGAAGACATGAATTGTAAGGGAAGTTTATCAAATGTGAATTCTGGCTTCAGGAGATTTATTTTTCGTGGCCATATTGTCTCTAAGGATGGAATTGTTGTTGATCCTTCTAAGACCAATTCAATCCAAGAATGGCCAGCACCAACGAGTGTAAATGAGATATGCAGTTTTATTGGTTTAGCAGGTTATTATTGACGTTTCGTCCAGAACTTTGCCCAGTTGGAAAACCCATTAACAAAACTCACACATAAAGGGGATAAATTTTTATGGAAAAAAGAGTGTGAAGAATGTTTTTATGAACTAAAGAGAAGATTATTCAATGCTCCTATATTGACTCTACCATCGGGGAATGATGGGTTCATTATTTATAGTGATGCATCGATGAAAGGTCTTGATTGTGTCCTTATGCAGAATGATTGAGTTATTGCCTATGCATCATGACAGCTGAAAATTAATGAGCAAAACTATCCTACTCATGATCTTGAATTAGGTACTGTAATATTTGCCTTGAAGATTTTGAGATACTATCTCTATGTTTAAAAATGTGAGATTTATACGAATCACAAGAGTTTGAAATATATTTTCTCACAGAAGGATCTCAACATGAGGAAAAGGAGATGGAATGAACTATTCAAGGATTATGATTGCACGATACACTACCACCTGTGGAAGGAAAATAAGGTGGAAGATTCTTTTAGTAGAAAGGATCATTGAATTTTGAACAAAATGAGAGTAGAAAAGGATCCTATATACATGGATCTAGTAAATATTGATATGTGAATCACAATGGAGGGTGAAACATCAATACTTTTTCAAATGGTTGCAAAACCATCTTTACTAGAAATGATAAAGAGTTCTATGATCGGTGATGAGGAGTTTCAAAAGAAGATTAAAGCTGTGAATGATGGGAGATTGAATGATTTTGTGTATAAAGATTGAATTCTAATGTTTGGGAAGAGACTTTGGGTTCCCAATATACCTGATCTAAAAAGAGAATTGTTGGATTATTCTCATAGTTCCAATTTATCTATGCACACTGGGAGCACCCAAATGTATAGAGATTTAAAGGATCATTTTTGGTGGGAGAACATGAAGAGGGAGATTGCTGATTTTGTGTCATGATTTATGGTTTGTCAACAAGTGAAAGCTGGAAGGAAACATCCTAGAGGAGCCATGCAACCTTTTCCCATACCTGAGTGGAAATGGGATAATATTACGATGGACTTTGTCATGGGGATACCAAAGACTCCTAGAAGGAACGATGGAATATGGGTCATTGTTGATCGTCTTACCAAGTCATCACATTTTCTTGCTATAAGAGACGATCTACCCCTTGAACGTCTAGCAAGACTACATATTAATGAAGTTGCGAGACTTCATGGTGTTTCCCTATCGATTATGTCAGATTGTGATCCTCGTTTTACATCAAGATTTTGGAAAAGTCTTCAGAAGGCCTTGGATACTGAACTTCGTTTGATCACTGCTTACCACCCTCAAACAGATGGACAATCAGAACGTACTATTCATACCTTAGAATACATGTTGAGATCATTCTCACATGACTTTCAGGGTATGTGGGATCAATATTTACCTCTAGTGGAATTTCCCTATAACAATAGCTTCCATTCAAGTATTTGGATGGCACCATATGAAGAGTTGTACGGAAAGAGATGTCGCACACCAACCTGTTGGGATGATGTTGGTGAAAGAAAACTTGTTGGCCCAGAACTAGTGGAGGAAATGATGGAAAAGGTAAAGGTAATACAAAACCACATCAAAGAAGCACAAAGTAGGCAGAAGCGCAATGTCGATAATCGAATGAAGGATTTGTAATTTAATGTAGGAGATCATGTTTTCTTGAAGGTATCTCCATGGATGGGAGTTATACATTTCGGTAAGAAAGGTAAATTGAGTCCCAAGTACATCAGACCATTTAAAAATCTAGAATGAATTGGGGTTGTAGCTTACAGATTGGCAATGCCGCCATGTCTCTCCAAAGTACACGATGTGTTCCACATATCACTGTTGAGAAAATACATACCTGGCCCAACGCATGTACTCACCTTTGAAGAATTATAATTGGAAACCAATCTATCTTATTGCGAAGAGCCTATCAGTATTCTTGATATGAGAGAACAAGTACTGACAAACCGGAAGACCCGTCTGGTAAAAGTTTTATGTAGAAACCATATGATGGAAGAGGCAACCTGGGATCCCGAGGAACATATGATGAAGAACCACCCGAGTCTTTTTATACAGTTATTTTTTAAAAATTTCAAGGATGATATTATTTGAATGAGGGGAGAATGTAACTCCCTGTGCTTCCACGATATGCTTCCCATTGAATAATAAAGTAGCGTGTGTTGTACGCAACTTTGAGTTCTAAAACGCACACCACAACCAATCAAACTAGCCATTATGAATAGTAATACCCACTTTTTGAAATTTTATAAATTTTATCTCTCCAAATTGACATCATTTTTGTATTCGGAATATCAAAATTATCCTAGGGTAAAATTTTGGAACTTTTCAGATAACATTTATATTTTGATGAATAGTGAAAATTACTAAATTTTAATTAAAAACAATTTTTTTAATCAAAATAAATATTTGTGTTAAATTATTAATTTGAGTGGTTTTAAAGTATATTTAGAATATATTTTTACCATTTAATATAATTTTGGTCATTGGATATAATTTCAAAATTATACCGGACATAAACAAGTGTCAATATTTTTATTGTTATTATATCTTAAAAACACGCTTTTTTTTTACAGCGAGAATTAATTTTAAATTAATTTCTGACACTACTGTGTTCTGAATTTGGAAAAATGTATTCCATATTTTGAATCAGGATTTCCAAATTTTGTAAATAGGTAACTTTTATTTTTATACATTTTGAATAATTATTTCGGTAAATTTTTTATTTACCATGGTTAAAGGGTAAATCCAGTATATAAGGGTTGAAAATAATATTATAATAATAATAAATTACCCTAAAACGTGTCCTAACCTTATTTTTTGATACTTGTCTGACCATGGGCATCTTTGGGTCGATTGTGGGACCCCATGGAGCCACTTTTAGGTGATAGGGACACTTTATTTTAATTAAGATAAAGTAAATACAAAAATGACATAAGCTTATATATTTTAGCAAAACAAATTTTTACATAGGGTTATATATGTTATATTTTCATTTATAAATATTAATTAAAAAGATAAAAATATTTCCTACATAATTATATTTTATTTTTAATTGGTAGACATTGAGAAAGTAAAAATATATGTGACATAATAATGATGTAGTATTTTCCTTATTAAAGAAAGAATCAAATAATTGGTATTATAAATGTTAAAATAAATATAATTTGAAAGTTTTGATGACATAAAATAATTTTATTGGTCACTATGACATGTTAGGATTTATTAAATAAATTTTGTTCGAATTAATAATGTTTGTAAGATTTTATCAAAAATTAATTATTGAATAGTGTCAAAATTGACATAAATGAGTTTTTAAAACAAATATTACATTATTAATTTATATTTTATTCCTAGAAAACTAAGGTTCGGCCAAAGTACTAATATAATTATTGGTGTATCATTAATGGACCACTTAGGGGTCACTTGGATATATAATATGTTTATTAACTATATATTATAAAAATACAATGTTACATGGTATGTGTTAACCTAATTAACCAAGAGTTATTACTAAAATACAAGGTTAATATAATGACCCAAAACTATCTAAAATCTATTGGTTGAATGGATTTAGACCAATACCCACCTTATACTTTGAATAATACTATTTGGATCCATTAGAAACTGAATATGATATTATTATAAAATAATACCTTTTGTTTTTCTTAAAGAGCACCTCACCCCTCTTATAAAAGAGCACTCCCACTTCTCATTAATTCACACCTCGAAAGCCATTTGGATCAGACAAACCCTGCTCTAATATCCTCCAATATTCCCTCACTTCATCCTAGAGTCCTTATTTTGATCAGAAAGCCAACCTAAGGAGCACTTTTGATCAAATCAAAAGGAAGAACCCGAAGAAGAGGTAACTTCTTCACCACACTCTTTAAAGTTCCTTTATACTTCAACTTCTTCGTTACAGGTTATTTCCATTATCAAATAATAAATCCAGTACCTTCTATATACTGGGATGTTATTATAATTATTGAACAAATAAATTCATTATTCTATCCATCCCTTTAATGACATGTCACCATACGTGCGTACGTACGGCCAACCGTCTCCACGTTGTGGTGTAATTGTTATTCAATATACTATTATTTAGATTGGCATAATAATGATGTATAATTCATATAAATAATAAATATAACATGATAATGATTCTGTCTGTATTATATACCATCCAATTATATATTATTTTAATATCAAAAGAATGATATTGTCGCTCGTGCGTACGTACGGATTACCGTCTCCAGGAACGCGATTAGATTCATTTCCCATTGTATCCATTAAATACTAAATTTTATTAGATGATTAAAAATAATATTTAAGGACTTAATATCATTCTAGATATGAGTATGATACAACCTATCCATAACAAACACGGCTTATATAAAATAAAACACGTAAGTTAACACCCAAAACGACGATAATACTGAGATTTTATTAACAAAGAAATGTTAAATGATCATATATGATATCATATTAATATATATGATTATTGAATAATTAAATAACAATTATTTCACCATTATACAGGAGGTTAACCTACCATCAACCAAGGAAAAGTACAAGGTATGGGTTTATTTAACAATCTCTTCATTATCCGTGTTTTTATACATAATTATCTACAAGGACCTCTTTATCATCCACATCCATGTTTCTTAAAAATGTATTTCAAAACATTCTTAATATTTTAAAAAATATGGCTTAAAGTCATTTATACCCTCATTTGACTTTTTATAAGATGTTAATAAAGGAATCTTTCCATCGTTTTCCAAACAAGGTCCTTTTTACCCTTTTCGACAAAATTAAGGTAAGAATGTTTTTTTAACTTATATGACGGGTGTGGCTATTTTCCGCCATTATAACATCGTCGAAGCTTCCCATATAATCTTATAAGAATATTTTAAAGATAAATATTTTCGTTATGTGACTCTTATATGATTTCAAAATATAAAGAGATATGTCTCTAAAAAAATGTTTTGTTTTAATCTATGTCAACATCTGTTTATGGATTTTAAGTTTATTTGAAGATGATTTATTATGATACAAAACTTCCATATTGTATTGAAGTATTTTTCCTCTATTTGACTATGGATGTGCTATTTTTATACCATTCATTGCTTATGGTTAAGGTATTGACATTTCGTATGCTAGTCTTAATACGAATGTTTATGATATGTTTAAAAATTTTCATATGAGGAATGTATTGGACTTAGTAAGTGACAGGTGGAACCCGCTATAGCTCCTCGATGCATTGGTAGGTCTCATGAGACAACTAGATGGGGAATTGGCCAAGGCCCTTCCCAATTTGATTTTTGTTTTTGGCCGAGGCCTTGAAAAAATGTTTCAGAATGTCCGACATTATACATTCCCTCATTATGGAAATAATATTGATTGTTCATGTGGTTATTCGACTAGTATAATACCCATGATTATGTTTTATTATGGCATTATTTACTTAGCTCATAATCTTGCCATAAAAGTATTCAGGTTTATTATTGGTAAAGGCATGTGGTTTTCAATTATTTACCATGCTTAATATTTATGTCATTTTTTGTTGTATTACCTACCCTTACTGAGCGTTTGAGCTCACCCCTTTCTTATGTTTCACGTTCCCAGGATATGAAGAATTTAGTTATGAGTGACCTGACTGCATAATCTAGGAGGCTTGGATGCTTCTAAGGAAATATACTATTGTTGTATTTCTCTTCAAGCTGTAAACTGGATCATATGTATGAATCTTGTTTCCATGACTACTAAACTAATCAGTCTTTAGAGACTTGATATTTCTTGTGATCATGCCAATGTTATGTAATAATGCACCGACTCTGGGTAATTGGGGTCAGGGTGTTACATTGGGGGCCTTTTCTTGCGCAATTAAATGCTGCCTTATCTTTCTAGACCGTTTATGGATGGAAACTTTGTGGAATGTGGGAATTGGTTAATCACGTAGAGTTGGATGATTAAATGAATAACTGGAACCCTTGTGTGATCACCCCAGTTGAACAAAACTAGAATAATAAACATGTGGGTGCTGATTATGGTTTATTTATGTGAAGGGGGAGTTTTGTGGGATTTTTGTGGATCAGATGAGCAGTGGAGCTGTGGTGGGCTTGGTTGTGGGTTGGTATGAATGCTATGTTGGTGCTGGGCAGCAGGGCTGCCATAAGTGGTATCAAGGGATGATGATGTGCGGGTTTTAGTGTGTTTGTAACTATTGTGGTTGGCATTAAGGCTACAGGGATGTGTTTGAATGTGAATGAACTATGGGTTATGAATAATGAATAAAAGTGGAAGAGTTAATGAATGGTGGGGAATGGTAATGGAATGGGAATAATAATCAATGGGGTTGGTTGGTTAATGATAAGGGACTTGTTTGTGTTACTTGTGTTTTCCTAACTATATTTGTGGATGGTAGGGATATGTTTTACGAACTATCAGTTTGGTTGGTTGTGGATAATTGCACAGTAGTTAAGTAACTAACATATTAAATCTATGGAAACGTTAAAACCTAAAAGGGGATGGGGTTGATTGTTGTATGCATGCTTCATGGTAGCAGTGCCGAGGCATGTGCTCAGTTTCTCTGTTTGGAAGCCATAGGTTGGGATGTGTGGTTACTATATATATATATATATATATATATATATATATATATATATATATCTGTATCTTTGTGTTTTGTCGCACCCCACCCATGTTGAGCACTTAGTGCCAAACACTCCCATTTCATGGGAGAGGGTGTTTTTCCCTGAGTTACTAGCTCCTTCCTAGTACTTCATCCATAGGCTGTGATGGATTGAGGCGACCTTACATCTATGACCATTCAGGTAGGTTTATATTGGGGTGGTTTAGCCGAAGACTCTTTGGGCAGGTTTAATTATTCCCAAGAACATCCGGGATGAGGCCCAGGTGTGTGCGGGTGGAATATGTGGTGGTGAGGCCTAGGTGTGTGTGGGCGGAATACATGGTCGTGAGGCCCAGGTGAGTGTGGGAGGAATATGTGGTTGTGAGGCCCAGGTGTGTGCGGGCGGTTACATGGTTTTGAGGCGCAGGTGTGTGCGGGCGGGATATGTGGTTGTGAGGCCCAAGTGTGTGCGGGTGGGATGTGTGGATCTTGAGGCCCAGGTGTGTGCGGGCGGGAAGTGTGTGGTAGTGTCAGGACGTTCTCCATTAGGAAGAGCAGCTAACTAATGGGAATGGTGCAGGGTACCAAATACTCTAATTTTTATATACTACTACCTGTTGTTTTTTGTTTTTGGTGAGCGTAGCTGGTGAGGTTGGGTGGATAGAATTCCTTGATAGGTTTTGGTTTCTTCTGTTGTTCTCACGGGACATTGGGTTGTCTCCCCCACTTTCTCATGAGATATTTAGGTTTCCCTACTGAGTATACTTGTATTATCATCCTACGTTTACTTTCAGGTTTCCAGGAAGACTACCAGGGCCGTGCGGGACCCTACTAGTCGGGACAGTTGGCGTTTTTCCAGTTTTCTATACTCTTGTTTCTTTTGGTATTGTACTTTCTCACATTCTTGTACATGTACTTTGTTTCAAAATTGTTTAACCGTGCATGTGGGATTGGTTTGGGTTAATTTCCATTTACTTTTTCTTTCCTTTTGGTGTTTGACTCATCCTATTTCCCGATCATAAATAATAAAAAGGGTAATGCCTCCCATATTTGTGAAAAATTCATACCCTTGGTGCTTGTCACCACCCCGGAGCCTACTGGAGGCGGTACTCAGGGGTTATTATCTCCATTTCACCATTGACAGCTTAGGAGGGGCATCTTTGGTGGGAGGGGATTGTGGTAGTGCAATTGGAGGATTTGTAGAGCAAGGGTTTTGTGAGACCCAGTGTTTCACCTTGGGTGACCACAATCATGTTTTCCAAGAAGGCAGACAGGAGTCCAAGGCTGTGAATGGATTACCAGCGCCTGAACCAGGTGATGGTAAAGAACAAGTATTCACTGCCAAGGATCGATGAACTCTTCGATCAGCTAAGAGCGGCACAATGGTTATCGATGGTTGACCTTCGATCAGGCTATTACCAGCTACGAGTGCGGGATGAGGATATACCGAGGACGGATTTCAGATGCTGATAGAGCCAATATGAGTACTTGGTGATGCCTTTTGTCATAACGAATTCCCCTACAGTGTTCATGGTACTGATGAACAGGATCTTTCAGTCGTACATGGACTGGTTTGTAGTGGTCTTCATCGATGACATCCTTGGGTACTCTACGATAGAAGAGGAGCATGCGAGACACCATCAGATGGTTCTAGACATACATAGGCGGAACCAACTTTATGGGAATCTCTCAAAGTGCCAGTTTAGGATTCAAGAGGTCCAATTTCTGGGACATGTCATCTCAGCAGATGGAGTAGCTTTAGACCCAGCCAAGGTGGAGATTGCGTTAGCATGTGAGCCACCTCAGAGCATGACGGTGGTGCAGAGCTTCCTTGGGTTGGCAGGATATTACTGGAGATTCATTCCTAATTTCTCCTGGATATCAGCAGCAAGGAAATCCTTGACTAGGAAGGAGAAACCCTTCAGGTGGATGGAGAAGTTCCAGCAGGCTTTTGAGCAGTTGAGACAGAGTTTGACAAGCTCCCAAGTCTTGAGATTTCTGGAGGAGGGGGTCGAGTACATAGTTTTATGTGATGCATTATGGATTGGGATAGGCTATGTCTTAATGAATAGTAATGTGGTGATTGCTTATGGTTCGTGCCAGATTAGGCCACATGAGCAGAATTATACGACCCATGATCTTGAGTTGGTAGTGGTATTCTTCACATTGAAGATGTGGCGACACTGCCTTATGGGCGAGCAATTTATCGTCTACTCTATTAATAAGAGCCTCAAGTACATCTTCTCATAGAAGGATCTAAATATGAGGCATAGGCATTGGATAGAGTTCCTCAAGGATTATGTTTTCGAGATCATCTATATTCTGGGAAGGGGAACAAGGTGGCGGATGCTCTTAGCAGGAGGTCAAGCTCACAACTGTTGAGTGAGGCAACAGAGCAGTTAGCTGCGTTGCAGTTATCCTTCATGGATGGAGAGGATACAACTTACCTACCATCGATGGTTGTCACCCCTCCACTCTTACAATAGGTTAGGGAGGCACAGCTAAGAGATTTCGACTATCTTGAATTACGTGCTCAGTTATCCACAGGACATTCTCCTGATGGATATTCGCAAGGTGGGGAGCACATACTTCTTTTTAGAGGACACAATGTTGTACCGTTGGCGTTGCATGAGGAGGTCCTAAGGGAGTTTCATACATCCCCTTTGGCAGTACATCCTGGAGTGTAAACGATGTACCAGGACCTATGATGACAGTTCTAGTGGTCAGGCATGAAGAAGGTGGTAGAAGAGTTCATTTCTCGGTGCCTTACAAGCCATCAGGTGAAGGCCGAGCACCAGGTTCCAACGGGATTAGCTCACCCCCTGTAAGATCCAAAGTGTAAGTGGGGTGGAATATCGATAGACATCGTGACAGGCTTACCACAGATGTACAAGGGGCATGATTCCATCTGGGTGATCATTGACCGACTCACCAAGTCAGCCAACTTCCTAGCTATCAGGGAGCAGAGTTCCATATTGAGCTTGGGATGCCTCTATTTGCAGAAGATAGTTCGAATTCATTGCGTCCCCTCGACGATATTCTTGGACCGACATGTCCACATTACATCCCAGTTGTGGAAGGGATTGAAGGAGGCTTTTAGGACACAACTATGCTTGAGTACAACATTTCATCCCTAGACAGATGGTCCGACGGAGAGGACCATTCAGGTTCTGGAGGATATGTTTTGGGCCTATGTCTTGGACTTTGGTCATAGTTGGGAGGACCACCTACCACTATTAGAGTTTGCGTAAAACAATAGCTACCACTCCACCATTGGTATGGAACCATTTGAGGCCTTGAATCGGAGACCCTGCTGGTCACTACTTTGCAGGACCACCCCTAGAGAGTCAGCACTCATGTGTCCAGAGTTGGTGCAAGATACCACCGAGAAGGTGCAGGTCATATGGGAGTGGATTAAGACTGCACAGAGCCAGTAGAAGTCTTATGCTGATAGACAACGTATACCTCTAGAGTTCGAAGAGGGAGACCATGTTTTTCTTCGGGTCTCACCTCAATGATGGTTATGGAGATTTGGCCGAGGCAGAATGATATCTATGAGGTTCATCAGACCTTTCCAGATACTACACAGAGTTAGTGAGGTGGCTTACCACATAGCTCAACCACCACAGTTGCATCGGGTACATGATGTCTTCCACGTGTCACAACTGAGGAGGTACATTCAAGACCCATCACACATCATCGACTGGGGTGAGCTAGAAATCGAGGATGAAGTGACCATTACTGAGTACCCGATGGAGATCGAGGATAGTCAGGAGAGGATCTTTCATGGATGATCGATTCCCTTGGTGCGAGTCTAGTGGCAGCATGAGAATCTTCAAGAGAGAACATGGGAGAGGGAGGCCCAGATCTATTCTTAATACCCACATCTTTTTGAGTAGTATTTGATTTGGATTTTCGGGGACGTAAAGCCCCATGGTGAGGAGAATGTAATGACTCGAATTTTCCGTGTATTATTTTTTTGAATTTTATATGGAATTATTATCTGAACATGCATAGAGACGACACATAATTCTGAGGCCTGGTGATCCTGGAATGGGTGTTCGAACTTTTTTTAAATTAAGTGAGTTGACACTTGTGCATGGTTGTGGCAGTTTCCAAACAGACACCCAGATTGATGATCCGAGGGAACCATTAGGGATGGGACGACGAATTTATCGAAGAATGGGCCTAATCCAGACTGGTGCAGGTTGAGGGAAGAAGTAAATTTTCAGATTTTTTTAGTAAAATAAAAATAAAATAAATTTCTAAATGTTTATTTTATTTTTATGGAAACATCCGCTGCAGCGTAGTGATGAGACAACTATTTCCTTAATAATTATGTCATGTATTAATGACTTAATAAAGGAAAGTTGGACTCATTGATTACGTAACATAATGGATTCCAATCAAATTTCCCTTTTATGGATAATTGAACGTCAATCTTTGGCGAAATATTGAGAGGAAACTATGTAGAAAACTCTCGGCAACGAACGATGACAGATCGAAGTTGTGAATTGCTACGCCAACAACATTTCAGGATCTCGATGATGGCATAAATGAAACACCTTCATCATAAATCGATCATTCCTTAAAGGTAGGGGTTTGTTATATAAATTTTATTTTCCCCACTTTTGATTTAAATGATGAACACGAATCAACCATGAACCAGTTGATTCATCGATTCATACATTCTTTTTGGAGGGTTTTATTTAGAATGATTATGGGGGTAATTAATCCATATTGATTTTGTTTATTTTATTCTCTATTTAAGCCTATTAATGTGAGTAGATCAACATCGTGATGAATGATTGCAGAGGTTCGTTCCTCTTTTTGTTTGATTAGTTTTCCTTCCCCATTTTTCTTCTCACATGTTCTTCGAGTTCTTCGTGAGGTGACAAAAAATGGATCATTGCACATCCATTCTACCACACAACAATCCCAAATTGAATAATCGACACCCCAAAGACCTTCCAAAGGTGCGACGACGATAGCAGACGATGAATCGAACTGGATCGAGAAGGGACGTTCTTCGAGCGTTCTTTGTGCAGATGGATCATTGCATGTTTTTAGAGCCAGTAAGAGGTCTAAAAACAATGTAATCAGCTTCGTGGTGTCGGGGCGACCAAAACCTGGGAGTTTCGTGGTGATCAGATAGCCAGATTGATCAACGGAGAATTAGCGGAGGCGCAATGGCGGAGGTCTGCATTTCTGGAAATTTCCAGAATACACAGTGTGTACTTCTGAAGAACACGTTGTGTAGTACTGGAGGTAGTGGATAGGGTTTCGAGTGTCATAGGGGAATCTCATGGAATGTGACCCTGGTCACATAGTATGTTAGGCATTCCCCGAAGCTCAGTAAGTATTTTGGAGAGTACACAGACATGGATTGGACTACACGGCTTCAGGCAACATGGCGTGTACAACATGGCAGAGGCGGCTACGTAGAACTCGGCGTGTATCTAGGGGGTACACAGACACAGGATGGAGTACATGACCGTGTACTCTATCACATGGCCAGACGAGGCCAGTAATGCGGGCCACCCCATGTACCGATTACATGGGTTGGAGTACACGAGTTGATGACCGTGCACGAGCACATGGCTTGCGTACACAAAGCCAACCCCAGTCACTCAGATCTGGCATGTACATCATACTACAAACCATGTACTTAGTTTTTCTACACAACCATCCTTACGACATGGGCCATTGCACACGGGCAGTACTCGGGGTCAGAAAACATGACATGTAACACATCATGTACATTTTGGAAAATGACATGGTCCCCTTTTTCACCGCATCTTGGACATCTTTCGTTTGGGTTAGTACCCCTTATTCTCATTCCTTTGAAGTTCAGGCATCGTTTCGTTTTACAAGAGTTTGATCACTTACGCAAGATTTTCTGTGATAGAGTCATGCATCCATCCGAGAGGCCCAGATCGAGATCCTCTATCCATTCTTGACCGTAGGTAGAGTTCGACATCTACATAACCAACTCCACCAGGCTTCGATCCTCTACCTAGCAGGTAAATTCTGGAAGAGTTGTGGTATCCTCCATGGCCCTAGAAGTAATCATAATATGTGTATTGTGATCTTTCCCACTAAGGAGTGTGTATCCCGTAATGAGTGCATCTATATATCGGAATCTTCACACTCTAGAGTGTGTCTCCCATAATGAGTGTAACTACCTCTCATGATAGTTCCCGATGAATATTACTTCTCAGATAGATATCATCAGAGCTATAAGACTCATGGAGTGTGTTCTCCAAGAATTAGTGCTTTGTGGAATCTTCGAACTGAATCCCTGGCAGGTGTATGCGGTTGTGTGACTTTTCTCTAAACTACGGGTATGGGTTTTGAGTATATCTGATTTTTATTTCTCTTTCTATATGTTTTGTATATATATACTGTGCACAGCTGACTATACCTTTACTTTGTGTATTTATTGTGTTTTTTCAAGTTCCTCTATTGAGTATTGTTATACTCACCCCTGCATGGGCTTTGCCCGCACTTGTCATGTCTTGTGCAAATGAGCTGCCTTTTGACATAGTCTAGGGCGGACCAGGACATGACTGAGCTTTCTGAGTTCCCTATAGGCCAAGGTGCTCCTACGAATATGAGTAGCTGTCCTAGTACATTTTTCTGTTTACAGGTTAGACCTTTCAGTTTTTAGAGTCTTGTTTTGGTGTGATTGTATTCCGGCCAAGTTTATATTCAGTAATTTTCTTTCCATCGTACTCCGTTGGTTCGGTTTAGTTGTTTTCATGCATTCTCTTCCTTACTGTTTTCATTCACACTTCAGAAATTGTGGGCTTGGAGATGTGTGTGTGTTTACAGGTACTTTGGCAATGCCACCAATGTTAGTAATATGCCTACTCAGTGCTAGTCACCAGCCTCTGGCCTATTGGAGGAGGGATTGGGGTGTCATGGCGTGGGGCCCATTGGGACGGGTCATGACATGAGCATTATGTTCATCATTACTAATTTTGTATGAAACTATTTATAGATCATTTTTCAAATGATGGGATAGTAAAAAAAGATAAAATTAACAAGATTGAAGAATGATCTTTTATTGTTGAGACAACTGTTAAAAAAAGAAAAAGGAACAAACCATTGATAATTGAAAGGCTGTGTTCTTCACATATGACCATCAATATAAAAATTTAGAAGCATGTGGAAGGTCATGATGGAGGAGTAGTTACTTTTGTTAAAGAGAGTTTCTTAAAAATTAGAGGAATCAGATTGGAATATATTGAAGCTGAAAAATTAAAATCCAAGGAATTTTTATTTCTTGATGGGTTAAAATATAACATACATAGTGTTTGATAACTCTGTGATGATGGAAATGAAGCAATATATAGAAAAAATTATTGTATCCTAAAAGGTGTAAAAGTTGGATAAGTTATTGCAAAAGGGGAACGAACCAGTGAAAATCTCTTCTAATTTGGATAACTGAAAAACTCCCATTACATGAGTATGGAAGATGGAAACAAGTTGTGGAACCAGAGACTTGAGAACATTTTTCATAAAAGTATGAAAAAACATTCCAATTTTGGTATCATTGGTAACCTAACCGAGATAAAAAGAAGATAGGGAGATGTTTTCATTACATTTCATAAAGGAAATATGATTAACAAAAGGCATAAAAGAGTTGATATTTTATCTAGTAGACCACATGAGCTTATTCATTCTGATATGTGTCGTTTAAAGAGACATCAATAAACAAAAGAATAATTTTTCTTTATCGCTTTTATTGATAATTTCAGTTAGATAAAAAGAATCATGTTCAAGAATCATAATCCAGAGTCTATTTAAATGTTCAAGTAATTCAGAAAATTTGTTAAGAAAGAATTGGGGGTTTCTATAAAGAAGTTAAGAAAAGATAATGGAACCGAATTCGTAAATAATTCTTTTGAATATTTTATAAGAAATCATTGTATCAAACATTAGTATATTTCTCCCTATACTCCAAAATAAAATAGATTAATAGAAATGAAGAATATATGTATAGTTAAAATTGGAAGAAGTATGTTACAGGAATAAAAACATTAAGAATTATTTTGTAGAGAAGTCTTTAGTACTACTGTACATGTTCAAAATATATGCTTACTCAGATAGGAAACCACCAGGACTCCTTATTAAATATGGTATGAAAAAATCATTGAAATACTAAAAAAAATTTAGAATTCCATGTTTTCTTAAAATAAAAAACCGAATATGGGAATGTTTGATGAGAAAGCTGAGGAACGAACATTCATGAGTTATTCACCAAATGGAAGAAGTTAAAAATTCTTGAATAAATTTTTTTAAAAATAGTCGACTCATATGATGTATAGGTAATGGAAAAAATAATTTCCATTACAAAATTGGTTGATAATATAGAGCAAGATAAATTTGATAATTCCTATAAAAGTGAATGTAACTCAGATGAGTCAATTGGTGAAAAAAGTGTTGATGGGAATAAAACCATGAGATTTCATACCTTACACAAGAAGAATGAATATGAAAACATTATTGGGAATAAAAAGTATGTATTTTAAATAATAATGAAGTTTATTTTAGAAAATCATACTTCACTTATCTCAAAAATATGAAGTAGAATCATTTTTAGAGGCTATTCAACATAAAGAATAGGTAGCTTTTATAAATGACGAGTTGGATCAGATTGAAAAGAATGGAACATGGGAAACTATTTCAAGGATAATAAAAAATGTTATTGGAGCCAAATGGGTTTATAAAAATAAATGTAATTATCATGGATATGTTTCAAGAAACAAAGAACGAAATTTTTGTAATGGATATGCATAGGTGGACTGTGTGTATTTTGATGAAACCATTACCATTATTACAATGATAGAAACTATTTCAATGTTTCTTATAGTGACTTATCATCATAATTACTATGTTTATCTGATGGATGTAATGTTAATATCTTAAATGGTGAGATTGTGGAATAATTTTACATTGAACAACCATGTATGTTTTTACCATATGAGGGTGAAAAAAAATTTATAACTTGTAGAAGGATTTGTACGTCCAAAAACAAGATCTACATTCTTGGTATTCTAAGATCAAAAATTGTTTGATAATGATGAAATTTTCTTAAGAAATATTTCATAAAAACTTTCATGTGAATGATGTTGACTCTAGAACATTAATTGTAATTTTTTATATGGATGATATACATTCAGTTGGGGATAAGGAAGAGGCCTGTAAAGACCTCCCTGTTGCTCTAATTATTTTCCATGTCAATGATTGTAATATGATCTCATACATTCTACTCCTGTAATATTTATTTTAATAAATTTTTTTTCTTTGGCCACATAGGTCAAGGCATCAACATTTTTTTAAAATGAGGACTTTAATGAGTTTATTGAGGAGATAAAGAAAAAATTTGAAATGTAAATAATGGGATAATTAACATTCTACCTTAGCTAAAAAGATCAAAAAAATGAAAAATATATCTTCTAATCTCAATAAAAGTATGATAAGGAATTATTAAATAAGTTTGGGATGGGTGAATGCAAAGAAGTTTGAACACATATTTTAGTGATTATAAAGTTGAGAAATGAAAATTCTACAATAAGTGTGAATCTAATTGACTTTTGGAAGATGATATGAATTCTTCTTTACCTTATAACCTCAAAACATGATATTGTTTATTCTGGGAAATTGTGTTTTTGGCATCAAAGTAATCCAAAATAATCACGTATTTTGGATGAAAATGGGATTTCGAGGTATTTCCAAGGAACAACTAAACATGGGTTGTTATACAAGAGAAGCTGTAAGATGAAGTTTCCTGGTATACTAATGTTGTTATGGCTAGAGGTTGTAATGATAGAAAGTCAACATTAGGAGGAATATTTTCTCTAGGTGAATTTTGTGTAATTATTCCAAATAAGAAACAAATTTCTGTAACATTGAGCTTAGCTATATTTGAGTATGTTGTAGCCACTCAGGCTTGTTCCCAAATTTTTTAGATGAAGTTCAGTTTGATGATTTGAAAGTAAATGTTTTTAAATATTGAAGATACTTTGTGATAATCAGAGTGAAATTGATATTTCTAATAACCATGTCCAACATTCATAATCAAAACACATTGATATAATGTTTCACTTTATAAAATTGAAAGTATTTAATGGAGATGTTTTGCTGGAATACATTTAAGAAAAGAATCAGATTGTTCATATCGTTAAAAAAGTAATGTCGAAGGAATGTTTTGCTGAATTGAGGCTGCAAATCCATTTTTATCCTCCTATCATGTCTTACTAAACCTCATAATTTAACAAACATTGTTCTTTCTATTATTTTGACAAAGGTGGGATAATCTAATAAGTTTTACATTATAATTTTTTTTACTAATCTTCATTTTTTTAAATACGATGATATGGTAATCATATTATGGGTAAGAGAAAAAGAAAATATAGAAAGGAAATGATAATATTGAGAAGAAAAAATTGAGGGGATGTTATCTTTACATGGCCACAAAATTTACTTACAACCAATGGGATGGAATTCCTTCAAAAAAAATTAATTTATCCAGTAGTGTGGTGTCAAAAAACTCTCTATTTAGAAATGATATGTTTTGATAAAAGTAAAAAAAAATTATTTGTAAAAAATTATACGAGTTGGAAAAGTTTTTAATAAGGGTTTTAAACAAATAAAATGAAAAAGATTGAAGAACCTTTGTGGTTTTTTGTTTTAACAAGGTTTTTTATTTGTTGACAACTAAAAAAATCAAAAAAATTTGATGTATGGAAAGATAAATTTTATTGTTTGTTGTATGTTTTTCTTTTTCGTAATCCGTTTGAAAGAGAACTTTTTCAAAGATACGATTTTATGAGTTTGAAAGATTTTTCTAAGTTTGAAATATGTTTCTAAATGAAGAAGCCCTTTTGTTGCTGAAGAGTTTTGAAAGAGGATGTTACTGAAGAGAGAAAAGTCAAAAGTTAGAACATTTCTCAAACATTATAAACAAAATAAAAGGATTATTTATTGATCAATAAGTTATAAAATATCAAAAAAAATCATGATAAAATCTTTTGAATAAATGGTGGAGAAGTGTGATGAAATCAGAATCACATTTTTGAGCATGTTTCTGGGAAAAATCGGAACCTGAAATGCGCACAAATGAGAACAGGAATTCATTGCCAATCGAAACATGAATTCTACAAAAAACGGAACCCAAATTCTACACAGATTGGAACCTAATTTTTGATAAAATCATGACCATAATTCTGATCAAATCAGATCATGAATTTTATAAAAATCGGTGCATGATTTCTACACAAAACCAAACATAAATTCTATGAAAATGAAAACCCGAATTCTAAGTAAATCAGAACCGAAATTATATGAAAATAAGAAATTTAATTCTGATAAAATTTGAAACAAGATTCTAAGAAAATTATAACCTGAATTTTTCATATATCAAAACCAAAAATTCTTCAAAAAATGGAACCTGAATTCTACAAAAATCATAACATGTATTCTATAAAAATTAGAACCTGAATTCTGAGAAAATCGGAACCTGAATTCAGAGAAAATCGGAACCTAAATTATTCACAAATTGAAACCTATGTTATGATCAAATTAGAACCTAAATTCTGATAAAATATGAACCTTAATTCTACACAAATAAAACATGAATTCAATAAAAATCGGCACATTAATTCTATGTGAATCGAAACCTATTTTCTGAAAAAATTGGTTCATGTTTTCTTAAGAAAATAGAACCACTTTTATAAGAATGATTTTTTGATGAAAATTGAACTATTTTTATGAGAATGTTTCTGAGAAAAACAGAACCACTTTTTTAAGAATATATCCCCGAAAAACTAAACCACATTTCTGAGCATATTTGTAAGAAAAATTGAACCACATTTTTAGGCATGTTTATGAGAAAAATTGAACCACATTTCTCAGAAGGTTTCCAAAAAAATTCAGAACCATGATTCAGTATTATCATACTAATTGGAGATTTCAAGAAGTCAAAATTGAATTAAAATTTTGTGTATATACTGTATAAATTTATGGAGTTTGGATTAAGTCAAATTTGAATTTTTAATGTGAGTGGTTTTCAATGTTTTTGAGATTTGAGGCAGAGAGAATGTTTTTCAAGATTCACACAATTGTTTTCCGAGATGCCTATAAATACATGATTGGATCATTTATTCATTTGAAACTTTGTCATACATGAAAAAGGTGGAGCACTGGATAATTCAATGTCATATTTCCCACTAGATTGAAAAAGGATTCATTGAGTGTTTGAGCACAGAAAATCAGAATCATCCTTACCATAATGAGAAGATCAGACTTAGCCAAATCAGACTGAGGATTCAGACATAGCATTTATGGAGAAGATTCAACAATGTTTTTGCTATATTTATTGGATATATTGTTCTATAAAAAAATATTATAAACTTATGGGAGTCAGTATTGTATTTCTTATCGAGATATAGATGGTGTCTAACTAAAGTTGGCACAAGTTGTATTTACTTTTTCAATGTAGGGAATTTCCTTATAACCATGGGATTTGCTATGGGAAGGATGTAGGTTCTCACATTGTGGTCAAAGCATGTACAGCGTGTGTGCCTTAATTTCATTTCTATTATTGCATGAATAATTATTTTATAAAGGTTGATAAAGAAATTAATCATTATAGGTTGCAGGGGTAATGTTTCTTAATTTTTTTGAAACTTATAAAAATTGAAAAAATGATTAACCCCCCCCCCCCTCTCAGTTGTTATTCGATCCTTGAAAATTCAAACATTAGTATTTTAAAGTGGCCACCCATCATATTAATATTTCCATACAAGTATTATTAGTGGCATAGTTATGATAGGATCCAATTTTACTGCACCCAAACTAAAAGTAATTTTCGATGAAGTGTTTTCAAAAGTAACCAACTGAGTCGTACAAAAAATATATATCAAGAAGACAAAAACTTATTATTATGTTTTGATTAATTTTTAGTATTATTTTTTGGTGTTCTCATGAATTATTAAATGAGGAGGATGAAAGGCAGAAGAGTCGAAGAATGAGTTCAGAGATACAATATTTAATGTCATGGTAGCAGCTTTGATGTAGATTAATGAATACAATCGGAGCCGGAGGCATGTCATTTGGGAACTTTTGAACCACAATGATGAGGGAAATCGAAGTTTAAAAGAGGGGGTCCAATCCATCATCCAGATAGGGAATGAAATCATTTGTTTGAGGATATATTTAATTAGTGTTCAAAATTATAGTTGTACTGGAGCATTGAAGTATTATATCTGTGTTCAACACAGTAAAATTTATCTTACCAGATGCATGGAAATATTGAATTTTATAAATGAAGTGTATTGTATTGTATATCAATCTTACCAAAATGAATCCTTATTTACACAACATTATTTGTGAAACCCATTGTCCATTTTTATGAAATTGTTTTATGTTTTTTTGACTATTATGTGTTGTATTCTTCATTAAATTATCATACATTAGGAATAGTTTCATAAAAAATTAGATACATGGTTTTCTAATAGATCAAGGTTATGGAAAATCATTAGAGAGAACCTACCTAGTTACTTTACATAACCAGTTTATGTTCATCTTGGTGAATATGTGGCTAATGTTTACTTGGGATGAATATTGCAATAATTGATTATTTATTACAAGGGATAGTGTATCAAATGATATCTAGTGGAGACATGTGGAGTTTCCATCATCAATGGTTGGTTGGTTATTCATATTGGGTTTAATTTTTACATAGGATTTATCAAATTTATATTGTTTATATGCCTTTAGGAATTTTTATTCATCGTATTTTTGTGTGTGTTATTTTACGAAGATGGGATTGTCCCATGTGTTGGGTTTTTAAACCATTTCTCATGGATCAGGTTGAATGCTACATATTTATTATCAATCCTTTGGAAGTTGGAGGATTGTTCTTGGGGGTTGAGTAATATTTTGATTCGGCTTAGGTCATGTTATGGAATGTTGGCTATATTTTCATGTAATAGTTTTATAAATGGGAAATTTATTCATAACATAACACAAACACACAAATAAAGAAAATAAATTTCCTTAAATCTAGAAATGTATCAAAAATAAATTAATTTTTGGAGAGAAATTTATTTATAAAAGTATTTGATAGAAATGTAAAATTATATATATTAACTTTTATAGATGGCCCCACATATTAAACTCATTGATTGGAATCTTATCTAGTGTGTTGTGGTAGTACATTTTTTCTTTTATAAATTTAAAATTGAGTAAAGTCATAAATTATTTTTACAGTTAGTTTATAAAAATTCAAACATTATTTTTTAACTAGTTTTTGATTTAAATTAATTGGGAAATTATTGGAAACCATTCATTGATAATGGAAATAAATGGTATCTCCATTATTGATCTCCATAACCCATTGAATATCATCTTCTATGATATATGTAATGTTTTAGGTGAATATATTTTTCAATAAATTTACTAATATTAAGAACCTATGAATCAATTATAAACACAACTCTCTTATTGACAATACTTCACAACTACTGAGTTTGGATCAAATAAAAAACTATAAAAGCTTGGTTATTTTGATGTTAATGAAAATATAAATAGTTTTTTCCTTATTAAATTATATCTATATAACATATTGATAACTTTAACCCATATAAATTAGAAAAGTTAAACATTAATTCTTTGAATTAGATTAACAAATTCAAATTAAAAATATATATATATATATTAACCCACTTTATATTATTAGAATAAATAAAATTCCCGCTAAAATTAATCCAATATAATGTTAAACTTTTTTCATCTTTATGTGCATGTGATTCTATGGAAAATGATACAAATAATGAAAAACCACACTATATAAAAGGTACACAATTATAATAATACAACAACATAAAAAAACCACCAACTACTGCAAAAGCGGATGAAGATGCTATTCTCAATGCTCACATATGAGGCGCAAATGAGTTTACAGAGTAGGGGTGGCATTGTATAGGTATAGGTTAGTTGGAGACATAGAGATATGTGTTTTAGGGTAAATCATGGTTAAGAACAGTGAGAAAAAACCGCAAAACCCAAAACATCTAAGAATAGGAGTGGAAAAATGCAAATAACATACATCAGATTCAAGCCTTGATTCCTCCGAAATAATGTGGACAAATATTGCCATTAGTAGGGGAGTTTCGTGAGTGCTTGAGAATTGTGACATAATGATATGTAGTTACTGTTCTTTTAAATAGACCAGGAACACTTTTATCAACACTTTCAAAAAAGAAATGATAAATATACCTTTTATTAGCAATAAATTTATAACTGTTCATAAAATGAATATTTATCAAAACTTTTTTTAGAGCTGATAAAGAAAAAACATTATCAGCACTAAAAGATAACTGATAAAAGCCATGTTTATCAGTGTTAGTAGTGATAACGATGTATTTTATCAATGCATTGTTAGCACTAATAAATCATAAATTTTATTATTGCTAATATTTGATTTATAATTATAATTATAAAAAAATTCTAATTTTTTTTAATTATATTTTTGTTTGAAAAATTTTATAATTATTTATTTATAATTGCATTAATAAATTTTAATAAAAATTATATTATATTTTTTATAATTATAATAATACAATTTTATAAATATAGTTAATATACATTTATAAATATATTTAAAATTATTTATTCATAATTATTTATTTAATATAATAAATATTTTTATATAGTTATACAGAATTATATAATTATATATATATATATATATTTAATTAATATATACATATATAGTAAATATATTTATTATTTAAATATATTAAGTATATTTTCTTAATTATAAAAATATTTATATAATTATATATATTATATAATTATATAATATATATATATATATATATATTCATTATTTAAATATATTTGTTATTAATTTATAATTATTGAAATATATAATTATTTTCTAATAAATATATAAATAATAATTAAAAAAAGATTTTATATATATATATATATCCCCAAGGGTGTAGCTCATTAGTAGCTACCCTTATTAGTCTCAATGGGGGCTAGATTTCAAGTCTCCCAAAGTACAATATTTAATTAATTTTAGTATAATTTTATAATGACTTAATATATTAATTTATTTATTTGTAATTATATAGATAATTTTTTAACAAATAATAATTATTTATTTTTAATAATTATAAATTTATAAATTTATAAATATAGTAAATATTCATTTATAAATTTTTTTTCATAAATAATTATTTTAAAATTTATATTTATCTTTATTAATTGATGTATAATCTTAAATACATGTGTTTTATAAATGAGGGGAATTTGACTGAAAATTATTTTTTATTAAGGAAAACACTTATGCAGGAAAAGTGAGAAACCATAGGGTCCAGCAAAACACCCAAACAACCCCAAACAAAAAAAAACAGAAAGAAACAGGATCTACATCTTTCAAGCAACAACAACCACCACCATCCCCATGTAGGACACTCGGAAATCTCATGCAATCATGGTCCCTCCCGATCTTTCCATCCCTCTAAATCAGCCATATCCCAAGTGGCCTGCAAATATGTTGGCAGAGTGCTCCAGCCCAACGAAGATGTCCTGCGAAGTACCACCAAAAAGCACACAAACCGCACAACGCAGGGACCCAAACATTCCAAACCGAAGACACCCCAACCCAGGTATGAAAACCACCCAATTAACTTGGATCATTTAAGAAAAAACTAAGCTTACCATAAACCATATCCCAAAACAATTCCCAAGATAAATAAGAAAACTGTATGTTTGGGGAATCTGACAAGATCTTTTCAAATTCCGAGGTCAATTGGTCCCATGATTGTATATACTCCTCAATGTTGATCTTTCCTTTGTTGAAACCCCAAACAAGGATTGAGTGTTGATTGTTGATCCAAGAATATTGTTCCTCATTGAAGGTTTCCCTTAAGGTTCTCCCCATCATGGAAGTAGCCTCCTGCTCCGAAGCATTGAGCCATAGAACCTGTTCAGACACTTCCTCCTCACTGCTAAGAAAAAACTCCAATGGATGCCCACCCTGGACACCGGCCATCCGAGTTCCCACCTCCTCCGAGGTCCCCCTTTTCCCATTTGTCTTCCTGGACGATCTGGTGTCCAATGGGGGTGGCAAGGATGAATAGTCCCTCATTCCCCTCATGCTTGATTTACTTCCATTCTCCTGAGATGGAGTTCCAGCTTCCGAGTGAGAGCGTTCACCCCCGTTGTATAAATTCTTGTGCCCTACCCCAGTGTCAAAAGGAATAACATGCGTGGAACCAGAAGCATCCTCATGCAGGCCTTCAAATATATTTTTCAAGGGAATATAAGCTTGCCTTTAGTTGTTCTGGTTAACCTTTAAAGAACATTGACCATGTCGCCCCCTCTTGTGAGAACATCTGTCAGACCCTACATCGACCAGGGATACAAAATCATGGTCCACCGCTAACCGGGGAGTGATTTACCCTCCAGCTACTTCAAGTTGAACCAAACCTTCCTCCATCAAAATGTTCATAAGATCCATCTGAACAGCTAATGCCTCTCTAACCACTTCTGTCATTGAGGAGATCTGTTTCTCAGCCTCCACAGAAGCCTCCTTGGTGCAACCAGCCACCTGTCCTTCTCCACTGTCCACACCCTGCTGACAAAAACCATCCTCCCTCTTGTTAGCTTCTACCTCAATACCCACAACACCATTACCTGAAGGACTACATGCTAGGACCTCCTCCCTACATTTTTTATCAAGGGAAATTTCCTTCCCCTTGCTAGAAACCTTCATGTAAGATCCCTGAACTGCCCCCTCCGTCTCAACCAGTGATTCCCTCTCCTTGCTCTGTCCAGTTCCCCTTCTCATGTTCTTCATTTGAAGCTCCTTACGAAAAAAAATCAACACATGACCCAGCCGTTTGCAACCCGAGCAAAACTCCGTCCGTGACTCATAAATCACCCTCTGTTTACATCTATATTCTTCACCCACGGTGACCCACACATACTGAAACAGATCCTTGGACATGTGCATTTCCACACAAATACGTGGATTAACTGGATGACAAAGTGCCTATGTGCGACTATCCGAGAACAGATATCTAACTATCAGGTTCCCAAGCATACGCATCACAGATGGATTTTGAAATGGCAGAGGGAGGCTGGGAAAACTAACCCAAATCGCCATCTTGGGGGAATCCCGCTTCATGTTCAAGTCAAAGGTCCACCGAAGAAGAGAAAATTTGAAACCATTGAAGGCTCGAGGAGCATTTTCCCATGCCTATATAAGTTCAGCTTTCGAAGCAAACCGCACTATTATCTACCGATAGTCCAGAAGACCCACTGTCTCTCTATCCTGCAAACCCCAAGCATCAAAGACAAATTTGTCAAAAGAATCAACCGACGGGTGACGTCCATGAAATCTAGCAACGAGGGTGTGTTTCAATAATTCTGAAGAGGCTGAGAACTCCTTGGATGACAACTGGAGGTTCGACAGCCCATCAAGCAGCTTTGAGACCTTCAGATTCAGAGAGATAGAGGGGAATGGAGGGAGAAAATCCGGATTTGAGAAAGGGGTGAAGAGTGAAGGGGCTCCTTTGAAGGACCCTGAAGGTCCCCCCACCCCCGAAGGGGGAGGGACCGTTGCTGGGGCCAACGATGCCACGGGGAGCTAGGGTTCGCCCGTTCGCCTGTTCTCCCGTTCGCCTCGAGGGAAATTTAATACTTCAAAATGGGTACACATTAAAAATATCAAAAAATGGATAAGATTAATTAATTAGTTATTGAATATTAAAAAAACTACATTTACTGAGTTAAATAAAAATATATATTTCAAATAATAAAACATAGTAAACAAATATATATAAATAAATAATAGAAAATGATCAAATTTAAAAATAAAATAAATAATAAAAACATATTAAAAATGAATAAATAATACCTAACTATTGGTCGGAGTATATTACTCAAGAGGGGTTTAATTGAGTATCTATAAAATGTTTTTGTTATGATTCGTTTTTAAATAAATATCCACAAATAAAAATACAATCAAAGTTAGTTTTTATTGAATTAATAAATGTTATAAATTCTCAATTAATTTATCTGAAGATTGATTAGTTCTCAACTTTATAAATCTAAATATTAGTCAAACATTTGAAACTAATTTAATAATTCCAAATATATATAAACACTTTTTAAAATAACTATCAAAGTTCAATTTAGTTTTAATTGAAATGAAATAAACAAAAATCAGATTAAACTAAAAGAAAAATACACAGCAGATCAAAACAAGAGGTTTAGTCTCTAAATGAGACTTAGTCCTCTCTAATTTGTGATCACACGCCACCAAGTAGTTTATATTAATAAACATTTTGATCCACACCTTGGATAGGGGTTCACAACGGCACACAAGGTTGTCCAGGTCACAGTTGACCTCTACCAAAGTTATTCATGGGAAAAGAAAAAAAATTATCACACTTGACATCTTCCACTATTCTAGGTGGGATACAAGAGTAAAAAGAGAGCGAGTGTGAGGATATTTATTATCCTCCAGTTATACATAAGAGACAGTGTGTGTGAAACAAACAGATGCACACACTGATTAAAAAAGTAATAACAAGACCACAACATAGTTATAAACAAAGAATATAGTTTAAAAATCTCAATGTGTTATGCAGTGAATCTCTGGACTAGATTGATGTATATAAAATGATATTCGAGTCATCTTTTGAAAGATGGATTTAGAACAGAGTATCACAACTTTTTTTCTCTAGCTTCTAAGCGTGAAAAGTTCAGTTCTTCAATGTTAGGACGTTCAGATAAATTCAGCACATTCCTGCTTGTATTGTTGAACTCCTTGAGTACTCCAGCCTTGAGTTCATGGAATTTTGAACACAACATTTCGAGTAATTCTGTTTTCACTATTTTTCACATTCTCCTATTATATATCACACACCTTTTCATGGGTTATCTTTTAATGCTTTTGTACTTCAACATATAGTAGGAATAAAGATATATTCACATGCATGCTCCTCATACTATAAACGGATAGTCCTACGAATAATATTAAATAATGTTAGAAACATTAATTTGTTTAAATATGACCATTAGAAATAAATTGGAATTAATAAATTTGAAACATTATTATGACTAGCAGTGAGTCATAAGTATCAGTGACTCATATACATCGGTCTTTCTTCATCGGTCTATCAGCATTAGTGACTCCGAGTATCGGTGAGTTATTTCCATCGGTATCACCGAATCAGTGTATCGGTGAGTTGTTTGTGATCTCAGTCTATCAACATTGATGAGTCAATCATCGGTGTGTCATACATGAGTGATTTGATCAATGATGTGGCATCCATTGGTGATTTGATCAATGGTATGTCCTCCATAAGTGAGTTGATCAACGTTGTGTCATCCATCAGTAAGATGATCATCGACTAACGTTTCTAGGGACATTGAGAAACACATGATGTGTCTTTCAAACACATAGCACTACTTGACTATGTGACATCCATAAATATATATAAATGTACACTTGTAATTTATTGAAATGTAAATATAGTTTTTTTAAATATTTAAAAGTATTGTATAGTATTGCATAATTGATTTACTTAGAGATAATTGAATATATAGATTAACGTTACTTGTGATTATGAAAACCAGTATGTCCTCAAGGGTCTAACAATCTCGCCCTCTTTATAATCACAAATTATGGCATATATGTGATGTTAATGAATAATAATTACTTTACTCAGCAGACCTCACTGAATTTGATTGTTCAATATACTTAAAACATTCCCTTGTTTATGTTTTTAAAACAAATCTCCCCCTCAATTGTATGATTAGAGGATATATATATATATTATGTTGAGTACATTACATTTGGATTTTTCTAGAGATTATCCCCCTGATATTAATAATTAATTCTTATACCTTTCTCCATATTTGGGGATTGGCAAAAAAAGGTGAAGAGAAGGAGAAAGAAGAAAGATAAATAACATGAAAAATATAAGAAACATAGTGAAGGAAAAAAGGATTGCCATTAATGCTCAATAAAATACTATCAGAAAAATAAGGAGACAATTCCCTATCAAATAAATAATACACCACTAAGGATTTGGCTTCTGAGGTGATTTGCCTTTATCCAAATGATCAGGAATATGATCAGAATGGGTTGGTTTTGAAGTGTGAAGAGGTGTTATGATGAAAACACCTCGTATGGAAACACTTGTAGGGACATTTTCTACACGGATATGTCTTCTTTCTAACAACACACATCTATGAGGTTGTGTGGTAATGACTGGTTGAATCTGGGAAAGGGCCAGAGAGACACTCGTCTGAGCAAGAGGCCAAGAGTTAGTGTCAATGGAAGTTGTATTTGGAACCACAATTTATTCAGCTATAACATACAGATACGACATGTGGTTCTTGATGAAATCATTAATGATTTCACCACCATATTGCATAGCCTTCTTGAAATCACCCATATTCTCCATGAATTTATTCAGCAAAGGGGTAAACTCTTTCAATTGTGCCACTTGTTTCTTGAAGGCTTCTGTTACTAGAGGAGTTCTGAGATTTTCGGCTAAAAAATTGAATCTATTGATGAGATCATACTTAGTAATGATCCTGGTAAAATACTACTCAACATTCTCTCTAATCTCTTTCTGAGCAGGAGAGGATTAATTTTTTCACTGCCTTAACATATTGTAAACAAGGCCTTTATTTCTATATACCTTTGCAAGAGTTTCATTGTCTGAATCACTCTAAAGATTCCTGATTTCTTCTCTTATCACAGCCTTGAGAGATTCCAAATCAGCAAAAAACCTCTCCCACCTCTATAACTGGATGAACCTATGATCATTTTTATGTGCTCTTCTTTCAATTTCTTCTAATTAACATTTACCAGATGTGTCACAAAGTTCCTAAGAACATCAATCAAACTGCTGAAAGAGTTACCGTTATCAGTGGTTAGTGAATTTAACTCATTTCTCATCTTTCTTACTACTTCTCTAAACAAATTTTTATATCTAATGATGGTTTTGGTTGTGGTAATGAGATTAGGTTGAATCTCCTAGATCACTATACTTGAAATTTTTATAGAATCAGCATCGAAAATACTCATGGTAGTAAAGGATTCACTTCTGGATCTAACTAAGGCTATCACTAACTCACAGATATCATTTTTCAATTTATCTAAATCAGCCTCAGTGACATAGTCTCTCAAAACTGGTTGTGCTACTAGCTCAACTGCATGAGGTGCAACTGGTGAAGTAGGTGCAATAAGTTCTGCATCAGCATAACTTGAGGAGCAGTAGGAGGTGCTTATATCCCATCATCAAAGTTATATTCCAAAAACATCTAATGTATCATGGATCTCTATTCCACTCACAAGTACATGTCCATTATCTTCGCTCAACAGTGTCAATCATGACTCTTCTTTCCTGAAACATAGGTAAAATTTCATCATCTTATTCTTCTTCATCCAATCCACCAGCCAAAATAACATTTCTGGGCACAAGTGACAACTGAACATGAGGTTCTAAAAGTGCTTCAGCCACTTCAGCTTCTCTAGGAACTTCCACAATCTGAGGCACCTGATCCTCAACCTCTTCCTCATAGACACCAGCCATAATTTCATTCAACTCATAAATGATTTCTTGGTTTTTAACATCAGGATGGTGAGGTCTATACTCTTTACCATCATTTCCATGACCAATAGTCTCATTTTCAATTGGATCGACACCATCAACATATCCATGTACTGAATCCTCACTGGATTTGTCAATCACTTGTTGACCCACTTTCAAAGAGTTACTGGCATGCTCATAATTTTCCTCTTCATCATCATCATCATCATTATCATTAGACTCCTAATCTTACATACTTACATATCCTTACACACTAGTGACCTCTGTCTCTTCCTCATACTCATCACCTAGAAAAGGTTCCATTGAGGTTAAATACAATAGTGGACAAGCAAGTCTATAAGATATGTCCTTTGGGATTTTAGCCATATCAGGACCACTCTTATCATCAAAATGAGATCCTCTTTCCCTTGGCAACTCAGCCTCACCTTCTTCATCTGAATAGATGGAATCCTCTCTTGGTTTAGGCCGGTATCAACATGTTCTTTTGGTCTGGTAGTCTGGTCAATCAGATTGAACCCATCATACAGTATTTTATCATCTCTTACCCTGAATTTCTTCCACAGGTTCAAACTAAATCTTCATTCTCTTGAAAATATCTTTATGAAGGCAGAAACCACTGCAAGAACTAATTATTTCATCTCCATCTTCCACACAACCCAACTTCTTTGGCATTATAGATATCATACTAGGATAGTAAAAACATGTGGCTTTCATAAAGGGTTTTACCATATTAGAAATGTGCATAATTAGATACCTACAAATATTTAGAATTATCTCATTTTTTAATAGGTAAATTAGGATTAAATCCTTGTACATCACAGTAAAGAAATATCTCTTCATTAGGAATATTTTATGTTGAATAAACTTAAAATTTAATCCTTCCTCTCCATCAAATTCACTAGATGTATCTATCCTCGATTCTTCACTTCCAGTCAGCTCCTTTAGAGCATCTTCATATGAAAAAACAATTGAGGAAGGAGGAATATTACCTTGATAATCAGTATAGACACCTTCATGAAGAATTTCCAAGCATTCTTCTCAATTATTTATTTAAAAAATCTATCTCTATTACCTTTACTACAGACTACATCCGTACTTCTTCAGTTTCAACCAGGGCTATCTTTAAGTTGAGATAAAACTCATGCACAAGCTGGGTATAAAACAGTCTTTCATTGTATGAGAACCAACTTAGTCATCCAAGAGATTCTATCACCCTTAGAAAGAGCGACCTTCTTCATAAAATCCATTCTGCAAAAACTTATTTCTCGATAGTAACAACTCGTCTTCCCAAACATGGCTTTGCAGTACCACTGGACACACCCTTATGACTCTGATGTTATAGAGATTCACTCGGCTCTTCCATTGCATGATTTTTCCTTTCCATTATAAGGGTTTGGGTTCGTGGGGAGTTGAAAGGTCATGGGTGGAGAAGTAGAGTGTCAAAGAGAATAAGGTTAAAATGTAGAGAGGAAGGTGAAAGGTTGAGATGGATTGAATTTATAATATCATTTAGGGATTGTAAATAGTAAATAAAAAAAACTAAAAAGTGGTAAAAATAACACAAAATTGTGTTGTTTTATTTAAAATTGACAGAATTACAAAAGGTCCCTTGAAGGCATCGTTTTCATAGGATCAGTTTTACATGACCAGTTTTAAGTGATCAACTTCACAGATCGATTTCAAAAATCGGTTTCACCAATCGGTTTCACCGATTTGTTTCACATATCTGTTTCACTGATCGGTTTCACAGACCAATTTCACTGATCGGTTTGACCTGATCTATTTCACTGATTTTTTTCACCTGATTAGTTTCACCTGATCAGTTTCACTAATAAGTTTCACTGATAATTTCAAAGGTAACAGAGGTTTTACAAGCCTTTAGAGATTTATCATTCATAGTTCATGTCTAATGTAGTGTATCCTCACAAAGTTTAAGAGTTTAGTGAATATTTCAGAAAGTTGATTCTCAGTCTTGATGAACTCATGAGTTACGTCACCTTTTTTATAATAATATCTCAAAAAGTGTTGTTTTACATTAATATGTTTTGTCCTAGAATGAGAAATTGGATTCTTAGAAATGCTGATAGGCCTTTTGTTTTCACAGTGTATTGTAATATGTCAAAACTGAAATCCATAGTCTAATAAGGTTTTTTATCCACAAAATTTGGGCACAACAATGTACTCTACTTTCAAATTTGATAAGGAAAATGAATTTTTCTTTTTACTACACCACTATATTAGAGACTTTCCAAAAAAGTGACATCTTCCAGAGGTACTCTTTCTATCCAACTTACATCTACCAAAGTCACCATCTGAATAACTAACTAAATAAAATGGTTATCCTTTAGGATAAAATAGTCCTAAATTAGTTATAAACTTGAGGTATTTAAAAACACTTTTAACAGAATATAAATGTGACTCTTTGGGGTTTTCTTGAAATCTTGCACACATAAACACACAAAACATAATATCTGGACTACTAGTGATTATGTACATCAAACTCTCAATCATTCCTCTGCATGCAGCTTGATCAACATATTTTCCATTTTCATCAAGATATAACTTACATGTGGAACTCATAGGAGTTTCACTACTTTTAATTATAATAAAGACATATCTTTTCAGTATATCATTAGTGTACTTATTTTTATTTAAAATAATACCTTCTTTATTTTGAAATATTTGAAATCCATGAAAATATATATGTTCACCCATCAAACTCATTTCAAACACAGTTTGCATTATTTTTGAAAAATAATTACATAATTTTTTAGAATATCTAATGTTAACATCATATAAATATATTTGAGCTATTAAAACTTCATTTGAAATTATTTTTATAAACAAAGTAGGATATACAAGTTCTTTTTTAAAGCCTTTAGAAATAATAAAATTACATAACCTTTCATACCAAGATCTTAGAACTTGTTTCAAACCGTATAAATATTTAAATAATTTGAACACTTGATTTGGAATAAGTGGATTTGTAAAACCTTGGGATTGTTTAACAACAAATTACTCAATTATTTAACCATTTATGAAATTACTTGTGACATCTATTTGGTAAAGTTTAAAATCCATGTGTGATGCACAGGCAAGTAAGATTCTAATGAATTCAAGCCTAGATACTGGAATAAAGATTTATTCCCAATCCTTCCTTCTTCTTGATTATAAACTTGTGCAACCAACCTAGCTTTTTTTCTAACTATATTTCAAACTACATCCACTTTATTTCTAAAAACCCATTTGGTTAATATAGTCATTGTATACATTGGTATATCTACAAGTTTCCAATCATTATTTCATTAATATTGGTTAAGTTATTCTTCCATGGACATTACCCAAAATTCATCGTTGATTGAATCATTGATATTTTTAGGTTCATGTTGTGACAAGAATGCTTGATTTTCAACATGGTTTCTCAAGGAAGCTCTAGTTTGTGTTCCTATATCTAAATCTACAACAAAAACATCTAAAGGATGACTTTTGAGGGTCCTAGTTGGTCTAGTAAAGGTAGGACTAGTTATTTCAGGTTTCTCATTTTGATCTAGTTCATTATGGCTCGGATCTGGAGAATTTCCAGAACCGGGAGTTTTCACGAATTCATTCATATGATGATTTTAGGTTTTATTATTATTTTCCAGATTAGACATATCCTCTCCAATATTTTCTAGTGAGTTCTTAGGCTCATATGGATCTGTTTCATCAAAATTGACACGTACAGATTCCTCCACACAATTATTTTTTTTATTAATGATTCTATAGGCTTTTCATGATGTAGAACATACAAGAAATATTCCCTCATCACTTTTGGGGGAAATTTTATGTAAATTTTATCTTTTTAAAAAGGAAGATGATATATTAATCATGAAAGGTCATCAGTTACAAAATCATGAAACTAAGAAGGAAAGTGATCAAGACAGAGATGATACACGCTGGATGTGTTGAAAGAATCCAGGTGATGTGCTGCTTCATTTCCATCCCTTTTAATGAAAGAGAAGGGGCAGGTTGCGAAGCTTTGACTGAGAGCCTGTATGTTCCTGATAATGAGGCCAAAATAATGGAGACCACCATAATTAATCCCAATAGCTTTGATGATGGTGAGGCAATCAGATTAAATGTGAATAACATCCCATCCACGATTGTTTGTGAACGTCAGCCCGACAAAGACAGTGAAGGCTTCAGCAACAACGGGCTCCCAGAGAGCGTGGTTTGATTCATGTTTTGGAAGCAATGATTTTACCATGAAAATCCCATTCCACAAGTCCAATACTGAAAATTCCATCCATGGAGAGATATACATCAATGTTAATCATGAGGATCCCTTTAGGATAGGGTACCATCATTAAGTAGTAGTGTGAGTTCCAGAGAGCCCATGATGGTCAGAGTCCCGATTCCACCCCTCAATCCAGAATGTAGCCCATTCAATCCATAACCTGGGGGGATTTTATATGTTATTAAAGATGAATTCATTGTGTCACGCCCAGATGATCCATTCCACGATGAATAATGAAGAAACATTGTCCATAGAGAAAGAAGACGACCACAAAATCAGCAGAGTCGAAAGGTCCGATGCCTTATCCAACAAAATCTCCAAATCAAAGCCCCAAAATTTCCAGATCTCTTCCACCCCTAGGCATTGGGTGATCGCATGCCGAGGAGATATGAGTACACCCAATAATATGGGACATTTCTTATCATTCATGACATGTCGGAAGGTGAGGAAGTCCATCGTGGGAAGTATACATGTGCAAACCTGCCACCAGAAAAAACGTATTTTTGGGGGGACCTTAAGATGCCAACGGGTTTCCCAAAGCCCTCCCCTTTCCTCGATTTGAGTATCGAGAGCAATATTTTACCCTGACTTCGCCATATAATATCTAGAGAAATCATTGCTCCAAAAGGGACAACATGGCCCGTCATACCTCACACAAGGGATTATATGAATGATCCTTTTGTCCCTTTCATTGAACCATGAGTTGATTTTATCGATACACCACCCAGAACCATGATCGTCGAACTAGCAGCAAACAGTGGAATTATCATATCCAGGTAAGGCAGGGGAGGTAGCTTGCAATCCATCTTTATCAATTAGCCAGAGATCTGTCCAAATATTAATTTATGTACCATCTTCGACCCTTCAGCTCATCCCTTTATTAAGTAAACTTCGTGATCACCATATGCTTCTCCATAGAAAGCTAGGGCGGGGTCTAAGAGAGGATTTCTGAAAATATGAGAGGGGGATGTATTTTGCACGAAGAATATACGCATAAAGAGAATATGGATGAATCATGAGGTGTCATCCCTATTTAGCCAAAAGTGCATAATTAAAGAGTCGGAGGTCTCGAAATCCCATTCTGCCGCCTGTTTTAAGGGTGAAAAGCGACTTCCAAGCAATCTAGTGAATTTTCGTTCTTCCATTATTATGACCCCACCAGAAGTTAGAGATAAGAGAGTGGATATAGTCAACAAGCATGTCAGGTTTCTTGAAAAGAGACATAATATAGCTACGGATGGACTGAAGAGTAGCTTTGATGAGTGTTCCCTTACCCGCTTTAGAGATTCCTTTCGGAGTCCAACATTGGATTTTTTTTCTTGATTCTATCTACCATAGATGATAGGATTTTTTTTTTGAGAGACCAGAAATAGTGGGAATCCAACGGTGTTTGTTGTGTTTGTCAACCATTTGAATGCCTACAGTAAGACAAAGATCTTCTCTCTTGGTCGGTGGGAAGCCAGATCTGAATGAGATTTCTGACATGGATTGATTGATCGCTTGTCCGGATTCCCTCTCATAAAGGCAGATCACCTGGATGATAGTTTTCCATTAATTATGAGTGGATCTGGAGAATAGAAGGTATTGTTATAAAAGAATAGGTGCGAGACAGGTGGGCTGGCCAGACAAACCTTTTCCCCATGTATCCCTTTTGAGGAAGTGGCCAATGAAATGTGGTTAGAGAAGACATCAGCCACAAGGATGAAAAGATAGGGGGAATGGGGATATCCCTGGAGGAGGCCACATGTGTGTGAGAAGCCTTGGGTGAGTCCACCATTGATGTAAATGTGAAAAGAGACGGACGACACACATTTCATGATAATATCTGTCCATTTGGGGCAGAAACCCATTTTTTCATGGTGTCCTGGAGAAAGTGCCATTCCAATCGATCATAGGCCTTAGTCATATCCAGTTTCTAGGCCATAATAAATCTTTTCGCAACAGATCACATTTTCATATAATGAAACACTTCATGAGACACGATGGCATTATCCGTGATAAGCCTTTTTTTCTACTAAAGCACTTCGATTTTCAAAGATAATATTAGGTAACCACGTGCGCAGACGATTAACTAGGACCTTTGAGAAAATATTTTAGGAGACCTTACATAGACTGATAGGCCTGAGTTCTGAGGCCGCATGGGGTTTCTTGATCTTTGGGATGAGGGTGAGAATTGTCTCATTTATAGAGAAGATGTTAATTTCCCCAGCCCAAATGACTTTCATTATCACGCATATATCAGGGACAAGAATGTTCCAGTATTGATTAATGAAGATGGAATGGAAGACATCAGGACTAGGGGATTTTGTGGAGTGTATTTTTTTGAGATCCTGAAAAATCTCATCGTCCATGAAGTATTTTGTGAGCAGGAGGTTTATCTCGTCGGTAATAACATGTTTGATGCAGGAATCAACCTCTGACGATAAGACGAAATCTCTTGAAGTGTAGTGTTTTTGAAAATAACATTGAATAATATCGTGGATACCTTTAATGTTTGAGACAGTTCCCCCATTCAGGGTGGGTGAGGACCGAAATGTAGTTTTTTGGTGCTTGTCAGAAGCCTTCTGGTGGAAGTATCAGGTGTTTTAATCCCCTTATTTGATGTGGATTTCTTTTATAGGCATAGCCCAGAAGCTTTATTTAATGCGAATAGGTGCATCCAGTTCACTTTGCAGAGTTGCAATTTAGGAGAGAATATCATCTACTGGGGGTTGGGAAAGAATGTCAGTGAGTTGTTATTATAGGGAGTTACACAGCATTTCGAGTTGGGATTTTTTTTTATTTCTTCATGATCTCAAATTAGAAGCCACCTGAGTGAGGTCATAATATATGTGTTCACTTCCACCCTACCAACACGATCAGATAACTTTTTCACACTCACAATCTTTGGCCTAGTAGCTTTCAAACCTGAAGGGTTTCCTGCATCTTGAATAACAACCACTATGAGAGAAGTTAATAACGATAGGGAAATGGTCCAAACAGTTTGACACAAAGTGAGAGATATAAAGCATCTTGAAGATATTATTCTATTCCGTCAATCCCAAAAATCTATTCAGACGCTCAACAGTTCATGTGCTTTTTATGTTCCCCCGAAACCAGGTGAAGGGGCTGCCTGCATGGCCTAGATCAGCCAAGACCGCCCTATAAATCGCATCACAATAGCCTGACATAGAGGTAAATGGCTGATGTTCTCCTCCGCATTTTTCATGCTGGAACGGAATCTCGTTTAAATCACCACCAAAGAAGATATGGATAGTAATACCTTGTATTAAAGAACAGAGAAGTTCCCAGGATTTCTATTTATTGTTTTGTGAAGTCCATCCGTAGAATCCCACAAATGTCCAAGGCGGAGAGAGGTCATCATGGATGGATGCAGCCACATGATGCGCTGAGTACGAGAGGATTCTGACGTCGACATTGTCCTTCCAATGAAGGCCACGTCCCCCTGAGTGGCCTTATCAGGGAACCTGGAGGCAACCCTGAAACCCACATTTGAGAGCGATGCAATTATTTTCCTTATTATCCAACATGGTTTCAGACAAAAAAAACATATCAAGTAGACTTTGTGTGAAATGGCGCTATAGCATGCGAACCGTTCATGGGTTTCCAAGCCCCCGATAGTTCCAACATAGGATTTTCATTTCTCTTGGTGGGGCTAGGACTACCCGGCTCCGCCTCTAAAACTTCATAGAACTATCCATAACCTGCCGATCTCCACATTTTTGGGAGGCGTTCAATCACATTACAAACCTCCATATGTCTTTTACGTTTCTCGGGTTTTGCATTAGTTGTAACGCCCCGACCCCAGCTACCCAGAGTCGGTGCATTACTTCCTAACATTGGCATGATCACAACAGATCAAGTCTCAAAAGACCGATTAGTTTAGTAGCCTTGGGAACACTAGATACATTCATAAATGTTACATTAAAACATAAGGTGAAAAACTACAATAACAAAGTCTCCATAGTCCACACTCATATCCTCTTCGGACTATCCCTATAGGTCATTCATAAAATACTTCTTCACATCCTGGAAAATATTAAAACATTGAAAGGGGTGAGCTCAGATGCTCAGTAAGGATAACAATATTGCGGAATCTTTCATAAATAAACATAAAAATGTAAGGCAATGTATAACTAAAACAAAAGCCTTTTAAACTTGAACATAAACATAATATGGAAAAAGTAAAATAAGATAATGCCATTCACTTCTTCACATGGATATTCTACTGGTCTAATAATCACATGCAACATCAATAACCACTTTCATAATGAGGGAATGTATAATGTCAGACATTCTGAAACATTTTGTCAAGGCCTCGGCCAAGACGTCTAAAATGATTAAGGCCTCGTCCAAAACCATAAATCAAATTGGGAAAGGGCCTTGGCCAATTCCACATCTAGTTGTCTCATGAGACCTACCGATGCAATCTTTTTAGAAGATACTTACGTTTAAAATTGCTTAAATATACTCCAGTGTTTTTCTGAAAACATTATGCAAGATTTTGAAAACAAAATAACTAATTCTGAGACTGCTCGACTAATTACAGGCCATGATGGGTCCACGCCCAATCCCTTCCTGTCTACCACACTCGAGAGTCAGGTTTTCTGAAAACATTTTTAAGCTTGCGTTAAATACGTATACATTTGCACTGGATTTTCATATATTTGAGAGAAATATTTTTTTTTTGAAATCATTTATAAATCAAATAATCATAAAATAAAACCTTTTGAATAAATGTAAAAGTCAAAGGGGTTTATACACCGTATAAAAGAATGTTGTGTATAAAACCAAATATGCCTTAATGGAAGGAGATTGAGACGGAGTCCTTAAAAATATCATTTTTAAAATAAAATAGATCTATTATGTGTATTCACTATAGGTACACATAAAGAAAGTAAAAATACAAAATAGGACATAATAATATCATGACATAATTTGAAAGTAAGAGATTAACCCAAAGAATGGAAATTGGGTTAAGAAGTTCCCTTACCTCGTGTCTGACTTGACTCAACCGTTCTTTAACCTCCTGAATAATAAACTAGAGTTAATATATAACTTATTAAGAACCATTTTAAATTTAATTATCCTTTTTATATAACTTATTACAATGATATTAACATTATGTAATTATTTAAGTTAATAACGGTCGTTTTGTCGATCTTTGGTACTTGAGTCAACAATAAACTTCTTATAATTACAAGTTGTTTATGTGGTAGAATATACATTATCTCCAGAATTATATTCATGATTTAGATGTCATATATATCATATATATCCAGTATATACATTCATTTAAAATATTACGTAACATTTAGAGGTAAGAAATGAAATGCACCGTTCATGGAGACGGTAAGCCGTACGTACGCATGAATGCTACTTTCATTTCTATTTCATATTTAATGGAATGAAATCATAATGATATAAATGTATAATATAATTCCAGTATAATATAGTGTATAATACCATTTACTCCATCCTTTATACATCCCACATATGACATTAACGATTCAAATCACTTTGAGAGGGCGGTAGTCCGCACTTCCTAAAATGAAATTATCGCGTTTACCCATAATGGAAATCATAAAGTATGCCATAAATGAGAAATACAGAAGCATAAGTAAAACATAAACATATTATATATCATATATAAATATAGTGACATCTTAATGGCCACCTTTGAAGGTGTTATATGAGTGTTGAACAATCATCGTTTCGTGAGGCAGAAATTCTCCATCCACAGAAACCGTATGTTCTTTAACCATTAGATGTAGGTGTGTGTAAGTGTAGCTCGAATACTTCTTATAAGAACATCCTAGTATACTGAGGATACTGGTGTTATTATAAAAGAAATGAATAAAAAGAGTTTAGGGGGTTGGAGAAGAAAAATAAAACAAAACAACATTAGAGAAGACATTACCTCAAAATCGGGTAACTCTTTTTGATTTGAGCCAAAGGCTTCCTTGGGAAGCGTTCTGCCCAAAGTGAGGCTTCTAGGAGTAAGAGGGGGAAGTTGGGAGAGTATTTGGGCAGAGGTTGGCCGAGCCAAATGGCTTGAAAGTGTGAATGAGGTGGTAGAGGTGGGGGCCTTTTATAAGTGGAGAGGAGGGGCACTCTTGGAAAGTAAAGAAAAGTCACATTATTATAAAATGAGTTTCGGATTTTAGAGTTCCCACACTTATATAATTCGAGGATAAGGTGATAAGGGTTCTAAATATACCCATCCAATAGTCTTTGGACAAGTGTAATCCTTGGATTGTACATTATCTTTTCATTTTATTAAAATCGTTAAATAATGAGGTCATCGCTGCATCATAATGATGTCATAAATAATTTAATTTATTTAATGTCTAAAAATTATAAAAAAAATACTATGATGTAGGAAATATTTTTATATTTCCAATGACTATTTATAGTCAAAAATATGACTTGTATAACCCAATGTAAAAATTGTTTTAGTAAAACATTTCATGTTTGTGTCATTTTTTACTTTAACATTAAATAAAAGGTATTTATGTCATTTTCCAACTAAAGTGGCTCCATGGGGTCCCCAAGTTGACCCATGGATTGTCTTGGTCGTCCATGGCACATCCAATGAGGGTAGGACATGTTTCAAGCTCATCTCGTATTATTAAAACATTATTTTTACCTTAAACTACACTAATTACCTCTAATCGCGATTAAGAACTTAAAAGTTACTATTCACCAAAAATTATTTTAATCTCATTGAACCACATTTTACTTCTTAATGAAAACCATGTATGTCGGATTTTTGAAAATCAAAACACAGAAGTGGTAATATTTCATTTAAACGAAAAATCAGTTATTTAACTACCACTTAGTGGTTTCACTATTCATCAAAAATTGAAGTTTTTCAGAACAATGCCAAAATTTCACCCTAAGATATAATTGATATTATGAATTCAAAAATGATGTCTATTTTACAAAATTCCAAACATATAAGTTGCATTAATTAATTTTATAATTAATTTCCGCTGTCACAACAATAGCGTGTTTTTAAGAAACAATTTATATCAAAAGATTGGCAATTGTTTATGTCGAATTTCAATGTTAAATTAATTATAATGACCACCATTGGATAAAATGGTAAAAATATATTCTAATTATACTTTAAAACCACTAAATATTATAATTTATCACTATAAATTATTTTGATTAAAAAAGTTGTTTCTAAGTAATTTTCACTATTCATAAAAAATTGGAAGTTCTCAGAAAATTACAAAAAATTCAACTTTGGATAATTTCGATATTACGAATAAAAAAATGAAGTCCATTTTGAAATATAAAATTTCTATAATTTTAAAAAGTGGTTATTACTATTCATAACGGCTACTTTGATTAGTTGCGGTGTTTTAGAACTCGAAGTTGCGTACAATGCAACCTATTGCATTATTGAATGAAAAGCGTATCATGGAATATCGGGGTGTTACATTAGTAGTATCACCACTCCTATTATCACGATTTTCCCTTTTACATGTTCGTTGAGTAAATGTACCTGATGACTTTATCCCAATCGTATTGGCTTCATCCATGCAGTTGATCCCTGGAGTAACAAACACTGGCCCAAGAGTAGACTCTGTTGATTCGATGCAAAGTTACCTGGGTTCAGAAGCCATGTCGATTGGTTCCTTACATTTTGACCTTAGTTCAAATGGTTGTGAGACGATGTCTTTCATGGGTGTAGGGATTGGACTTGAGAAAACGGCCGGGTCCGAACTCTGACTCGCATGATTGTCCCCAGTTATGTCCCCATCCATTGTGATGTACGAAGACCCTCATTCCGCCCGCTGGTCATCATGATTTTCCCCAAAAAAAATCCGGTGGTCCTAGCATGATGACAGTATTGAGTTCTGGATCAGTTTTCTTGGATAAGGCCTTCGCTAGTCGGTCACAATCCTTTTGTTTTTCCGCCTTAGAAATAGTCACAAATCCGGTTGTTTTTGCACAGAGCCAAGGGAAATATTGCAAGATAATGGTGCCTTTTTCATTATCCTTCCTCAAATCACAAACATTCTCAAGGTGTCCAATACACCCATAGAAAAAACAACAAATTGGGAGTTTTTCAAATTCAAAGGATATCCATGCATTTGAATCTTCAATTGATAAGAACAGATCCCTCATAAGTGGTGATGTGATGATGTTTATGAAACCCATTTTATTCATTGGGTTATGATGAATGTTTTAAGTTTATATTTTCACTCAAGTAAGAATGATTTCATTATGAGATGGGTGGGACATATGTCTCCCTCCAATGCATTGGGTAAATATTAATATCTCATGAGGTAGACATGGCTGAAATGGTAAGTTAATCCAGTTTAGTGATAAAATACTGGAACGAGGGGTGAACTCGATTAAGAAGGGGAATTTGCCCACAAAGATGGTCATGAAAGCAATTTTTAGGCTATAATGGAAATCATATCATGTGATTAATGTTTTTACACAATTAAATGTTCTATTCCCATATTATTTTATCATGATTGATGGTCCTTTATGATATATGCCTTACATACTGCCAAGATTTATTTCACCACTCAAGATTTTGATGTTTAAACTTTCTGTTCATGTTTTTAAGTTCAAATGTATATGGATTGTTTTATTTTCTCCATTAATAACCTTACTGATCATTTGAGATCACCCTTTATATGTTTTCTTTTCCCCAGGATATAAAGAAAGGTTTTAGGTAAGAAAAAAAGGAATATTTTTATGGTAGATGTTGAAGATCTTTCACCAATATTAGAAGATTATATTCCGAGTTTCCAAAGACAATAAACTATTACGGTCCTTTGGTGTATGTTTTTATTATGTATTAGATATTTCGCAAAAGTAATGTAATGTCTATGTACGTCAAGTTTTGTGCCTCTACAGAAACCCTAGGATAACCTAGTTGATGACCTCTCAGAGCAGAGAGACTCTATGTCTTTAGTGTTCGTAATATAAACTTTACATCCAAACACTTTAAAATAACTTACTTTGGGTTTCCAATTATTCCACAACTTATAAAAAGTTTTCTTAAGTATTGGTCTAATTAAGACTTTATTTATTATGTAACAAGCTATATTACTAGCTTCATACCAGAAATAAATTGGTAGGTCATATTCATTAAGCATAGTTTGGGCAATTTCTAGTAGGGTTCTATTTCTTCATTCTACCACACCATTTTTTGAGGGTGTCCTAGGGGAAGAGATGTTATGATTATATCCATTTTGAGAGATAAAATATTCAAAATCAATATTCACAAACTAAAATCTTTGATCACTTATTAAGGATTTAATATTAAGTCAAAAAAAATTCTATGGTCCTAAAATACTTGGTATTGTGAGAAGAAGCTTCAATCTTGTGTTCTAAGAAAAAGGTCCAGGTATACCTAGAGAAATCAACTATAAGAACATAAACATAGTGCTAACCATTGAGACTCTAAACTCTAGTTTGTCCAAAAAAATCCATGTAAACCAACTCAAGATGTTGATAAGTAGTTACCACTTTCATTATCTTGAAGGAGATTTTATGTTGCTTTCCTTTTTTTGACAAGGATTACAAACCTTATTATCTGGAAACTCTAATTTGGTTAGCTATTTAACTAAACAATTAATAAATAACATCTTAAGAGATATTATATTGCAATGTTCTAGTATTTTGTGCCAAATCCAATACTATTTATGAAAGGAATTTAGACAAGAAAAATTCTGTGAGGTTAGGGTGTCTAGATTTATAACATACACATTAACATTTCTAAGAGTAGTAAATACTAAGTTATTCTTAACATAAAAAACATGGAAAGAATCATTATTAAATTTTACATTAAGTACATCATCATAAAATTGAGATATGATGAGAAGGTTATACTTTAATTCATCAACATAATGTACTTTGGAAATTGAAATAGGGTTAGGGTTACAAATATAGACTAGGCCGATGATTTTTTTCGTTCCCATTATCACCAAATATGACATTTCCTCCATCAATCTTGATAATAATTTTAAAACCTGAATAGTCCCCTATCATATATCTTGAACACCCACTATCCAAGTACCACATATTTCTATAGGTGCTCATTTCATAGTTTACCTACACAACAATTCATCCATGAAATTATTTTGGTACCCATATTTGTCTAGGTCCACATATATTAGTAATATATGCTTTAAGAACCCATAATTTTCTTACGGGCTTCAAATATGAAAAAAATAAAGTGTTTGAAAAATAAAAAATGGTTGGTCTTGATGAATTGGATGTCGTAATAGTATTCTTGGAACTGGAACTTGCGGTACAATTCCAGTTTTTGAAGAAATAAGCATATTTTCCGGATTTGGTTACAAAATATGGTTTTGATAAATTCTATTGACCTAGTTTATTTCCTTTCCCAGAGTATACATAGGATGTACTTATTTACCAAGTATTTGATTAAGGGTATTTTTTCCATTATTAAACTTTTATAAGACCTTATTCAATTTCTCATTAGACATTTTTAACTCATTGATTTATTTGAGATGTTGAGCATTTTTTCACATTTCAGTTTATGTTAAGATTTAACAGTCACAGTAAGAGCATGTTATTTCTTCAAATATTTATACTTATATTTTAACTCAATGCATATTTCTTATATTATGTTGCAATATTGAAATAATTAATCATTTTTCATATTCTCAAACTCTCTTTATTTTTATGAATAATAAGAATTATGTACATGAGAGTCTAAGGTTACCTCAGTTGTGTTTGTCATAAAACACATATTAGACATATAATACTTCTCATCAAGAGAAGAATAAGATTCACTGGAGCTATCCTCAAAGGCACTTCAGGTGGCCTTCATTACTTTCTTATATTTTCTATCCTTATTTTCATACTTCTTCTTATATTTCATCATTGGATATTCAGCCTTGACATGTCCTTTCTTTTAACATTCGTAGAAAAATTTCTCTTATGGTTTATCAATAATCATCCAATCCTTCTTCAAATTTACCTTGTTATTATACTTCCCTTTATAATTGGGTTTTCTAAAAAATATTTTTTTCCCTAAAAAATTTCTTAAATCTTCTTTCCTGCTGGGCCATTTCTTCATCACTATCTGAAACTGATTCTCCACTACTGAATATTTCAACAGTAGCTTAATAATTTTCTTTATATTTAGTTTTAGACATAGTAGTCTTGAAGGCTACAGACTTTCATTTTGGTTCATCTGCTTGTTTATTTACCATCAATTCCTCTTTATACTTAATTAGTTTTCCAGTCAATTCCTTCACTAGAATCTTATCAATGTCTCAAAATTACCTAATAAATATAGATGTCCCTCGCCATCTTTATGGTACATATCGTAGAATCCTTATAATCATTTATTTGGCTATAACATCTCTTCCTAAATATATCATGACATTCAAAATTTCATTGAACCTGAGATACATATCGGAAATTGATTCATTAGGCATCATTTTAAAGTTTTCATATTTAATAGTATATGTATTTAATCTCATTTATTTAACATTAAATGTTACCTCATGAGAAACAGAAAGAGTGTCCCAAATCTCATGTGCATTTTTACAAAAAGAAATAATATTAAACTATTCATCTAATAGTGCACAGTATAAAGAATTCATTACATTACAATTATTTTTATAGGAAGTCTTGGAAGGTTCATCCCATGTGATTCTAGCATTTTTAGGAAATGTATATTTAATTTCAGTAACAGTCCATATTTCAATTCCCATTCTTTCTAGATGAATTTTCATTTTAAGATTCCACTAAGAATAGTTAGTTCCATTAAAGAAATGTGTTCTATTTGTAGTGTACCTTTCTAATATATTATCCATGATATAAATTTGAAAATAATTTCAAAGGGAAAAAAGTTTAAGAATAAACAGAAATTTTGAGATATTTGAAAAATAACTACAATCACAGTTGAAAAGAGGTGAAAACTGACAATAATTATTAATTCCTTTGATACCAAATGTTTTCTAGAGTAGATTACTCAAGAGGGGGTGATTTGAGTATCTACAAAAATTTCTGTTAAAATTGGATCTTAATAAAATATCCCCCAATAAAAATATAATCAAAGTTTGTTTGCAGTGAATTTATAAAAGCCATGAATGCTCAATTAATTTCTTAGAAGATTGATTAGTTCTCATATTTTCCAATATAAATATTTTTCAAAAATTTGAAACTAATTTAATTATTCAAAATAGATATAAAAACATTCTAAACTAACTATCAAAGTTCAATTTAGTTTTTTTTGAAATTTAATAAACACAACTAAAATTAACCTAAAAAGGAAAATACATAGTACATAAAAACAAGTGGTTTGGTCTCAAGCCGAGACGTAGTCCTCTCTACATGGGGATCAATTTCCACCATGCATTTTATATAAATAAACATTTTGATCAACACCATGGATCGAGGTTCTCAACAACACCCAAGGCTGTTCGGGTCACACTTTACCTATACCGTATTTATTCATGGGAAAAGTAACAAATAGATCACACTTGATCTCTTACACTATTCCACGTGGGATACAAGAGTAAAAAGAGAGTGATTGGGAGGATATTGAGTATCCTCTAGTTATTCACAAGAGACAGTGTTTGTTAGACAAGAAAATGCACACACTGCTCAAAAATGTAAACACAAGACCACAATAGAGTTATAAATGAGGAATAGAGTTTAGAAATCATTGTGTGCCTTGCAGTGATTCTATGTACTATATTGAAGTAGAGAAAATGATATTCGAGTCCTATTTTTAAAGATGGATTTAGAATAGAGTATCAAAACCTTTTAACTCTAGCTTCCAGGAAAGAACATTTCATCTCATCGATGTTAGGATGTTTAGAGAAATGAAGCACATTATTTCTTGTATTGTTGAACTCCTTGAGTACTCTGGACTTGAGTTCTTGGAATTTTGAACAATGCTTTTCGAGTTATTCTATTTTTACTATTTTGAACATTTTCTTATTTTATCTCACACACCTTTACACAGTTTTTCTTGTAATCCTTTTATACTTCTTGGTCCAACAAGAATAAAGATCTCCCCATGTGCATGTACCTCGTACTGTCTATGGATATTCCTTCAGAAAATATTAAATAATGATATAAACATTAAGTTGGATAAATATGACCCTTATAAATAAATTAGAATTAAAAAATCTAAGATAGTATTTATGACTACCGGTGAGTCATAAGTATTGGTGACTCATATTCATCGGTATGTCATCATCGGTCTACCATCATCGGTGACTCAGAGTATCAGTGAGTTATTTCCATCGGCATCAATGACTTAGTCTATCATTGAGTAATTTGTGCTCTCAGTTTGTCAGCATCGATGAGTCGATCATCGGTGTGTCATCCATCAGTGAATCTATCAATAGTGTGTCATCCATTGGTTATTTGATAATTAGTGTGTCATACACCGGTGAGTCAATCAATGGTGTGCAATCTATCGGTGAGTAGATCATGGACTAACGGTGCCAGGGACTCTGAGAAACTTATGATGTGTCTGTCTTACACAGAGCACTAATTAATTAAGTGACATCCATAAATATATGTAAATGTAAACTTGTAATTTATTGAAATGTAAATATAGTTTATTGACTTATTGAAATGTATTGTACAATATGGCATAATTAATTTACATAGAGATAATCAAATCTTTAGATTGACATTACTTGTGATTATGAAAACCACTATGTCCTAGTGGGTACAACACTTACTATAGTAATATTAAAATTAAATAAATAAAATTGACTAATTAAAAAAATAATATATTAAATATATCATATTATAATGAAAATATAAAATATAATAAAATTCGAAAAAATTACATAAATATTAGGTTTATGTGTTTCAATAAATAATATTAATTGCATTAATATTAATGTATGTGTATTTTATATAAAAATCCACTCATAATATATATGTATATGAAATTAATTTACACAACATTTTATATATATTAAATTGAAAAATCAAACAAAATTGAAAAAGAATAAGAAATTAATATGTTTAAATTTTAAAATTTTATTCATTTTCTAAATACTTATATATATTATATGTTATTTTTTACTATTTATAATTATTATATATATATCATACACTTATTAATTTTTTTATTAATATTTCAATAAAAAAATTAAATACTTTCATAATTTTTTTATTTTTAGTATTTTTTAGTTTTTATAATTTATTCATTGTAATATATACTATTTACTAATAGTTATTATCTATATATGTGTGTATAAAATTTATTCCTTTTTATCAATAATTAATTAAATAAAAATATGTTTAACACTTTTCTTAATTTAATCATTTGGAATATTTATATGTTTAATAATTTAATTATATTCATTTTATATATCTATATATTTAATATATATTATTTATAAACATTTTTAATTTATATATATTTATATCTAATGCATTCATTTTTAACAATAATTATTCAATTAATGTTGTTTTTAATATTTTTAATATTTTTATTTTTTAATTATTTCATTTTATTCTGATCATTTATTAGTGATAAAAGAGTTTTGATAATTGGTACCCTTTATCAGCATGAAAAATAAAGTGCTGATAAAGGGTACCCTTTATCGGTGCTAAAAGTAAATCACTGACAAAAGGTATATTTTATTAGTGTTAAAAGAAATCATTCATAAAGGTGAACATTTATCAGCACAAAAAAATTTATTGATAAAGGGTGCCCTTTATCAGCACTTTTTTAGAACTGATAAACGGATTGATTTATCAGTGCTTCTTTTACCCTAATGGCCAGAAGGTCTCCCTTTTTATTTTATTATGGATAATCTCATGTTTAAAGGTTGAAGGAGAGCCCTTACATGACATGATGGCCTAGAGGCATACTATACCAATTATATGACCCAAAGGCCCAACCCACTAGAACTGCCCATACCCATCTTCTTCATCAATGATCGTCTTGCTCCCCACCTTGCAATGCTGATCGGCTAGCATTTCCCTATACAAATATACTGAGTGTCTGGTCCCGATGGTGGTTGTTATACCCTCTCGTTCTTCTAATCAGGTTAGCTCTACATCTGGTGACTACTACTCATTGTTCCAATCCTCTTCTAGGGCCTGCTCTGTGTGAAATAGGAAACTCCATGGTCTATGTGGCCTGCATGCCCTGAGGCATGAACACTTTTGATGACCCGAAGGCCGAGAGACCCGTAGACCCAAACCGGTGGCCTGAAGGCCAAAATTGGGTGAGTAGTTCTGGATGCTACAGTACCAAATTGTACCTACTACAGTACTGCTACAATACCCTGGAAATTCGCCTCAACCCAATTTTGAACATGGGTCTCTTCTTTGCCAAGCAGGAGCCCTTACCACTCGGGCACATGATCGTTGGCCCAGTTCTTCTTTTATCATTTTTAAAGTTGTCCTTTATTATCACTATTTGCCCGTGCTAATAAATATTAGTGCTATTAAATACCACTCTATAGTACATTATATTCTATTATTTCCAATTTGGAACTAGAAATGTTTGAATCATTCCCTTTAGTAACTGTCGTTCTTCATTAACTAGCTAACAAGTCAAACACTTCATGGTAATTTCAACAATGTATCTTTACATTCCATCACACCATTCATACTCCCAAAGTTCTTTATACATAATAGTGCTTCTCTACTGAATGAAAAAAAGGGAACGATATGCTTCATTCATCAACTGATTCCTCAACTGTGAATCAAAAAGAACAAATATTCTTTTTCCAAATCATAAAACAACTTCTTATATGATATTAAAATCACCAAACTTACCATTGTAATGGATTATACTAATTGATGACAAGATTTATCCCCCTTATAATCCATTTTAATTCTTTATAACAATGTCAACTTCACTAAAAGCTGAAAAAATAGAGGATGACACTATATCCACAACTTCAAGGCCAAAATAAATCAAATAATTTACCAAAGAGTCACATTCCAAACGCGACATGGTTAATATAGAAATATTTTTTTGACTCAAAATAAATGGGCACCATGTTTTCTTTTCCAAGATGATAATGAATCATGTAATCATAATGCTTGATTAGTTCCAGCTATATTTTATGTCTCATATTCAATTATTTATGAGTGAATATGTACTTAAAAATATTGGTAAAAGTATATATTTCACAATTTACTCTCCATAAATGATTCTTTTAAAATTTTAAAGTAAAAAATAATAGCAGCTAATTGAAAATCATGTGTAAAGAAATTAAAATACTAAGGTTTCAACTAACATAAAGCATAATAAATTACAAGATCATTCTACATTGAGACACATACAATTCCATTCAAGGCAGTATCATTTTAGATGGATAATTCACAATTTCTAGAATGCATGTCCAAAATAGGAGCATTCACTAATGTTCATTTATGTTCCTGAATATAATCATCACATTCGTATATCTCGATGAATATAACATCTCTTAGATTTAACTTGATTAGTAGTCAAGAAAACTAAGAAATATTTTCAAAAATCATGGTTCGTGACCCTCTAATCAAAGAAAACTAAAATTATCAGTGAAATTTATAGGTCTTGGGAAATTCTCAACAACCATTGTTTTAACATAATCAAAAGTTATGCCATCTTGAGAAATATTGAGGCCATTGAATGAAATTTATTTCAACCAAAATTCACACTTTCTAATTTTCCCATACAGTTTCTTTTCTTTTACTTTTTTCTAAACAACACTTATAAGCCTTTCATGTTCCCCATGACTTATAGAAAATAAAAAAATATCCTAAATAAACACAACCACACACATATCTGAAAACTCAGAAAAAAAATTATATTCATAATATCCATGAATACAAAAGGGGTATTAGATAACCCAAACAACATTACAAAAAACTTCATATTGTCTATATCTAGTTTAAGACACAATCTTTAGAATGTCAGCTTCCTTCACTTCCAACTGATGGTACCCCAACCTCAGATCAACCATTGAAAAATACCACTCTCCCTCGAGATGATCAAACAAATCATCGATATGAGAAAAAGGATACATTTTCTTAATATTTATTTTATCCAAGGCTATATAATTGATGAAATATCTCCCTGATCAACCTTTGGTTTTAATAAACAATATTGAAGCACCACATGGTGAAGTGTTAGGTAGGATGAAGCCATTATCTAATAACTCATGAAGTTTACTTTTCAAGTCAAAAATTTACACTTGATCCACTCAATAAGGAGGTTTACAAATAATATTAGCATATGGTACTAAGTAATTAGTAATCTCAACCTTTTTATCAGGAATTTCACCAGGAAAATCATCCAAAAAAAATTACCATGTATTCATTTACTATTTAGACATCACTAATTTAAAAAATATCATTGTTTTCAATAATATGAGCTAGGTAATTTCATTTCATTCTCTAATAAATTTATAATCTTCTTGGTATGTTATCAAAAGAATGAAATCATTGAACACACCTTTATTATCATTGAAATACATCTCATCATAATAAACTGAAATTCAATCTATAAATATAATGGTATCAAACTCTACTATAGAATTTTCAACATGATTTGCAAGAAATACCATCTTGTTGATGATAATAGGAAGATTAATATAAATATTGGCTTCTTTAATACTTCAACCTAGATTTTTTACCAAAATTTACATCTTACATTTATTAGGTGATATTTCATATTTACAAAAAATTTCAAACAAAAACTAAATAATGTGAAGATACATAGTAAAAAATGCCACTTTTATATTTCTAATACACTTGTAACTTTCTTTTCACCACTTAATTTGATGGCCTAACATCAGCTGTAGTAGTAGAAAATAAACTCTCTAAAGCATTATATATTTTATTATGTATTTTTTCATCCTATGAAACAAACTTTGGACATAAATTAGCATAATGATACAACTTATTATAGCTAAAAAATATTTCATTCTGATAGATATCAATTACCACATTATTTTATTCCTCTCTGTAATTTTACTTGCATTTGTGGGCTATGTGGAAAAACTTTAAACATTAGTAACACATCCCTTTCTTCAGAAGACATTCTCTATGGTGATTTTTTCCATAGTTACTACAAGATTGGAACATCATTTTCTTACCTTGATGTTTATTTTTTCCATGTTTCTCCATCTAATTCCATCCTAACATCTTCTTAGTTTCATCGTCACAGGGAACTTAAGAGACACAAGAATCATTTTTAACCTTTTTGGTAAATCAAAATCCTTTATCATAGGTTTTAAATTATCTAATGGTCTAAACTCTTCTTAGACTTCATTTAAATCCTGAGTAAAACTGATTAAATTTTCTATCAGTTTTCCAAATACAATTTGGAACGAACTTGGATAATATTTTTATGTTTCTTTCATAAGAATCTATGAAATCTCCATCTTTTTTGCACAATTCTAGGAACAACATTTCCACTCAGAGTCGAATAAACTTAAAGAAGTTTTTCTCTATGGAAATTTACTTGAATATTTCATATTCCATGGAATCAAGATCAATATTCTCTATGGTATTCTTAAACACATACCAACATTAATCAAATTCACCTTCAACACGAAAAATAGAAAGGGTTGCCTATTGACATTCTAAACATCCAATGACATTAAATATCTTTTCTATTGAATAGTTCCTTTAATAATCTACCAATGGAAAAAAATCCACTAAATTATGGGGGTAGTTTCCTCATGAAATTCCCCCACAAAATACACATTCCTTCCGGGTAGATTGGGTTTCCCTCTAGCAAGTATTCAACCACTATTTATCACTGGAGTCAACCGAGCTATCTCAAGATACTTATTTGGAAGGATATCTTTCTCTCGGTTCCTTTCCACTACCACTAACTTATATTTTCTATGGAAAACAATTTTCAATAGAAATATTTTTGATGATATAGCATGGTAATCTTGAAATGATATAACTTTTTCAATTGATAATTAGGTAAAATATTTCAAGGGTAAGTTATGAAAATTACCTTATCCTATAAAGTTGTATAAATTTACCTTTGATGCCAACTATAAGTCCCCATCACTAAAATTTATTTATTATTGAGTTTTAATCATTAATGTTTCATTGATTAACATCCATGGTCTTATCAGATTTTGTGATTCATAGAACTAGGACATAACTCTGACATAAATAACCCTAAAATATAAAGTGGAAGATTCCAAATAGTATCCATTTTCCAAATATTCTAAAAATTTAAAAAAACAATGATATATTTTATGAAAACTCTTCATGACATTCAACATGAATTATTCCAATACCTTACTCATCATTAAATATTATGAAAAACATTTAAAAATTTTGGATGATAATAAAAATCTAAGTAAGGGTTATAAAAATAAGGATTCCATTATTCCATTGATAAATAGTGAAATTCAATAAAAGAACATTCATTAAAACATAATATTTTACCCAAAATGGAAGTATCATTTGTTAAAAAATATAATTTAGTTTTACCGTTTGAAAAAAAATGAATTCCATGAAAAATCATTAGAAACATAGAAAATTAATGTATTTACCATGGGATATCATCACATTGAACCCTTATCAAACCCTTATTGATTGGGATAACCATACAAACAAAATCCAATAAAATTATCTAGGGAACATAATCATTACCCAATGCATTGGAGCACTATCTAGGTGCACCCATCATTTATGCTATAACGGGACCACCTGGTGATATTTGGGTGAACCAGTCATTCATAATGTCTAAGAACAAAAAAATGAAATAAAATATTTCATCATATTAAAAACACATTTAAAGACTTCTTAAGATCGCTTTCATATATTAAAATTCCATTTTCTTTTAAAAAGACCATTTTCAAAGCAAAATAAAACAATCATTTTAAAACCATTTTCAAAACCAAAATAACCAAAAATGTAAGGAGTTTTTTTCATATAATAAACAATTAAATATTTATTTTGAATACAATAGAACAATGTCCATGGTATCAAAAAGAACATTTTTATAGTGTACGTTTAGAATAATATATTCACCTTTTCATTTGTCAAAATGTTTTATATAAAACAGATAATAATATTCCTTTTTAAAACATTTGAATGAAATTAATAATATGAAAAAATGTACTTTATAATACCTTTATATAAATAATAATATAAAAAAATATCAATAATATTTATATAGTAGAAAATATTTTCAATTAAATCCCAAACATCTGAAAAGTGATTTTTAAATCAAATATTCTCATACCTTCTTAGAACTATTTGAATCAAAATCCCCATGTATGAAAACTATTTAACAAAACATTTAATAATATGAAAATAAATAAATTAATTAAATTTTATCTCATAGGGGATTTATATACAAATCATAAAATAGTAAAGGTGCATATCATCAAAAATGATTCAATGAAAGGAGATTGAGATGAAATCCCATACCTTGAGTCTAAATTATCAATTGTGTATTCATATTTTTGAATAATAATATTTTATTAAATATTTACATTATTCATAAAAGTTTTCATGTTTTTCATTACATTTATTTCACTTAGTAAAAGTTTGTTATCAAGGAGTTAATAATACAGTTCACGATGGGTGTTTTGACCATATTCTCTTAACATCACAAAAATGACATTAGTAGGAAAAAATGGTTATAGGGGTCATTATATAAAAATATACAGAATAATATTCATCCAAGAATTATAATATTTAGATATTATTTATGTTTATTAAACCAATCATGAATGATGGTTAGGAAAAATAAACCAACGTTACAATCATGGAGATGGTAGGTCGTACATATACATGATTGACATTGTAATTTTTTAATGATTGTTATATATGGATGGTATGTAACCTTTATCATTATATAATTATCCTTATATCACAAATAACAAACAATTTAATCATATATAATTATAAATAAAATTATTTTTATGTAAAATCAATCATATCTATTCGATTAGGCGGTAGTCCACAAGTCCATGAACGACATTATCACTTTTTTGAGTTTGAAAAGGTAATAAAGATAAAAATATATTATATTTAAAAAAGATAATTATTTTAGGAATATAATATTGATTTAATTAAAATCATGTATATTTATTAAACCCATCGTTAAAATATTCCATGTGATGGGTGAACGTATCACGTGGCTTTCAGGAGGCGGTAGTCTACATGTCTGTAATGAGGTTATTGTATTTTCACAAATTGGAAATCCCAAATGTATATGTTATATAACAATTAAAAAATAATTAAGAAAAAATAAATATCAAATATCATATAAAAATATTGTGTCCATTATATTTTCTAACCATGAGAGGTTGTAAAGAAAAAACAAATAACATCATTTCGTGAGGTGGTAGATTGTCATACACACGAAGGGTAACTTCCCCATTTTGTGGAAGTGTGTATAGTTTTTGGTGAAAACATTAAAAATACATTTCAATAAATTAAAGATACTTAGTTCGTTATATAATAATATAAGGATAAATTAATTTAGTGGAGAAAGAAACATAATAAAAATGCATGTTGATGAAATTTACCTCTTCTTCAGGTAACTTGTTTTGGTTTGCCAAAAAAGGACATCTCAAGATAGATTTACTCAAAAAGTGAGGACTCTAACAAGTAATTAGGAATGTTTATATATTATTGGGGAAGGTTTTAGATGATACAAATATTCTTGAGATCTGTTAATAATTTATGGGGATGAGTGCCTTTTTATAGTGCAGGGGGAGAGGAGTTTTTATAAATATAAAAAGGTAAACACTACTGGGAGATTTCCCTTACATCATATGAATCCAATAATTAAATAAAATAGATTCATGTGGGTATAGGGTTGAATAATGTCCATAAAATTTATTTTTTTCATTATTCTATGCCATTTGGACTCTAAATATTAATGTTTTACTACTATGTAAATATGTTTTTACTTGAATCAGTATAAATAATTTTAATTACAGTCACTAATTTTTTAGTAAAGAACAAATATTAGCTTACTAGAAATTATAAATTATCTTGATTCCTTATATGGATTAAAATTTTCTAAATTCGAATAACATATGTGGAATAAATTAATTTAAAATTCTTCCTACAGACATAACTATAAAGCATGTTTTTAAAGTAAAAATATTCAAAAGTTTACTAAGTTATTATATCTAAATTTAGTGTAATTTTATTTCCAATTACCTAAATTGGTTTAAAAGAAATAAAAAATAATCTAAATATACGTTTATATCAATTATGTTTTTTTAAAAATATCAATTATTTAGATAAATAATACTTTCATTTATAATATATTATTATTTACTTTTCATCAAAATATGAAAGTTCTGAGAGAAATACCAAAAATAATCCCAGATAATATTTTCATATTTTGATTTAAAAAAGGATGTTTATTGAGTCATATAATAATTATAAAATATTCAAAATTTATTTTTTATAATTGGTTCATGATTAAAATACAATAAAATTGCTTTTTATAGAAAAATATAGCTTTTAAGCATAAAATTAGATTAATTATTATCTTATGACTATAAAATTTATTGGATGAATATAAAAAAAATTAGAAAAATGTTTAGAAATAATATATTTAGTTACAATTATTCCTAATGGTATATAGTCTAGATGATAGCTACCAATTAAATTAACAATATTAACAGTATATTATTGTTTCGTATAACTCAGTCTTATGTGGGACGCAAGATTTTGAAGAACTAATTCATGGGTTTCATGTAATATATTTTACATAGAAACCATTTTATGAAATAATTAATATATAATTCATATATATTAATAAATTTAAAAAAAGTTTCTATCATTACCTGGGATATTATAGGAAAAAAACCACCAATACGATAAATTCTATTATTTATCATGTTTGGATTTTAAATTTTTTTCATTAGAGTAAACAATCATTAATTTAGATATAATTTACATAAATTCAACCTCTATTAAAATGTAATATAGTAAATAAAAACTATAATATATTCTCAAATATAACAAAATATATAAAATTTATTGTTCATGATACCTCTATTAAAGTAATCCTTGGGTGGATTGCTAATATTTTTATCAATTGGATAATAATCCATCATAAAAGAAGATTAACCAAGTGGATCATAACTTATATAATATTAACCTTTATAAATATAACCATCATCATAAAGACTATTTAGAAATATTTACCACATGAAACTTAAATAATTATTGTTGTCTTAGCTGGATAAAAACTAATATATTCAAATATTTCCCAACAAGCCAAGCACTAGTCAATTTGTGTAGTTATCTAGGAATTGATGTCTGCCAAATGAGAAAAAAAATCCCACAACTATACATCCGTAAATATTAAAGTGAAACTAATGTAATATCAACTATAATATACATTCTACTATAAATCTACAATTTTTCTAAAATGATGTTATAATCATAAAATTATTATATAGAATAGGTCCACACACAATGATTTAATTGTAGAAACCTATAAATAAATCTAAATTTAGGGTATAATGAAGGTCATATTCGAGCCTCTGAGCCAAGACTCTATGATTATATTCCTTAATGTGATATAATAAATGGATATTTATAGTGAATTTAATAAGATAATATAATTGACATGAAACTCAAGGAGCTGTTAGCATAATACAATCAATGGTGTTAGAGGAGCAGATTTAGATAGAAGAAAGTTTCCCCACAATAGATGTATGTAAAGAGGAAAACATAAAAAAAAGAAAAAAATCTCAAAAAAAGTTTGTTCTAAGTTTATTTCTCTGTAAGATAGAAAATCAATCATTAATTTTAATATCTGTCATTAGAAACACAAAACATAGTAATAATAAAATTACACAGACAATCATAACCTTAATCAACTCCTCAAGATTCACCTTTATGTTAGCTAAATTATTTTGAAAAAAATCTCATAAAATAATTAAATAGTTTGGGAAAACATCACAAATAATTATTTCTAACTACCAATGGATTAAATACAACTATCATTTTTAGTTTCACATGTACTAAACATATTATATGGAGAACCATAAATTAACTAGTATCATTATGACCTCTCTGATTAGATAGTTTGACATGGAGTTTATATATATTCCATATATAACTCTTTAGAGTTTGAATTATAAAACTAGTTGTAATCCTAAGACATTATCATTGTTTAGTGAACTTTATTTAATTAATTACTAACTGTTATCAACCTTTCTTTATCATTATATGAATGAATACGATGTTTTTGAATAATAATTTCATGTATAGTTGCCTTATGATCTATCATGTTATCTATGGATGGAGTGGAATGTTTAGTATCAATGATAGGATATTCTATATCCATATATCCAGTCCTCTAATAATACTCAATATATATTTCACATTTATCTAAGTCACTGATTGTGTTATGTATGTATAATAAAATTAAAAGAATATATAATAATATTTTTACCATTATTCGTATTATTTACTATCGTCTTAAAAATAGCATCATTGATTTTCAAAACTACATGAATATTATTCATATTTTAGAGAGACTAATCATAACCATCCCTTAAAATCATTATAAGAGTGTAAAATAAGAGGAAGAGGTTGTCACAAATCCCAATCATCTGGAATTTTTTGTTATCTTGGACAAAATTTTGTTAGCTTCATCATTACCTCCCTTATCAGGGTCCATATTGTAAATAGTAAACATTTTCTAAAGAACATCTATAGAGGAGTTCCAAAACTATAGTAAAAACCATTGAGTTTGGACATCCCTATCATTAATTGAAATACCATACTTAGTAACATGTGACATTGATTACGTCGGATTAAAATTATTTCCTTGATCATATGAATAATAACCTTGATGATCAATTAGATTTATCCAGTTTTTACAAAATAAATTCATTCAAACATCTTTCTATAAGTGTCTTTGTTTCACCCCGAAATCACTACAAAATAAAAATGAGTCATCATTATCCTATAAATCTCCAAAATAAATATATATAACATTAATCACCTCGCTGAAAAATTTGTATATAAAAAACAACTTTTCATTAAATATTATTTTCACCTTAATAAATAGGGATAAACCCAAGTATAGTGTTATTTCTATATGAAACCATCATGAGTGTTATCTTAACATGATTGGTAGATCCAAAAAATAGTATTATAGAAACCCATGATTAACCTAAATGGGTTTTAAATAATCTCATATGAATATTCAAATCATTTAAAAATTATATTCCCATGGATCACAATAGTTTTGTGTCTTTGGATACAAAGAAAAACAATCTTCTGACTTGGGGAGTGATCTTCAATATAGCATGTAAAAATATTCCCCTTTATTACTCTTTACAATAATACCCTTCTTAAAACTTTTTTCATTTCCTGAGGATTGTAAACAAAATAAATGGTGAGCTCAAATGCTCAGTAAACGTAAACAACGAAGATATGTATCCATAACAGAAGAATAAGTGTATATGAATATATGAAAAAAATTGGAAAATCAGACCCTATATATCAAATATCATAAACATAAATCATTGAATAAATATTTTTAGTTAATAATATATTAATCATAAGAAAATAATGTAACACAATTAATGAGAGAATAATATTGGAATATGGAATAGATTTTTTGGTAGGAACATAAACATTTAAAACCATTCTCTATAAGTCAATGCCCGTTTTGAAAACTTATCCTAGCACCTCATGGGGGAAACTCCTACATGGAGGCACAAACCATCATCTCTAGTCATAGTCATTTTTTATAGTGTATAGTGTTACACCTACTTCCAATACCAGATCAGGACACACCCATTTCCAATTGCGTATCAGGATGCACCTATTTCCCACTGTGATTCAGGACGCACTTGTCTCTTATTGTGCATCATAAGGTAGTTATTTCCCATTTTGGATCAATATCATTAACTTTTTCCCATATTTATCTCATATGATATAAATATATACACAAATCATTATAGGTAGATATATGTCCCATCCATTTTATAATGAAATCAAACATATGTATACGAAGAGATCATAATCATTCATCATATCATAACACATGAAATGAAAAAATGGGTATCATAATAATTTTATCATATCAAACCATGTGGGAAAAATTGAAATTTCATAGTCATTTCATCATATAAAAACCTGTGAAGAGAAATGGGTTTCTTGATAATTTATCACTGTATGACTAGTGGAACAGAAAAGGTCTTTATACACAAAATGTCATAAAAATGTTAACCATTTAGAGAATGAATATAAATGGTATCCTTGGATCATACCACCATTAGGACATTGGTAACAAAAATGGATACCATCTTAGAGGAAAAATAATTTTTTGGAATATTTTAAAGACATTTCTTGGGGATAATATCTTTTCTCCATTAAAATATGATTTTTAATATATAAAAAATTTTGAAATTCTGGTTCACTGAGCATTATAATTAAAATAAATAAACGAATATTTGAAAAAAATTTAAAAACATTTTTCATTGAAAATATCATGGAAAACTTATAACAGAATCTTTAATGAATAGAGTGGTATTCAAAGTTTTGAATTTCATATGTGTCATATATGTAAAAACAACGATTCCACTCATATTGATAGTATAAATCTAAAGATCCTTTATTAGAGTATGAAAAGAATATTAATTTTTTAAAAAATTAGAAATTTAAAAATTGGTTAAAATTTATTTTAAAAACCATCCTTAAATATATGTAAAATATATTTAGAAAACATGGTTTTGGAAGAAATCAAATTTCTTCTCGAAGAGGGAAATAATTTCAGATAATATTAAAACCATTTTCATATTTATATTGAGTATAAAAGAGAGTAAAAATGGTATAAATACATGAATTTATAATTAGTAACAATATTATAAGAAAATTCATGAGGTTTCTTGAGATATGGATCATAATATTTTAATAATGTAAGTATAATCGTAAATATCTCGATAATGATGAGATTGTAGTAATGAACTCTTATGAATTTGGAAGCATTAAATCATAATAAACATAATATAATTACATTAAAATAAAATTATAATATAATTAAAAGATGTAGATTCATGATAAAATATTTTAAAGGATAATTAACACAATTTTTAAAATAATATAGACAAATAACACAACATATTCAAAAATATGGAAAATTGAGACAAAATTTGATTACTTATTTGGTTATATTTATACTATAAAACCCATAAAATATAATTCATAAAATAGAAAATTAAATAATAATAAATTTAAGTAAATTGATCATAGAATTCATTCTTTTGTATTTTATACATCACAAAAAAAACAAACGAGTAGAAAATAGGGCATAAGTCTTGTAGAAATAGAAGTGACACTACAAATTCCCTTAATAATTGACTAAATGTTAAATTGTGGGACATGTTAAAGAATAATATAAATTAAAATTTTTAATATCATTCAATAAATGAAATTAATTTTATAACATGTCACAAGGTAGTATATTCACCACACAAAAGAAATGAGTGTTGAATTTTGCATGTATGCCATAGATATGAAAAAAGTGAGATGAAATACCCTTACAACTTTAGTAAATTTTTAATTGTGAGATTAATAAAAGAATAAAATAAATTGATACATTTAATATAATTAAATTAATTAAATTCATGATATAACATCTCATAATAATAATAATTGAATATAACACATATCTTGTTGAAATAAAACTGAAACGAGAAAACCCTTACCATAAGACTTGACTTTATTCGTACACATTAAAACTCATATTTAAAACATATAAGTTTATTATACATCTAAAAGTATATATATCACACTATATATAGTATTTAATTATATCTTTATATTACTCATTTATTAACAATTCCATGTTAATGTTATATTTCAGGTAATATCCACACTATTTTTCATATTTGTTTTGACTTGTTATTTTTGGTCATTTTTTTTAAACATGATTTTTTTATATCCAGAGGGTAAATGATGATATAAATATCATATAAATTTATAATATATTTATTTTTAATAATATAAAATATATATAAATAGGAAATGATATACACCATTTATGGAGATGGTAAGTCGTACGAATACATGAATGATGTTTTTATATTCTTATCATATTGAAAGAAAGTTTGTAAATGAAATATATTTATAAATATATTATCATTAAATTATAATTATTATTTTATATATTTCACAGATATTTTTTACACCCATCCATAATAGATTCCATGTAAAGTGTGAACGAATCACTTCTCTTTGAGGAGGTGGTACTCCACACGCCCACAAACGATGTTATCGTAGTCTCACAAAATGGATAGATTGAAGTCATGTATTATATAATGATTAAAGAATAAAAAATACATCACCAATACCGTATATATCATATAAAAATAGTAATACCATCATTACTCTCAACCTTTAGAGGTGGTAATTTGTGACAAATGACATCGGTTTACAAGGAGTTAGTCCTCCTTACACACGAATGATGATTGTGTATCCCATTTGATGGAAGTGTGTGATTGAGTAGGTAATACCATTAACATAAAAACATAATTGCATATAAATTATACCAATGTTATTATATAATTAAGTAATAATAATAATTCATGTGGTGTAAAATAAATAAAACAAAAGTACTTGTCTAATAATGCTACCTCTTCTTCGGGTAACTCCTTTCATGTTTCACCAAAGGACATCATTAGTTTGATTTCATCCAAAAGTTAGGCTTCTATATTTAGAGTAGTAATTTTTTTAGATGATTTTTTAATTTTTTTTAATTAAAAAAAAATTCATTATATGTGTGAATAATTGAGGGGGGAGTGCCTGGTTATATTGTAGAAGTGGCATTTTTGTAAACCAAAAAGATAGAAATTATTCAGAGGTCTCCCTTACGTAATGTTCTCCCAATAATGGTATTTTTTTTATAAAATATGGTTAATTGTAAAAATATTTCTGTAGAATGGGTTTTTACAATTTTTTTTTCATTTGGACCATTATGATTTATGTTTAACCACATAGTAAACTCATTTTTCATTTAATCATTGTAATTAATTTTAATCATTTTCACTAACATTTATTGTCAAAAACTATTTTTAAAATACAATAAATTATAAATTATTCTGATTCCAAATATTTAATAAATTTTCAAAATTCCATTCATAGAATTGGTAAAAGTTAATTTAAAATTAATCAAGTAGACGAGATGAGAAATCTTGTTCTTAAAGAGAAAATGTTCAAAAGATTAATTTTTTTATTTCCATTTTTAGTGTAAAATTGATTATAATGACCTAAATTGTATTCTACAATTTATAATATATATATATATACTTTAAAACCAAATTAAAATACAATTTAACTATGTAAATAAATTATATTAAATGTTTTTTTCTGTTAAAATTCAGTATTTTTCACTATTCATCACAAAATTAAACTTATCAGAAAAATTTCAAAAATTCACCAAAGGATAATTTTGATATTCTTAATTGAAAAATATTTTTCATATATATAATTTTTAATACTATAAAAATTAATTTTTAAAATATAATCTCTATTGAAAGGTGGAAAAATAATCGTTTTGAAAAAATATATCTTTTTATACCTTAAATTGGATTATTCTTATCTCTTATATAAGAATCATATTACATGAATGACAAACATTTGATTGAATATATAATATATAATTATAATTAAAATAATTAATGAATATTTTTTTGATTAATTTATAGAGAAAAAAAGTGTTTGTTCATAGAATAATTGTTTTTCAGAAAAGGACATTCTTTATTTTCAAATAGTTCTTAATCTCATTTCTAATTAATTGGAAATGAACGGATTCATTTCTTATAGGTGTGTAAATAAAATTTTCATAACTTATTTAATCATATTTATAACTGTAATTCTAAAATGTAGTTGATAACTATAATAATGTTTTAATAATAATGTTGTAGTTTGGTAAAATTTAGTCATCTGAGTAATGCAAGTTATGCAAGGAGCTAATCATGATGTAGATACTCGGGAGGGACAGTTTCAGGTAGTCATAGTCTATATGATTTCCATAATACCTACGGATCTTGTAATGTATCCAAGCCTACAAGAAATATAATTTTAGGGGTCCTCTTTAACCATTAAAATGGGGTTATCAAAGACCAATAAAAATGAAGGTCCTTGGGCCATTCATGAAAGTTATCTATAGAACTCAACATTTTGGGTATCAATAGAAAAAAATAGTGTTTCTTATAATGAATGATATTCTAAGTGTTCCATATATCACAATATAATACTTTTTTTTGAATAAAAAATATTAACATGGTTTACGATGAAATGAAATCCATAAAATAATTTTAATTTATTCAAATAATCATAATTCATAAATACTCAGGGTGTTACATTATAACCCCCATAAAATGAATTTCTCCCAAAAATGTCTTCAGATTTATCAATTATTTATTAAATTATAGTTTCTTTTATATAAATTGAGATCATAAAAATGAATACTAAGACTTAATTTAAAAAACAAATTCAAAAATATAATGGTTAATCAAAGTAACTCATATTTAGGATTCCACAAAAGAGAATAGAGGTTGAAAGTGAAAACATGGGAATTGAAGAGAAATATAACTATCATGTTCTGATGGATAATGATATAGAACATGGTTAGTTTAAACTTAATAACCAAAAATAAAAAAACCAAAGAGTCTTTAAAAAGGTCCTTGATATCATCAAAATTGATAATAATCGGACAACATTTTACTTTATGATACTTTTCCTAACATAGAAGGATTTTCACTAGAATAAGTAATTACTCGATTTTATTCCATTATATATTTACAATCTAAACCATTGGTTATTCCTTTATCAATTCCCACATCTATTATTACTGTAGGTAATGAAGGTTCATTTTTCATTCTTTAAGAACTAAAACATGAAAGGATCCGTAAATTTAACAATAATTCATTCCATATATATTTAGTTAACATCATATGAAAATGGTTATAAAGAGTTATATAATATGAATAAATCATCATATACTGATATAATACATTAATATATGAAACCTCATCTAAATTTTAACTTAATCCATTCCATAAATGGCTATACATATAACCCTTTGAAAGATGAAAATATGAAACTATATAAACATGTTCAATACATTTATCAAAATAATCTTAAACTTTATCCCCATATATCATAAATTATCTCTTTGTTTTCACATAAAAAACATGTGAATACCTTTATCATTTTTTCTATTCAATCATCGAAATAACCTAAATTACCATAAAACCTAATAATAATAGTGAATGATTTATTATTCTAATTATTATTGTATGTATTATTTAAATTCAAAAAAATGTTGTAAACTTCATACATGATAATATAGACCACTATTTTATTAAAATTAATTATCATTTCCATCGTAATCAAGACTATACCATTTTACATTATCCATATTAATAATCTCATTATCTATGATGAGAACTATTTTATCAACATCAAGAAAACATTAAGGGTTATTATACCATAATCAAATATCACATTTCTATTGAATCACTTTTCTATGACATCAGCACCATTCAACATATCATTTTAAATCCATAATGAAAAACATATACTAAAAATACTTATATCTTTCATTATTTGTATAAAAAAATATTTTAATTCTAGGAACTATATACATCAATCATAAAACATTATTCTTAAACCGTTACTCATTATTCAAAAAATTATTCCTCAATACAACACTCCTAGAATACTAAATATGAATCATGTCTTATTCTTCCTTAACCTCAATTTAATAATTATTCATAATTTTAATCTAAAAAATACTATTATATTAAAACATATCTTTCACATGTTATTGTGGTCTATTTATCTTAAATAAAATTACCAATAATTTTTCCAGATTTCAGATTCTTTCATGAGATTTCCACTTAGGAAAATTATTTGGGTAATGCCCCTACTTTCCACTTCTGAAACATTCAATTTTAACTAAAAACCAACTAGTTCATGTTATTGAATTAGACCATAAATCATCGTCTGATAAACCCTTATCAAACGATAAAAACCACACAATGCTGAAAATTTACTTATAGGATTCCTAAATAACAGCACCATATTTTAAATGTTTGACCCCATAGGCATATCCTTTCATACATCCAAAAATATATCCATACAAAAATCCCTAGGGATCTCACTAAGGTTTTCCAATCCTAGTTTCCAATAGTTGTCTAAACTATTCTATTGATACCAACAACAGATTCCAAGGCTTAATATTCATGGATATATCATCATTTTATATAAATATTCAGAACATTTCAAATATACATTCCTAAAGACAATAATAGTTTAGTGTAATTGGACATTTGAAGAAAAATATTCTATCATGGTTAAATATATTCAAAATCTCATGTAAATATCTTCACATTTTTTCTTCATCAAAAGCATAACCAACTAAAAATAATTCTTCCTAATCTATGGAATGGAAACATAATAAAGAGAGAGCTAAGATTATTTTTAAGGGTAAATAAAAAATATATATATGCATGACATACAAATAAGGGAATAAGAACATGAGAATAACATATTAAAATCAAACCATTCATAGAAAAGATCATAAAAATAAATCATCTCAAAATGATAGACAATTATGAATACATGAATCATAATGAAATCAATAAGCCTTAATTATGAGATCATAACATTGGAATAATACATATAATTTTTTTCAGAAACATAAACATGTAAAAACGTTCCTATATGTCAAGGATCATTTCTAATACTTATCTAGGAACTTCAAGGGGGACTCAACTACTAGGAAGGAAACAAAAAATCCTCAGTCACAGTCCTTTCATTAGAGTAGATTAGGTTAAACCTTCTTCCCATAGTTTGTTAGGTTTCACCCTTTTCCCATTATGACTCAGGAAGTAAATTTTTTCTATTGTGGATAATGATGCACTTTTATACCATTGTGTATCAAGATGAACCCATTTCCCATTTTTTATCACAGCTGTTGACGTTTTTACCATATTTATCACATGAGATATAGTTATTTACACTATTAATTAGAGGGATACAAAGGTCCCACCCATCTCATAATGAAATCATATAAATTTGTGCGACATGATAATAAAAAATTAGCATATTATAACCTATAAATTAAAAAGAGGTTATAATAGTCATTTCATCATACCATTACCTATAGAGAATAGAAATTTTTCATAGTCATTTAATTATATAACAACCAATTAAATGAAATGGATTTAATGATCATTTATCAGGCTAGAAATTATTGAAGAGAAACATGTTTCATAAAAAACATGTCATAAAAAACATAACCATTTAGAGAAATAATAAGAATGGTATCCTTTGGTAATAACACTTTTAATACATAGGTATCATCTATGTATATAATCATACAAGGATAATGATTTAGAGTAATATTTTAAAATCATTTATTGAGGAAAATATCATATTCTCTTTAAAAAGGACTTTTAAAACATAAAATTTTTGATATTATTTTACATAGAAAATAAGAGTGTAAATTTTTTAGGGTATACTTGAAATCATTTTGAAATTTTTTTTCATTTAATTTTTTTTAAAAAAAATATAAGGGAATGTTTAATGAAAGGAGTTACCCTGAAGGTGGATAATTGTTTACATGAAATTTACAAAAAAAAAGAAAATATTCTTTTCATATTTTAAGCAGAAAATAAAAGTTCCTTGGTCAGAATAAGATAAAAATATTCTTTTTAAAAATAATTTGTAAAATGATAAAACATCGGTAAAATAATATTTCAAAAATCATGGTAGAACATTTTTAAAAACATTTTTAGAAAAATATATTTTGGGAGAAAACAATTTATGAAGCGAAGAGGGAAATAACGTCAGATTTTCTTAATGTTATTTTAATAATAATATTATGTACCAAATACTGGTAAAATGGTACCAGTACATGATGATATCATGAAAAAAACGTGGGATAATAAATTTTATAATAGTTATTGATAGATGAAAAATAATATTTCATCAATGGAAACATAATTGCAAACTAACCCGATAACAATGTGATTATAAGAATAAACTCTAACCACTTGGGCAACATTGAATCATGGTAACAATGAAAGAATGAAATTAAAATAAGCTAAATATATAATTAAAATAATTAGATTCATGATACATCATTTAAAAAGTAATTAATTAAAATATGTAAAACTATATAGCTGTATAACATAACATGTGTCTTAAAGAAATAAAATTGAGACAAAATTACCTAACAGATTTGGTAACTTTTGAAGCCTAAAAACCAGGAATTAGAGGTAATAAAATGGATAGGTAAATAACCATAAATTTAAGAGTAAAAATAATATAATACTTTCATTATATTTATATAAACCACAAAAAAGTAATGAGTAGTGATTAAGGCATAAGTCTTGCATAAATAAAAGTGAGACTAGAAATCTTCATACTAATTGTGTATTATATGAATCATGAGATATGTGAAAGAATACCATTAAATAAAAATTATTATATCAATAAATAAAGTAAATTCATTATATAAAATTATATAGGGTAGTATATAAACCGCACAAAATAAGCGAGTGGGGAATATTTCATGTATCTCACATATATAATAAAAGTGAGATAAAATTCCATAACTACTTGAGTAGATTTTGAATTGTGAGATCTGTGAAAGAATAACATAAATTTAATATTTTAATATAATTCAATAAATTAAATTAATGATATAAAAATTCTTAAGGCATTATATAAACCACACAACAAGAATAAGTGGTGAATCTGTCATATATCTAACTAGAATAAATGTGCGATGATAAAACACTTACCATAAGTCTTGAATTTATTCAAACACATTCAAACATTTTCTATAATAAATATAATATTGTTTTAAATATATAAAATTAAAATACTTTTATATTTCAATCCATATAATATTTTATTGTTAATTTGTTTTACCTATTTTTTATCTATTCCATGTTGATGTTACCATTCATGTAATATCTGCTTTGTTTTTCATATATGTTTTCACTTTTTATTTTTGGTCCTTTTTATTTGATCTTGATTTATATATATCAAGAATTTAGTACATGATATAAATATAATATTTAATAATTATATATTTATTTATAATAATATTAAATATTTATAAATAGATAACGAGATACACTCTTTATGGAGATAGTGGGAAGTACTTAAGCATAAATGTTGTTTCTGGTTTCTTTTCATATATAACGAAGGAAAGTAAAAAAGGTGAATATATATTTTATAATTATAGAATAATTATTATGTAATATATAACACATATTATAATTAGAACATCCTTAATACATTCCTGATATAGTGTGAACGAATCACATCACTTTGAGGAGGCAGTAGTCAACACGTCCATAAACGATATTATCATATTAACAAAAAATGGAAAGTATTAATGTATGAATTATATAATAATTACATATGAATAAATATATCAAAAATATAATATATAAATATTAATATTATAATTTTTTTTATATTTTCATTATTCCCAAACATGAGAGGTATTAATGGAAGAATGAATGGAATCAGTTCGCAAGGCGATAGTATATAGCACACGTGAATAATGATTGTGTATCCCAATTGATGGAAGAGTTTGAATTTGTAGGTTATACCTTTAACATAAAAAAATATTATTATATTAAATATACTAATGTTTTTATAAAATCTTGTAATAAGACTAATTTATTGGTTGTATAATAAAATAAAATAGATGTACTAATTGAAGAACACCACCTATTCTCTGGGTAACGCCTTTTTAGTTTGAACCAATGGTCTTCATTGGATTACATTATTCCAAAATTGAGGCTTATAGAATTATATAGGGAACTTTATTATATTATTTTTTTCTAGTTTTGAATGATCCAAAAGGATTTATTTGTGTGAATTCTATAGGGAGGTGGGTTCCCTTTTATAGTAGGGGATGAGTGGCATTACTGTAAATACAAAAATATAGACAAACTTGAGAGGAATCCCTTACAAGTAGCCTTATATTAATTATCAAAAAATCATATTGAAATTTTTATAATAATGTACCAAAAAACACAAAAATAAAATTTGATAAATTATCTACACATATTTCCTAACCCTATTAATTATGAAGTCCCATAATAATTAATTTGATGTTATATTAGATATCTCCCATCTCAACTGGTACAAATATAACATTATTTTGAAACATTACTCCCAATACAAACATTTTAGTATGATATTAAAATTTAATTTAAAAGGAATAATCCATGAATTTATGAATACTATAAAAAATTTCAAATACACTTACTTTTTTTTAAAACGACACAGTTTCACAAACATAGTGGAAGGTTCAAATTGATATCAATAAAAAAATAACAATCCCAACCAATAGATATTTGAGATAAATTTCAAAAAACACCCTAGTAATGTGACTAAATAAATCTTTAATTTCCTCATTATAAATAATAATTAATAAAAAAATTATATAACTTACTTCCAGTAACATTCTATGAAGTGAGAAAAATATATCTCATTCCTCTTATGTGAATCAGTATCTATGTAATTGAACTGCTTAAAATTTCCATATTAAAGAACTGATACTATTAAAAAATTATTATTATATCTATATTATAGAAGATGAAACTAATTTCCTAATATATATATTTGTCTTTATATGTGGTAAATATGGTGTGAATGAATCCATTTATAAGATACATCATTTAAAATCCCGAAATCCCCAATATCTAGTCAATTTATTTTCAAAATTATCAATTCTTAAAGTCTTCTACTTTGAAGAAATACCAAAGTGAATAAAAATTGGAAAATTACATTAACTATTTTTTCCCTGAAGGATAATTTGATCCACAAACATTATGGTAAAAGATCCATTTTTCGTTATATGCCTATATAATGAAAAATCTACACTCTTATGTTCTTAAATCATCTGGAATTTATTAACCATAATATCATTTGATCCCAATAAATTAATCCAATCAAATATTGAAGTCCCATAAACCTCAAGATTATTATAGACCATATTATGATCCATTATATGTCTATCATACATTTAATAAAAAACAAAAACCTTATCAAAATTAATGTATCAAGAAAGAAGTAAATATATTATTGATTAGATTACAAATTTCCATTAAATCACCAATGATAATCTCTCGACCATCACCATACTTACCCCATAATAATAATAATAATAATAATAATAATAATAATAATTTCAACTATTTTTTGGGGTAATATAATAAAAATAAATAAGCATACCCCATATGAGATTATCAACCAAGACCACCAATAAACCCAAAGGGTTGACCTATATTATCATACACCATTTTAGAAAATATAGCTCCGATTGAATTTACAAAAAAAATGGTTGAATGGTTTTAAATATTTTCTTATAGACTTTTTATAGATCCCAATGTACTTCCAAATATTTATATTCATTCAGTGATAGTTTTTGTTATAATATATTTGGTAGTAACTACAACAGTCCTTCTATATTGACACTAAAAATTCATTTACATCAAGTCGTGCACCCTATTTTTTTATTTATCGGGTTATAAACCTTACCACTCCAATAAGGGAAGGGTGTAAATGATAATAATAATTTAAATAATAATAAATGACAAAAAGGTCTATAAATTTACATAAATAAATATTTTTTAATTATAAGGGATATAATAAAACCAATGAACACATAAGACACAATAATATAATTAGATTAGGATAATAACTCCTCATGGGTTGATAAATATAGTTAGAACATTTAATTATATATATTGGTCTTTTATTTAATATTTTTAATAAGGATAAATAATGTATATATTTATAGTAAAAACCTTTCTTTGGGGAACATTAATCTTTTAATATTTATATTAATGCAATATATTATTTTTGTTGAGTTTCTAGAGTTTATGGATTGTTTTGGTGTGTTTTAGAAGTGTTTGTAAGGGTGAATAGTTTAAGAATGGTTAGGATAAACTATAGGGATATATCTATAAATCCATGTGACAAGCCTAATGAGGATTGGAAGGTGTGCACAATGAGTGCACGGTTTTTCCAAACCATTCATGTGGCCGTAAAAATGGAGACATAAGTAGAACAATTTATTAGAGAATGGTTTTTCAAAATGTGTGAACAAACCTTGTGAGGGGGTGGCTTGGAAGAAGTATAATGAACATAGTTTTCTAAACCATGTGGAATAACTATGTGATTTACATTAATTTCACTGAAAACAATAGTTCAACTCAATTTTACCTTCCTAAAACTACATTTTTCACCTCTTATATTGATCTCTAAAACTCCACTACTGTCTTAAGTGTTATTGGTCTTTCCCTTTGATCCATAAGTTATTCATGTTGAATAAAATTGTGTTATATCTCGAAAATCAATGGTAATTACTTTTATATATCCTTTTCTATAGATATCTTTATTTCATCTCACATGGAAGGATTGATCTAATCTATTATGGATATATTTATCATCTTTTATCTATTTTGATATGATATTGATTGGATATACTGATGTAAATTAATCTTGATACCAAATGTAGAGGTTCCATTATTCCATTATTCATTTTTTCACTCATTTAGAGGTAAGTGGATTATTTATATTCTCCACTTATTCAAGAATAAGAACGATTATTTTTATTAAAAACACTTATTTTATTTTCAAAAGATATCTTGGACTCTATAATAAATGAAACCTCTCTTGGGTTATGTTTTATATATCATGTTAATTTTAATGATTCTTAAAACGTCATTGATTTATGGTTTTAAAATTATGGTTTTGGTGTAATATAATAAATATGGTCGATGAAATATTTAAAAACCAAGAATGAATTTATATGTACTAAATAGGTGTGTGGAAATATAACTACACCAGTAAAATGTATTCATATAAACATTGTATATGGCCTTATTGGTAATAAATTGGTTCTCATTTCATTACTAGTGAATGAATTTATATTTCTAATTTATGTAATGGTGGGGGATAGATCATCACTCATTAGTATTGGTATTTTTATTTTTCAAGAATTTGGGATTGATTTGATGGATATGTTTGGGTTATCCTTTTAGTTTTGACATAAATTTATTTTAACTTATTATAATTAAAAACAAATTAAATTTTAAAAATTTAATATCATTCCCCTCCTTGTTGTCAATAATATTTTAATTTTTATGCTATTGTCTTCTATTACTAGAGGCATGAGTTGGGAAGTATCTTGTGGAATTTCTAATGTGTATTATTACTTACCCCTACATATTCAGATTGATGCATATAAAGATAATATTTTCCATGATATATGAAGGTTAAGATTTAGTATTTATTAAGTGGCTCCTTCTGATGTAGATATATGGAATTATATTTTGGATTTTTTTTTATCCATCGAGTCTGGAGTGGTACCAACATGGTCTTGACTTATGCTTTATTTTAGAGTCTTGTAGTTTTGGTTGATTGTATCCACTAATACTCTTATATTGTTATTTGTTGGTATTTTAGTTAGTTTTATTGTTTATTCATCATGAATCACATAATTTATTCTTGTATATTTAATTTTTTTTTCAAAACAAGTTTTAAAGTATAAATAAGGAAAATCATAACTAATATTTATATAATCCCATAGAATTGTTTTCAAACATTTCGTTCCTTGGGGAAATCACCTATGTTTAGTGGATCCTTAGATGATTCCATGCCAATTTATTTGTATGGAATTTAATAAGAGGTAACTATCTTGGTTTATTTTTTATTTTATAATGGTAATAATATTATTCAACAAGTTTTGGACTAGGTTGAAAATTCTAAAGGAACTTGTTTTTAGGGAACATTTTTAGAAAAGATATTTGGAATGGAATTTTGAGAGTCTGAAATATTTAAAAGGTTTTTCTAGGATTATTTAAAGTCTTAGAGGCTTTAATATCATTCTGAGAATTCAAGACACAAAATGTAGGTTTTTTAGCCCGTAGATAAAGGCGCACAGTTGACACATTTTATGTGCTAACTATGTGGTTCAACTGTGCAACCTATTTTGTTATGGAATATGGTTTTCTTACCTATGTGATGTGGCCCATAAAACAATTAGAAATGGGTAATAGGTTATAAGAGACTCACTTGGTTTTTTCAAGGTTTTTCTTACTATTTTTTGTAACCATGCGAGGTCTGACTACATGGGTACAGTAGATATACACATTTGGATCATGGTTGTTATAAAATGTGAGAAAACCATGCATCATGGAGGTTATTTGGATTATGGCATAGCATGATTGGTTCATTGTTTTCCTAACCAAGCATCATAACTATGCACCTCTAAAAAGGTGAAAATTTACGATTTTTTCATCCGACATTAAAAGTGTTTTCACTCCTTTCTCCCCTTAATTTCCCCGAGTAGTTCCCCCATATACACAACCCTCCTTCTACAATTACCATGGTGGATCGTTTTTGTTTATGGTCCATTTTGATTACTGTTTGGTACATAAGAAGTGTAATAATGAGTCTAAAACTCCTCTTTCTTCATTTCTTTACATTCTTCATATTTCTTCATTATGTGAGCTAATATGCCATATTTATGTGGTGTTTGCTTAGTTATTCAATCTATCCCATACTGAATCGAATAAAAGTTCAATAATGGATGACTGATTTATCTTAATAATGAGGAGTGTGGTCTATATTATTTTTCATTAATTCTATTTCATTTATAAAATGTGTTGTTTTACTTCTCATAGGATTTTTCATTTCTCACATAAAAAATATTAAATTGAAAAAATAAATTGCTCACTCCGTGACACAGTAAGTCCCGGTGACCTAATTCATTCTTTGTAGATTGTCTACCTCGACATAAAGAACCCCATAGGGTGTGTTATTTTAAATTATTAGGATTTTAATTCTTTAAATTACCTTCATGGTGTGTTGACTTATCCCTATGAAAGTGATGTATAAATTATATCAAATAAAATGGTATGAAAACCATACTTCCATTTTATAATAAAACATACTTTGAGGTGTGTTGTCGTATATATTTAGAAAGGTGAAAACGAGTGATAAAATTATGTATTTGTTCCCTTGTTGAATTGTTTAAATGGAATGTATAATTATATGGCCTTTATTACATCATTATGGGGGAATACATAATTAAATGTATTATGTTGAGTTGTTATATAGAATGGATATTTTACATATCCTATAATTACTTATTAAATTAAATGTGATTATAATATATCTACACCTTGATAGATACATGGGTTCCTTTTATAGAATGACTTGTATTGGCACATAGGTTGAATGAAATCATACTGATCCTTTAGAGATACTTTAATATCTGATATAGTAATCTATAGATGGGATCATGGCTGATTAAGATTATGTACCCCATGAGTCATACATGGATTCTTGATACGGAATACCATGGGTGGGCTCATACGTTAAATTACATCGTAGAAAACCTTGGCTCACACATGGGTTCTGATTCATAATTCCTTGGATGGGCACATAGATCATATGATATTATGTTTTTCATGATTTCTAATTTTATTACACTAATCTTATAAATCATTAATATCATGATACATGTAGAACCTTATATGATTTTAATTTCATTTATATGGATTCATTAGTTTTTCTTTACGTCCCACATGACTACTGTTATACTTGGAGTTTTTAGATTATAGCCATGGGTACAATTTTCTATTCATATTATCGTTATGTTTAGAGACATTTATGCTTAGGCTAAGGTAGTTAAGGTCGACCAAGTGTCCGATGAGGAACCTGAGTAAACATGTTTATAATTTATTTGTGTTCATTATTTTTAATAACTGTACACACCTATATTTTATTCTCATGTACTATATTTTATTAGACACTATTAGTGGTGGCCATCTTTGGATTATTAAAAACTATTTAGTTTTTCGTTTGGTACCCAAAGAGATCTCCTGGTTTCAGTTTGAGAACATGGATTGTTACTATTATTTGTTACTATTTTGGGTTAGGAATTGAATGTGGAGTGGTGAAAGATCATGTAAACAAGATGGATTTTGGTTTTGTGCCCTTTTTATTATTTATTTTTGTATTCATCCATCCATTTTTGATGTATTAATAGATGAATGTGTGACTACATTATATTTACGGTTATCATGTTCATGAATGTTTTTTTTAATTGGAAATTTTATTTCTGGATATCTATTTATTATTATCTACCACTACTTAGTTTATTCATTTATTCTCTCACTGAGTTTATTTTTGATCTATTTGGTATAGTCTCCACATTGTACTATCTCTACTAGTCAGCATCATCTAGCATTTATAAGGGTGATCCTAAGGTCACATATCATACTTTCTCAGGGAAATATTTTAGTGTCTCGCTGGTAGGGGGATACAAATTGTAATAACACCTTATTTTTCATTATATTACTTTTTTGGAATATTATACAAGAGGCTAGGAATGTTTTTTCACTTAGTAAATAGCTTGTCTCTTAGTCCATACAACCCAAACACAATTTCATGATCAAGTTTCCGAGGATTGGTCTGTTGATTATGTATTTCATTATTATAGTTGATTCTTATTTCACCATGGCTGATCAATGTACTTTCTTTTGTTAATGAATTATCTAATTTACCCCTGATTTAGGGGGATTTACCTCTTATTATAGTATACCAAGATATTATCTTAGTTAATTAATATATTCATGTTCCATTTATATAACACTCCTTATATATTTCATTATTTTGTTACTCAATTCTTGATGCATGTGCCTTGGGAGATAAATATGTGTTTCGACTAAATTTTCTACAGGATGAATGAGATAAATAATTGGTTGATTAAATTTCATTCATCAACCTAAATTATGTTTTATTATATTAATTTATGTTGTAAGCTTGAATATTCAATTATGACATATTTAAACAATGGAACATTGGATACATTGGATGAAACATTAAGGGTTTGGATTAAATGGGTTCCAATAAAAATTTATAAAGAATCCGGGCCTTTATAAATTTGGTACCATTTCCCATATAATCAATTAATCACATATAGACTTGTTATATTCTAAGAATATAGAATAAAACATAGTTGTAGTTATGTGAATGTAAATTGTATCTATAAGGGCACCACCTTTATAAAATTTGAATGGTAATTCATCAAAATAGACCATTTTATAATTAAAATAGAAGTTAAATTTTGGATCATAGTTGATAAATTAAAATAAAAGTATATTTGTTTGTCTAAATAAATTAAAAAAATATGTACTTCATTCAGATTCAGTTTCAACTAAAACTTAAAAGGGCTTTTACCTCTATAACATGGGACTAGTGACCCATATAACTGAGTCCTTATATGCTTCACTTACCCCTTATATGTGAGTTTTAACACTATAACTCTATGATGTAATGTAACATATCAGAATTTCTATGTAGTTATTTTTGTATGGAATTATTTCGAGACAGTAAAATCTAATGACAGATGATTCTGAGGCTTAGAGTGCCCAGAATGATCTTTTGAAATGGTGTTAAGCTGAAAATAGAGCACGTGAGTAGTTTTCTAGAAAAAGTGGAATAACTCTTAAAAGGGTGCCTAGATCAAGAAATTTGATGGCACTGTTGCATTCAGGATGGCAGGTTTATCATAGGTGTGAAATACGTTTAGTCGGTGCATTCCTCTAGTGAGAAAACCTAAAAATAGAATAACTGTAAATAAAATTATTAAGTAACAATATTTTATTTTTCAAATTCTTATAACACACAAATTGTGACTCAGATTAAAAATCTGAGACCACAGTTGAACTTGTGAAAGTATGCTTTCTTCATGATGATACTAACATTGGTCGGCATGTGCCGCCAGTGGAAATTTGTTTTTGGTTTTAAATAAAATAATTACGTAACAATTATTATATTGTAAAAACTATAACATCCAAATAGCTACTCAGATTGAAAATCTTAGATTACCGATGAGCTCGTGAGGTCGTGTTCCATTTAAGCAGAGCCTAACCTCAATCGGCGGGGGTCGAGGCTACTTTTAATAATTTTTTATCTTTTTTAAGGTGAGCCTAGTAAACGTGCATGCGGGATTTTCTATCTTTTTAACCATTGCTCATATCAATAATATGAGGTCACTGTTGAATTCCAAACACCATAATTCTCCAAGAAATGACTTCACTTCGGCCAATAAGGGCCGAGCTGATAAGTTGTTTTTCGGACTTTTAGAGAAAAATAATAAATTAAATTAAATAAATTATATTATTTTCATTCTCACCTTGGATTGGAGGATGACGATGTTATGGGGAAGTTCAAGGTTTTGATGATGTGTATCAATAAGGCTCATCAATGGATCTTTATCTCATAGTGTAACGATGCTTTAATGGTGCGTAATAGCAACGCTATTTCTTAAATAGAAAATAATAACGACGCGGCGTTGCACCATAATGGGAGAAATGCAACATTCTCTTATTTATAGTTCAATGCACTTGGGAAATATGAATTAAAAATTTGCAGGATTTTCTGGCAAAACTCAGATGAAATTCCTCCCCAGCGAAGAATGAAGAACTCTGGTCGAAATTCTCCTTCTTCGACACCTTTTGAATATCATAATCGAGATGCGAAACTGATTTCTTTACCCCTCGAGGATGAAGATGCAGAAACAAACATCAAGAGGTAGGGGTTTTTTTATTTTAACGTTTCCTCATTCTTATTTCAAAACGATGAACATGGATTAACCCATGAATAGGTTAATCTACGGACTATGCGTTCTTACGGGATGGTGACATTTTGTGGGTGGTTTTTTATTTGGGTTTTAATTATATTTATTGTTCAAATTAAAATCACTATACCTCCCAATTATTGTAAACATCTTACGCGGAGGACCTAGGTCGACAAGAAAACGGCTCGAGCGCCTCCTCCATTGGTGTTCTTCATGGAAAAACTTTTAAATCAACAGAAAGACAGTTTTGAGACTATCGTAATGGAGAGGGCGATCCCCATATAACGCAGGAATAAGCAAGAAAAAGAACGGACCACCAATGTAGACTCGGTGGTCCGCATAAGAATCCACCAGCGCACCACAACGACGCACTGAACGAAGGTCCGCGGCGCAGCAGGAGAGGCTGTTTGTCGAGTTAGCGGCTGGAGGCGGCAGATGCGGTCGCTCGACCACATCAGAGACCACCGAATGTGGCACCGAACCGCTTCTCGCTCGAGGATCCATGGTCGCTTGACCACGGCGGAGGAGAGGACCTGTGGGGGGAAGGCGGAAGACATATGTAGCTCCTGAACACGTCCAGTGAAGTGGATTGCTCTACCTCTTGTGGACCGAATGGGGTGCGAAGCACCCAACGGGTCGTACCCGATACTGGTGGCCCGAACCCACTACCTAGCGGGAGGGACTCGAGATGGGTGGACTGGATAGTACCGGCGAACCGGAACCACACCCAACAGGCCAGACCTATGACAGTTGGATGAATCTACTCCCTCTATTGGTTGGGCCTAACAAGATCGAGTCATCGAGCGACTCAGTGGGATGGACCCTCAGCCAACCAGGCTGGGTCCAGAGAGGCCTACTAGGCCTGGGCCCCTGGCCAGGCTGGACCAGACCTACCACAATCGGTACATGATTTTTTTGAGTCTATCTTAATTAATCGACGTATGTGGAACCCCCAGGCAGGGTTGGTCGGGTCGGTCCGGGCCCCGTCACAATCAGTCCCCTAGTTACTAAAACATCTATATCATGCAAATGGTACGTTCGATTGATGAGCTATTTATGGCATTGGGACCCTCAGGACAGAGAGGTCCTTTGTGATACTCCACGTGTGTTTTGGAGGAAGCTGTAGTTTGGCTGGGTTGGATTGTACCTAAATCCAATCAGGCCCCTGACACTAAAATGCATATAACATTCAGACCGGGCGTCTTGTTGACGCGTTGTTTTTTTTGAACTAGGACCCTCATGACAAGGCGGTCCTTTTGAGATACACCACGTGAGTTTTGGTGAAAGATGGAGTTTAGCCGGGTTGGATTGTACCTGAATCCAACCGGGCCCTTAACACTAAATTGCCCATAACATTTAGATCGGGCGTCTGGTCGACACACCGTCTATCACCTTGGAACCCTCATGATGTGACGGATTATTAGGTTAATTCTTCGCGAGACATCATATCAGTTGAAATAAGAACGATGGCTTGGGGATCGGTTCTCCTAGAATAAGTTTTCCTTCATGCCAGAATCCATTAGCTGGCTGTGGCATGAAGAAGAAGAGAAACCAATACAGGTCAGCATCAGAAACTCTATAGTGGGATGATCTAGTTGTACGAATAATCATCCCTATCTCTATACTAGTGACCAATATGGGTCAACACCAATGACAAATATGGCTCAACATACAGTAACCAATACATGTCATCACCAGTGACCAATATAGGTCAGAACCAGTGACCAATATGGGTCAGCACCAATGACCAATATGGGTTAGCACCAATGACCAATACAGGTCAACATCCAGCGAACAATAGGAGTTAGCATCCAGGGACCAATATGGGTCATCACTAGCGACCAATATGGGTTAGTATGAGTGATCAATACGAGTCCCCATCCATCGACCAATACAGATCAGCATCCAACAACCAATAAGGGTCAGCACTTGCGACCAATATGGGTCAGCATCCAGTGGCCAATACGGGTCAGCACCAGCAACCAATACGGGTCACCACCAGCGACCAATACGGGTAAACATCCACCGACCAATACATGTTAGCATCCATCGACCAATACGGGTGAGCACCGGTGACTAATATGGGTCAACACTTGCAACAAATACAGGTTAGTATCTAGCGACCAATACGAGTTTGCATCTAGTGACCTATATAGGTCAGCAGTAGAGTTACTAAAGATAGGATGATCTGTCCTTACAACCAGTCATCCCTATGTCTGTAACCTGATGTTATACCCTTAGAGTGATATATCCCTTTGGCTTTTTTCTTCATGATTTTGATCATTCTTGTGATACTATTTTTGTGGTATTTCTTGTGATGTTTTTCTTTGTGGATTACTAAGAGATCTTTGGGGGTCTCTAGGTCCCCTACTGAGTTCTTATACTCACCCCTACACGGGCTCTGCCCGCACGTGTGTGTATGGTGCAGACTACTGACACTCCGAGACAGACTTTGTAGGTTTGGTGCTTGGTGGAGCTTGGTGCGATGGAAGCAGTTGATATCCTGTTCTTCAAGATCCTACTTATAGCTACTACCCTCCAGGTGGAGCTCCAGGGCAGATGCAACAACTGTTTACATTCTTTTTACTTTATAGGGCTTGTATTCTGGCCCATTGTTTTTCAGTTGACAGTTGTACTTGTGGTTGTACTTTACTCTCATGTTTATACCTTAATTTTGTTGTCTTTTTACATTAGTTTCCCTTTTTGAGTGTATATAAATATTTAAGGAAATTCCTTACATGTTTGGGAAAAACCTTCATGTACTAGTCACCAACCCCAGGACTTTGGTAGGCGGGATTGGGGTAGTCACGTCCGGGCCCTGTGGGATGGGTCCTGACATATAACCCTTATGAGGGTGTCGTAAAAATATTAATAAAAGTTCCTATTAATGGGTCACACATAAATGGGATTGCAATTTTAATTTATATAGCACTAACATCCTAAATTCTTAATGGAATACTATATAACTAAAAATAGGTTGAAATGAATGGAGCCTCATAGGTCACCATTAACTTTACATGTGTTGGTGATTATCCCCATGGGTGTATGATTTTGATAAATATGGATATCTATTAAATGTGTAAAAATCCACCTATATGGTGTTACATATAAATATATAGATGCATCTAATTTTACCAATCCCATTTAAATTGGTTATTTACTTTTAGTCTAGTTTTTGTTTTTTTTAATTTGAGGCATCGCTTAATTAAAAACTCAACTATAACCTATATACTGTTTTCTTCTATAGTATGGAATTGTAATTTTTTTACCAGGCCCAGTTGTGAGAACTTATTGCTATTTAAAATGTTAAAATAGAAAATTTTTAGGTGATTTTTATAAAATTCTTCAAGGATTCAGTAAAATAATGTGCCTAGTGTAGTTGAAAAAAGTGTAACTCTATCACTCGAATTTTATATAACTTTTTTAGATTCTTTAATTGAAAAAAATGTAAATTAATGAAATGTCTAAAATCAAACCATTACATGGTTTTTGATAATGGGAAACCCTCGTGTAAGGGTGAGCTCTAATGTCACCCTCAGAGATATCATGAATGGAAATATAATCATTGGTCATAGGTATCAATTTTATTTTTCTTGTGCTTCTTCAACCATGAGGTTAGGTGGTAGATCTTAGTGACATTTTAGGCATGAAAATAGTTAAAATTCACTACCTTATGCTAAAATTAGGGGTTAGTTTCTTTTGGTGTCTCACTTGAGAATAAAGATGTTGTAGACTTTTGAGGGGAATTTTAGGCATGTTATGTTCCAATATAGATTTTTTGACTCTTTAGTACTATTAGATGTTGAAAGGACACACACATGAAAGAGTTTGGTTTTCATGTACGTTTAAAATCAATGGTGAATTACTTTATATTGATGCTATATGAGTGCAACCTTTTCATCCCATAAATTGGAATGGTGACCTTCCATATTGTACTCTCATATGAGGATTCTTAGAGAGGATCATGTCCTAGTAGTTCGATTGTTTTAAATTGATCACTACCTCCAAACATGGAAAGAGAAGTGCTTCCCATTATCAACACTAAATAGAAAGCACTGATAAAGGGGTGGGCCTTAATCAGTGCTAGCTAAAGTAGTGATAAATGTACACCTTTTCAGTGCTAAAACAAGGGTTGATAAAGGTGTACCCTTTATTAGTAATTTTGTAAGCGCTGATAAAGTGTACATTTATCTGTCCTATTATTAGTGCTGATACTTTTTTTATCATCCCTATACGGATAAAATAATTATTTATCAGTACAATAATTTTAGCATTAATAAATAGTTGTTTCATCAGTGATTTTTGAGCATCGATAAATATATGCCTTTATCAGCGCTAAAAAAGCACTGAAAAATACCTATTTATCACCGCAAAAAATTTAACGCTAATAAAGGCATATCTTTATGAGATCTCATAAATCGCTGATAAAGGTATGTTTTATCAGTTATTTTTCTCTAGAGTTGATAAAACATACCTTTATCAGGGATTTTAACTAGCATTGATAAAGGCTCCATCTGTTTTTATAAAATAACCCTTACATGCCCCTCCTCTGTCACACCCGTTCAATCCTTTGTGGAGGATAAACCCTGGTTCGTGACATTCCTCCCCCTCCTCCCCCTCCTCCTCTGTGCCCCTCCTCCTCCTCCTCCTCCTTCTCCACTGACACTTCCTTGTCCTCATCCTCCCCTGAGACTGTCCTCCTCATCCTTTATCTCTGCTGCCTTCTCCTCCTCCTCCATCACGATTCCTCATTCACTATGACCCTGCTTCTCCTGCTCCTCTGTCGCCACTACCTCGTCATCCTCCTGCTTCTCTGGCTGCCGACTCATCCTCCTCCACTACGACCGCCTCCTAATGTGATTCATATGTTAAGAAAAACTAGTTATATTTTATTTAGTATTTTCTATGATGTTTATTATGAGCTTTTATGTTGATTATATACTATAAGACACTATTCCCATTTGTAATTCTATTTTTATGTGGTGAAAGTGCTGCCCCATGATTAATATCTTTGTTTAAGTGTGGGATGACCCACCTAATCACTCCGACATGTCCTATGGATTGGGATGATATGAAAATTTATGTTGAATATTCCTAAAGAATGGGATGATATAATTGATTTGATACTATGATATGTTGTATGAGTTTCATTTCCCTCTTAAAATATAATAATGTGATCCGATATGCTATAACAATTATGAAATACTCAAATGGTTGGAGATTAATTGACCAATAATATTGATATATTAAATGAATTCATTGGAGGGATGATATACCTATTCTATGGTGATCCCAGGACTAGGGAAATTATACCTTAGTGTTGGTATCATAATGATATACTTTTTATCAATAGGATTTTCTAATGATGGATACGTTTAGTGAGGTTGCTTAGGATGGGTCATGTATGAGCTTCTTATGTAACAACCTCTTGATCGATGCTAGGTATCAGTCAATGGATAGCTAATATCTAGGATGAGGCATATCTTCCATTCTTATTCATTATATCATAATCGTTATTATATATATATGATGAGGATAAGGCCTAGTGACCTTGATATTGCAATGTAGAGATACTGCACCAAGGTTAACATTAATTCAAATTTTTTAATGTTTATTTTTGGCTATACATCAAAGGGTTATATGCGATTTTCCACAAGACATAAATTATTTTAGTGGTTCAAATTGTTTTGAACGTTAGTTATGTTATACCCTCCCAAGGATCTTCTTAAGGTATGTTCATTTACCCAATGGATCTATCTTACATTGGTAGTCATTATCAGGTAGTAAGTTGACTCTTTTATGATCTTCTCACAATCCACTTATAGTATATATTATTAGTCATGCGGAATACCTTGTATTAGTGATTTAGATTGTGTTATAGGTTATATTAGTAATCCCTATTTCGGTCCTCTTTTATGCATGTGAGTTTAACAATGGGACCCGAATTATGTTAATGGTTTTGATCATGTGGGAGGTTGGCTATGTTATTCCCAGCATACTGTTTTTTTGGGGGTGGATGTTATTCAATGAGGCGTATAGTCACATCACAATTCATGATCAATATCTAATGGTTCTGCCTAGGGGATGAGTGTTTCATTGTATACCTCGTGGTAATTCAACAATGTGACATCATAGGGTGCACTATGAAATAGAACCTTAAGCTAAACCATAATATACCATATTCTTGAATTGAAAATATCATTTTAGTCTATTTAATTAGTTTCCATTATTCCTTATTAGTCACTCGACCTTATCACCCAAACCCCTCTTCCCAATAATTTTCCCCTCTCATAATTCACTCTTTAGGATCCCTAATAGTTGTTTCATAGTGGACAACCCCCCCAAACAACCCAAAACCCCTCCCCCACACCCCTGTAGCCCCCCCTCACATGGATATACTCCCCTCCACCTAGACAGACTCCCCTCCACTCTCTAGACAGCTCACACCCCTCCCCCACACCCATGCAGCTTCCCCAGACAGCCCACCCCCTTCCACTTTGAACATTGTATGTTTTTCTGGATTTTTTCCCTTTTCTCATCCAGAACCCCACTACGCTACACTAAACCCCCCCTCCACTCCTCTTGGGTGTTTCTCCCTCAACCGGTGTATGTTTCATATTTCATTACTTGTATTGGAGAGCCTATGATATTTTTTAGTGTTATTATTACTTCTATATATTAGTTTCTGACCCCCCACCCAAATCCTATATTTAAATAGACATGGGTCAATTACAATTGAAAATGTAATGATACGACCTAGGATAGAATCATAACCAACAACTGAACTGAATTTTCACTAACCTAAGAGGCATCCAGGATCCCTACGAGATAACGATGGTCCCCTGAGAATAAATACAAAAAATGTGGAATATTTTACCCCTAAATTAAAGTAAATTAAAAATGATATTTATTTTGAAAAGTTAACATGACTCATTCATAAGTTGAACATCTAGGAAAATAGTAGATACCCAAAAAAAATAAACAGGGAGAAGATATCATAGAAGGAAAAAAATCCCACTATTGACCAATAAATTTTTTTAACAAGTGAGTTCTCATTTTATGATTTATTTTCAGTTGGAAATATTCTTTGTCGTGCACCTCTCTTCTGCCACGACCGCATCTCTAAAACGTGCTGAACGACACCTTTGTGGTGAGTTTTCTCCTCTTCCTCATTGGTTTTCTCTTGTACGGATGTTATTACTATTTGATATTTATGTTTATCTTGTAAAATGTATGTGCTAAACGCCCCACTAAAAATCATGTAAATTTGGTCCTTGTTTACATGGTAAATGAATATCTTATTGGTTGGTTAATGTTGAACATTTGAATATAAAAATTGGTAATTTATGTATACTGACAAACAAATGAATTCCCTAGGACAATAAAAATTCTCTGATAACCCCTAAATTAACAAACAGAATTGAATAAGGGATGCATTGTAAAATCTAAAATTCTGATTGTTTAGTCTGTATGGTGTTGCGATTGTGATAATGATTGTGTGTTTGTGTGGTTTTGTGGTTGTTATCATTATTGGTATGGCATTTTTTTTCCATGATGTAGTTGTTCCACTATTTAATATCAATCCAAACTTTACTAATTTCAATGGAACCACCACTTTGTTATTAGTGCAATTATTCTAAATCTTAGAAAACCACTTCACTAGAGGAATCTATTAGACACTTTATGGACACCAAAGTCAAATAACCATAACCACACATGTAATGAATCTTTACACCCACAATAACTCTATTTAAAATCAAACCATCTATTAGTTTAGTGCCATAGTTCTTTACTAGAGACATTATGTTTCTATAGAAACACTAAAAACTGGGTTTACAACAATGCATATAGATCACATGTGGGATACTGAAACATTATACTGCAAGGGATTCTGATATCTAGGTAAGGGTATTGTTTACCATAGCTAGTTCCATTAATTATAGTTGGATGATGACCCTAGTTGAACATCTTTTGTGTAATTATTTTGTTAAATATTAATATTAATGTATCAAATAAGATGAATATGAATAATGAATGGATGAATTCCAATCAGTTGACAAAATAGTATGAAGATGGCGTGAAAGAGTTTATCAAATTTGAAAAAGATAAAGTATATGACCCTTCTCAAATCATTTTTTGTGTGTTTACACTATTGTTATTCAATAAAAATTAGTGTATAGGAGTTGGAAGAACACCTGATCTATCACGTAATAGATCGAAGTTATACATGTTAGAATAAACATGGGGAAAAAGAATATAGGTAGTAGATGGGATAACACTGCATTTTATGGATCATCAAATACGATTACAAGTGTGAAAAATGGAGAAGATAATATGGAGGATATGATTATAGATGTGAATTTTGATGAAGATCATATTGAGGAAATGACTTGGAAAGTTGAAGATGAACTTCATGATTTCCCAAAATTGTTTGGGAAGTTAAAGAGTTGTGAAGCGACACCATTGTATGTTGGTTGCAATAAATATATATCATTTTCTTCCATACTGAAGCTGTATAATTTGAAAGATAACAATGGGGGGAGTGATGCTAGTTTTACGGAACTACCTACTCTCCCGAATGACATGACCACAGAAGATAATGAGATTTCAAGCCGAACATACGATGCCAAACGAATGCTACGCTCGATGGGTATGATCTATGAAATAATAAATGCCTATATTAATGACTATATATTGTTTCTAAAGGACCAAAAATCACTTAAAGAATGACCAAAGTGTGGTTCTTTTCAATACAAGAAAGATGAATCCAGTCCTACGAATGTTTTATGGTATTTTCCAATCATTCCAAGGCTTAGAAGCCTATATAGAAGTGAGGAGATGGCAGGACAATTGAAATGGCTTGCAAATTCAAGAATTACTTATGGGAAACTACGCCCCCCAGCAGAATCTCCTCAGTGGACAATAATTTATCGTGAGTATCATGATTTGGGAAACGAGGCGAGAAACCTTCGTCTTTCAGTATCTACAGATGTAGTGAATCATTTTGGTTTTCAAAGCACCAGTTACAGTACAAGGCTAGTTATGTTGGTAAATTATAATATACCACTATGGTTATTCCTGAAACGAAAATACATCATGTTATTTGAGATTATATCAGGACCAAAACAACTGGGTAATGATATTGATGTTTATTTGGATCCATTGATAGAGGATTTGAAATTATTGTGGGATTCAGGTGTTATGTTTAATGATTCTTACAAAAATGAATATTTCACATTGAGAGCTATGTTGTACGAGACAATAAATGACTTTCCTTCTTGTGAAAATTTGTCAGGATATAACATTAAAACAACTCAAGGGTGTCCCATTTTCAAAAAAAGGTTCACATTCTATTAGGTTGAAACATTCATTGAAAACTGTATTTCTTGGACATCGCAGATTTATACCCCGACGGAATAAGTACCGATCTTGGATGGCATCACTCGATGGATGTTCAGAAGAACATACAACACCGTCTACACTAACTGGTGATCAATTTTTGGAGAAAGTAAAAGATATGGAAACTACTTTTGGTAAACCATTTTTGAAAAACCTTATGAAAACGAGTTGGAAAACGAGATCATCTTTTTTAATTAGCATTCTAAAATGGTCTGTATGTCATACAATTTATTGATTTTATGAATATTGAAAAAAATGTATGTGATAGTTTCATCGACACATTGGTAAATGCACCTGAAAAAATAAAGTATAAAATTAATGCTAGATTGATCATGGTTGAGATGGGAATACCAGAAGAGTTTTCACTAGTAAAGGGTGAAAAATGAACATTTATTCCTCCTAATACGTACACAATTTCCAGGAAGGAGATATATTAGTTTTGCAACTTCATTAATGATGTAAAGGTTTCAGAGCGTTATTCATCAAATATCAAGAACATTGTTTCAATGAGCGATTTACTGTCACAGGGTCTGAAATCACATGACTGCCATGTTTTGATGCTAGATCTAATTCCTATAGCTTTAAGTGGCTTTTTTCTAAATAATTTCCACCAAACATTAATGAAGATGTGTTTCTTCTTTAAATCTATATGAAAAAAACATATAGACTCAGCAAAATTGTTATATATGGAAAGTGAAAATTCTGTCATATTATGTGAATTGGAAATGTTCTTCCTGCATACATTATTTGATATGATGGTCCATTTGAAGGTTAATTTGGTGAGATAGATTTGACTATGTGGTCCAATAAATTATAGATGGATGTACGCCAATGAAAAGTATAATAATATTTTGAAAGGGTATGTCAAAAGTCAAAGTCGTCTAGAGGGTTGTTTTGCGGAGCAAAATATTATTGAGGAAGCCATTGAATTATTTACAGAATACCAGTTTGGTGTGGAAATAATTGGCCTACCTAAATCTCATCACACTGGGTGGCTTGAGGGTGAAGGAATTTATCGATGAAAGGCTATAAAAATCAATATTAAAGACAGGGAGTAGGCCCACCTTTACTTTTTGCATAACAGTTTTGATGTTGACCCATATGTTCAAACCCAGAAAGAAATTATTAGGAATTTTAATCCATCTTGGGATGAAAAATGGATATCAAATACACATAATAAATAGTTTATAGGATGGTTTTAGGAACATATTTTTAAAAAGTTAGATAAAAATTTGGACTCAATTTCAGAACAACTTTGATGGCTAGCCGGAGGATCATGTTTATATGTATTATATTACAATGCTTTTGTAGTTAATGGTTATACAATCTATAGTAATGAATATGATGAAGACAATACCATTCAGAATAGTGGGGTTACACTTGGGGCTGAAGCAATTCTTGTTTCCGATGTTAAGGACATAAATTCAATTTATGCGAATATGTCATACTTTGGCATCATCAATCAAATATAGAAGTTGGATTATATGAAATTATGACTTCTACTTTTTCAATGCAGGTGGGTTGATAACAAGAGTGATGTTAAAATAGATTAATTTGGATTTGTAAAAGTTTATTTCAATAAAGAAGGGGGGAAATACAAACCATTTATACTAGAATCATAGGAAGAACAATTATTTTATGTTCCAGATCCCACAAACCGAAATTGGTCAATTGTTCTGTTGTTGACCAAAACACCGGAATGGTCCTATGAAAGTTCAATTGAGGATGAACCTTTCATTGGGATTTCCTAATCATTTCACAATGGTTCTAATGTAGATAGATTTTTTATGTCATAGGAGACCACAATGAATGGATTTACATAGTCGATAGAGGGTTCAAATATATCCATTCTTTAAAAAAGAGTTCAATAATATGGTTATTTGTTTATTGTAATATACATTGTGTTATGTTATTTTATTATATGTTCGATGCTTCTTTTATGTAATCTACAATAAATTTTAAAACACTTATATAGATAATGACTTCTAAACCTGCTGATGCGCCCAATCCTGAGGCATGATAGGTATCTCAACCTCCTGCTGCTGGTCCTAGTGTCGAGCAACAATTGGTTTCTAAACCTGTTGCTACTAGTCCTAGTGTTGAGGTACAATAGGTTTCTCAATCTATTGTTTTAGGTCATAGTGTTGATGATAGCGCTCCATAGAAACATAATTATGATGCTTCTAAGGAAATGGTAGGAAATGAAACCCTGATAGCGCAAAAAAACAAGAGTGTTATAGTTTGATAGTGTTAGCCAAAATTCTTACACCAAAAGGAAAAGTCATCAAATATGACGTGGGATAGAATAAACGAGTCCAACATGTTAACCCCGACAAATCCGTCTTTAGTAGCTACATTGGAATGGTCATTCAGAAATATGTGCCGATTGATGCACATTCGTGTCACTATATTGTTATAGGGCTTAAGACACTGATGTGTGAAGAGATTACAGTAACATTATAAAATCATTTATTTAATTTATTAAAATAAAATAAAATACTAAAACATTGACTTATTCATCATCATCCATTGTAGAGTGTATTTATATTAGATTCCTATGACAATGAATATGTATTAATAGTTGCAGGAATGATTTATAGAGGCTTCTACACAATTTTAAGGAAATATCGTCTTAATGCTGCTGAAGGGAAAATCAAGCCCCACCCACCTCTTCTTTATGCACACATGATATCCCAAGGAGTGTGTGATGCATTTAACAACCATCATGGGGAGAAGACATTTCAGGTACATTGTGTTTGGTAATATGTTGTTCGATGTTTCTTGTATTCATCACTTTGATTGAATGTTTTTTATATATGAAATAGAAACTTAGTGCTGAAAATAAAAAAGGAAACAAAATCATCATACCCTTACCATAAAGTAGTGATGGGGTACACTTCACATGAGAAAAAATTGGTACATATTTTAAATCTATTGTAATAATTTTATGTGACATAAAACAACATTCTAACCATGTTCATCTATTTATATGCAGATTGATGAGTCGAAATCAAAATACACTTCCATCCCATGCCATGTGCTATGGAAGGAGGCTTGTGTAAATAAATAGGGGATACTGATAGATGAAAACACATAGAAAGATTGGGAAACATGTGTTTGTATGAAATAATATAAATTTGATTTTATTTAAACTGCTATTACATAACAATGGATACTTATATTACTATATTTTCTATATGACAAAGTCACATGAATCAACAACTCGTACAGCAGATAAAAACATAATTTCAACAGCCTTGAAGAAACCATAATAGTATGTCCGCGTCAAAGTTACAGGTTTTGGGGTGACACCCTGAACATATTTTCAGAATGAAAAACATGCGGAGGATCAAACTAAGGAAATGAAAAATATGAGGGAAGCAATACCTAATTTTCAAGAATAATTAAAATACCAGAGAGAGAATATAGAAAGCTTGATGGGGGAGTAAAAAAGAAGAACCAACTTAAAAAAACAAGTGTATGAAGATCCCATCCCACCCCCACCAGCTTTGAGGTGATCCATTACCATCTAAAACATGACTTAGATGAGATAATCAATGTAATAATAATTGTTTCTATGAAATGTAAATCACATAGACCTATATAACTTTCCTGTATTATTATTCTATATGGTGAAAATGACCCTGATTTATATCTATCAACTCCCATATATCTCCATGTAGCAAGGTCTATGGTGTTCAATATGCTGAACGACATGCTACACAATAGACAACTTCCAAAATATCATGTTAGAGTGTCGATTAACATTGCTTATGAGCTGAGTGTTGAGATACCTATTCCAAATGATGATGACTACATTCATACAGTCAAACAAGTTGTTGGTACATTCATCACATTGACGTCAATTCTTGTAAAAAAACACGTCGTCAAGGATGTATCCATTTCCAATTTATTTTTCAAGCTAAACCATTAACATTTAATGAAATAAGGTCTAAACCGATGAATGTTATTATTGAATGACAAAGAGAAGTGGGTGAAATGAAATATCATCTCAAAACTATCTCAAGGATCAACTAACCGATTGAAACAATTTACTGATATCACCTACAACCCAACCGTTATATATCCAAATTTAATATCATTGTAGGCTCATGTGGATACAAAGTTGATAGAAGGAAATACTCACAAGGATTATTTTGGAAAAAAAAATATGTATGGAGAGTAAAAATCAGATTTCATTAGTACTGAAAATTTAAATGAAATATTCATGTATGAATGGCTAGGCACCACAATTTTACATGTATACATGAGGGATGATTTCATGATTTGAGTTTACAAACACTGATATACTATGATAATTATGACTAAATACATTTCATATTTTTAACTGGAATATATATGAATAAAAATTGAAGGTATTTCCCCATGAAAAAATATTTGGACTCGTTTGTCCCCACATCACCTCTTCAATAGAAGAAATAAATAACAAAAAAGTGGATGAAATAAGGCCATCCATGCTCAAATTGTTTGAAAACAAAATTAGGGATAATATAATATTTTTAAAACCAATGATGTAGGGGTAAAACTTACAATTTAATCATATCAACTATATTTTAGAACTAAACATCTATTTATATAATTTATATTATTTTTAATTAGGATTTTGTTATAATAGGGTAGTGCATCAATATTATCTACTTCATGAAATGAATCCAGGGCCTAAGGACAAAAAATCCTATAAGATCTACAAATAGACAAGTATCCTGGTATATATAATAAGATATCACTATCAAAACACATATCAAAATAAATTACTTATTTTTTAGATGATTTTATAGTGTACAAAACAACCAAATTTAATGGACTGTAGTTATTATCATTATAAATTAATGAAAGTGATCATATTTAATCAACAAACTGGTATCCCTAAAGATGTATTTTAAAAAATAATTAGGAGTTCATTTAATGTATTTATTAATCCTTTGTGAATTTATATATTTTCAGTACTACCATGACTGTCAAAAACATTCATATTCACAAGATGATATAGATGTGTTTAGAAACGAATGGGCAGCATACCTGATGGAAGATTATACCCAAATATTATGAAGGTGACTTCCTACAACTTATGTTAACCTTATATGATCATTGATATCTCCCTTATTTACAATTATTGAGCATATATTATTACCCTTTATTATGCTTTATATTCTTTGGTTATGAAGAATGGTTTTAGAAATTTTTTTTCTTTATGAGAGACTCTTATGAACATGTTCTTTATGTTTCCATGTTTCCAAAAGCAGTAGACCTAGTCAATTTTGGAGTAGATCATTTATATTCTATATTTTGGTCAGTTATGCTACTTTTTCTACTGATGTAGTGTGTTGGAAGAGTATTGGTTGTGCACCACTCACAAATTTAATAACAAAACTAAAGATTCTTTACTAATGTTGGTTAACTAAGGCTTAGCATAACATCTGATATGAACATACGATATGGAATCCTCATGATGCTCTCATATGAAACTATATCTATGTATCATAGATATTCAACAAGAATCACAGGGATTCTAGATCAGAAATTCAGATCAGATGCTATGCTAAGCAGTAGTTAACCAATAGTATTAAAGTTCATAAAGAATCATTAATTTTGTTATTAGCATATATTTGGAATAATGAAACTATATGGAATGATGTAAATTTAGTGTTATGATATAATATATGTATTTTAACCAAAAATTATATAATGAAACATCTATTTTTTTTTCAATATTACTTGCATGGTTAATTTATTATAGAAGATTTATGTCCATTTGACATCCATTTGCAGGAAGAGTAACAATGTTGTGTCTGCTCAATCACAGAGGTAATCTTGATTTTTGTACAATAAAATAATTTTCCATAGATTATGCATATCAAAAATTTCGAAAAAAACCCACATCATATATACATATGAATGCCCATCCAAATCTGGGTGTCTATGCACCCCATATAGAACCCGAATCACATCAATGCCCAACATACACACCACACATACAAATTACAGAAGAAGAAAAAAGGACTTTATTATTAGGAAGTGAATACCTAACTGATTCCCTTAGACTTATATTTTTCGTTTAGTATTCTAAAATACACTTGGTATTCCATGAAATTTCATAAATATATGAGAGTAATGGGAAATCTAGTTCACTAATGACTCAATATTTCATATCTCAATGAGAACTCTTAGTTTTTTTCTCTACTTCACATAATCCTATTTAGGTGATCATGTCACATACGATCCTTTTTATGAATGCATCATGTGAATTGATTGTGTGATCTCATCACTTGATCAAATCACATTAACAAATCACATAATCAATGTAATTCACTTGAACCATGATTTATGTATTCTTGTCTCATTTACATGATCACATAAAGCTTCATGGGTTCTATAATCGTATAAATCTCCCAGGTTCATTTGATCACATGATCCTATTATGGTCATGTGACCACATGTCTTTGAACAAGTCATGCACTAAATAAGATATTTGTAATTAGACATGTGCCCCTTTCTTACTGAAGTCCATTTTTAACAAAAAATCCTCTATTTTAATAATTAACATTAATTTTACCTTTTCTTATGATACAAATGAATTCATGAATTTAAGATGGCGAGGGTATAGTTTATTTCAATACAATCATCGATAGTGGGTAATTTGATCAGTGAATAGTCATTCAGTCAACTCACGAGCATCTTAAAAGCTTGATGGGAACCAATTTCTTAGATTTTCAATTTTATAATTAGTTTCCCTTATATGGGTTTGTGATTTGAAATGATACTATGATCTTTCCCACTCATTAAGGGATCATGAATCCCTCCTACATCCTTATGAATAATAATATGTTCAGGGAGAACATCTAATATGTGGGTAATTTCATCTCCAACGAAGACATCTCTAACAATTAATTTTGAAGCCTACGTGGATTCATTTTAAAAGGTTATAACATGATTTGGAGCATAAAACCCATATTTACAGATAAAAAAAATATTTAATTATATATCAAATTAGATGCTTGGGTGGTTATTTTGATGCTTTATTTGATCAGGTGGAAGCGTCAGGATGAACTGGGGTTGTCCCTTCTTGGTTCAGTGTACTCTCACATAGTTTGTGGTTGAGCTGAAAAAGGTAGAATTTTATGAATCTATTTAGGCTTACCAAAACCTTACTTATTTGAACAAAATTCTGATGGTAGACTTGTTCAGTTTATAGAGTCAATACATAAACAAAAATCATTTTATGTATGGTGAGTTCGACATCAATATGTAGAACATTAAGATGGTCTATAGTGAGATGATTTTAAGAGGCAAGTATGATGAGTAAATCCATCCCCCATATACTCGGGATGACATGGAATAGAATCCTCCTATTTTGAAGGATCTCATCAATCTGGACAGAACATCCCTTGGGAAGGATCCATATCCAAAGGTTGACATCCCATTCAAGAAGTGGGATGACTTGTTCATCAAGAAGACTCGGCTTGAGTGTTTGTGATAGAGCCTGATCCGACCCCGCTGACTAGATAGTTTATTCCAAATGAGGAAGAACCAAAGTACCAGGTATAGAGGAAGTGGGATGCCCATGTGATGCTGATGTGGAGAATTTACTGGGAGATGTATCTAAGGGTACAAGTGGAAATGAAGCAATAGGTGGAGGTTAAAGGGGGGAATCTGATTTGGTTATATAATGGTGGGGTCACACAGGTTGTGGCATTAGGCTTTTCTCTTTCACTAATTCAACTAGGTCATGGGCAGGAAACCCTTTGGGGAAGGACTACCAATTGTACATTATTCCCTTGTTCTTATTGCCTTATTGAATTTCTGGTTGTCTCTAATGAAAGTTCTATTGAATAGAGAATTTTCCTTTCTCTATAGTGTGAGAGATCCTTATCAGCTTGGTCTGACCTGCCATTATTTTTTCCCCTTGTCAGCATGTCTGTTGCTGTCTTCTTCTCTTATCCATCCAAACTCCTCTATTATTATCACTTTCCATGGAAACTCACTAGCAATCTCGGATGGATCTTGTGGAACAATGAATGGATATGGTAACAGAGAAATCCTCCCATAGCCCTCTACTAGCCCCCATGTTAAGCATTTGACACCTCAAGAATGAAAGGATCACCACAAGAAGGGACTATGTTTTCGCTGTGGGCTTTCTTATTAACAAATTCATAAATATTATGATCCTAAACTGTGGGTGATTTTTTAGGAGAAGATGTAGATTCCCCAACCAATTTATCTCCTTTATTAGACACTTTAACCCCACCGACCCTCCCATTGAAGCCGAATGAACAATGTTAGCATATCATATCTTGGATTCCTCCTAATCTGAGATGATCCCTCTTACTGCTGACTGTTCTTGTAGAAATATGGTTGCCACCATTGCTAGAATTACAATTTTGGTATTAACTGACAATGACTCTTCTAATATCTTAATTTTCACAAAGCTGGAAAAATTAATGAATGTTCCAATTCATACTTCTACTCAAATGCATTTGAAATTAGGTGACAGCCACTAATTATAGTCTCAGGGGGTCTCCCACAACCTTCCTCTTACAATGGGTGCCTTTACCTCCCTTTTTGTTGTTCATATACTAGAAACTGGCATCTTGGATATCATCCTTTAAATTTCTTGGCTACGTAACTTGGTTGACATGCATATTAATTAGAAAACCATGACCATGCATTTTTCTATTGTTGTCCAACACCATACCATTTATGGTGCTCTCTCGATTCTGAGAAAACCCCCCTAATTGGATAGTTTATTCTAGAAGATGATGAACCAATGTACCAGGTGTGGAGGAAGTGGGATGCCCACGTGATGCTACGGTGGAGGAGATTGTGGGAGAAGTACCTAATGGTAAAAGTGTAAATGAAGAAGGAGGATTTGGTTAAAGGAGGGAATCCAAATCTGTTATATAATAGTGGGGACACAAAGTTTGTGGCATTAGGAATTACTATTTCTGTTATTCTTCCATGTCTTGGGTGGGAACACCTTTGGGGAAAAAAGGACTCTCGATTTTACATTATTCCCATGTTCTCTTTCACTTCTGAAATTCTGGTTGCCTCTAATGAATGTTCTGTTGAACAGAGATATTTTCTTCTTTCTAGTTTGAGAGATCCTTATCAGTTTGAATAAGAACCCCAAGGATTGGCCATCATGATAATGCTATGTGGAATTGGATTATCACTTCAAAATAGTTTAAGAGTGTCAATTCAATGACTGGGGATGGTCAATCACCTCCCCAGGGCATCACCTTTTTCATCTAATATGCCTCTTAGAAATGTACCTTTGTGGTAACTTATTCACAATGTATAAAAAGGTGGAGTTCTGGTCTCCACCTTAATGATGGTAGAGTTGATTTCATGTGGTACGATTATCATCTTGTTGGTTCCCATGCTGGCTATGTTTGTTTTTCAGCTTCAAGACATCTATAGGTGTATCCACCATTAAGAATATTCAGCCCCTTTAAAATGTTGTTGGATTAGATGGGGGCCACATTGGTGGAAACACCATCTGTGCCTCCATTAGCACCACCTTTGGAACCTCATTTTATCTTTTGATGTGAATTCCTCTAAGAGGACTAATTAGAGAATGTGGGAATGTCCACACACTATTAAACCTCTCAAAATAATTAATTTTCTATACTTTGGAGATTTTTTCCTTTTCATTACTCTAGTATCCTATCATGGCCGCTTAACTACCCATATCAAGGACATGTATCAAGTATCATCCAGTCTTGCGACCCCTTACATACCAAAATGTGTCTTTTTATTAAAAATTGACATTTTATTAATGTATTATTTCATATTAATGTTTAATTTATTTCATTATTATATTAATAAAATAATATTTTTTTTCTTATATAGGTGGAAATATTTTCCTACGTTAGGATGCTTTTTTTAGAAACTAATACCATGGATAAATTGTTTTTAGAGGATACCACAAATGAAAAAGGGTGAAACATTAATCTTTTTAACTGTTTCTTGGATAATTGTTAGTGTAACCATATTAAACATTGTTTTAAATGTATATAGAATTTTTTTTGTATTCATGGTTTCAAATAAATGTATTTAGAATTTTTTGAGAAAATCTTGTATGCACTATTTTGTTCTTTTATGCTTTGTTTGTGTGTAGGTGTTGTTTTATACTGCTGTTTTGTGTGTTGGTTCTGTTTTTTGTTATGTGTGTAGGTGATGTCTCAGTTGTGAAGAGGATATGTAGGTGCTAGGTTTTCCTAGGCAACTTTAACTTTATCAGGGCTTATTAAGAACTGAAAAATTGGGCCTTAATCAACGCTCAAAATAGCGCTGATAAAGGGGGCCTTTATCCGCACTCAAAAAAGGGCTGATAAAGGGGGCCCTTTATCTGCACAAAAAAAGCACTGATAAATGAGATAATTTAATAATGCTTTTTTACCTCTCTTAAAGGGGACCCCCCTGTTATCTTCTCCACAATTGGCAGAGCTTTTCAGGTGCTGTAATATGCGGTTTTTAGCACTTTTAAAAGCCCTATTTTTATTAGTGGATGTTTTTATGCCTATTTTGATAGGTTGTGACCCTTTTAGGTCTATGATCATATTTTATTTTTTTATTTCACATTTTTATAGAGACTTAGTGGGTGCATTTAATTCAATGTTATAGAAACCGTAACTTGACTAAAATAATGGTATTCCAGCTATGTTTGCTGAATTAAGAGTAAACTATTCGTGAGGTTAGATCAGGTTTAAGGATTCCCTTGAGTTTTTTATCCTATATATACTCTCATTTAGAGACTAACTCACGAGAGGTGCTTGGTTTTTGACAAATAAGCATAATGATTCCTTTAATTTTCAAGGGATCACCTTGGGTACTTATTTGATGAAATTGGCTTGAATGGACAGGATTGTTCAGGTACCTGACCGTATTGATCGATGGTTTCACATTGATACCTTAATTTATTATTCATTTTCATGAGATAGTTGATTTTATATTTTTTTTCTTTTTTATGGTTAGGCTCTCTATTTTTAAGAGTTTCAAGGGAGATCCTAACATGGTAATACGATCATACCATTTATCACAGTCATCTTTACCTTTTTGATGCATGAATCATGGAATCATAAGTTGGGTTTACAATCATATGTCATAGAATATGCATCATCTATGTATGTAAATATTAATTTGTATTTTTTTATTGGTAACTATTTAAAATATAACATTGGTGAGTGTAAGAATACAATATAAGGTTATATGGTTTTGATTTTGATGTGTGTGGGAATGGAATCCCAAATCACTGGGTCAATTAAAGGGTGTTTCATTAATGAGGGCTAAAATAGAAATAAATTCAGTACCTTGAGATGATTGACTATGGTTGGACCTATATTGTAAATGGTGTAATGAGTTGTTTAAATTCAAATTAGTCTTTCTGTGATGGTTTCATAGGAAGAGCGATACACCCATGTCGATGATATTATAGCATACTCATAGTTTATAGGTCATTATTGAACATATATTGAAATAATCCTGATTAAACAGGGAGATCATCTTCTATATGCCAATGCTCTTAAATATTATTAATGTTTATATATATAAACTCCTTGTAATGTGTTCTCAATGAGTAGTATGATTTTAGTCATAATGTGTGGAGAAACATGTTGGTTGTTGGAAGGAAACTGTCATGAGAGAGAGGTAATGGAACTTTAACCATAGTTATTGGATGGAAATTTGTCTCTAATATTCAACTAATTAAATCATATGATCTATGTCCATTTTTATCATTAAAATTTTGGCATACACTACTAAAAAAACATCTTATATCAGCGCTAAAAATGGGCTTTAATAGTGCTAAAAATCGTTGTAAAGCTCATAGCTAATATAGGGGGTCCCTATTATCAGCGCTCCGAAAAGCACTAATAAATTCCCCTTTTATCAGCGCTAAAAAAGTACTAATAAAAGCCCCCTTTATCAGTGATTTTTTTAGCGTTGATAAAAGGAGCCTTTATCAGGGCTTTTAAAAAGCACCGATAAAGGTAAAAAAAATAAAATAATTAAATTAAAAATAATATGGGGAGTTCATTTATCAGCACTTCATACCCCCTTTATCAGCGCTAGGAGGTCTCCCATGTGCTGCCCTTTTCGTGCATCCTCATACGCGCGCACCACCTTCACTTCCTCCCGAACTCGAACTCGGGACCTCCCCTCTTTCGTGGCTGCACCTTTACCGCTAAGCCATTTCGTTTTGTTCTCTATTTACTGATATATATATATAGTTATATTTATTCATATATTGATATAGATTAATATTAATATAAATTTATTTATTCATATATTATTACATATATATTAATTCATAAATTAATAATTTTATATATATATTTTTAGTTATAATTTTTTATACGTATATTGATTTGTATATTAATATATATGTTAAGATTAGTTTCAAATACATTTATGAAAAAATATATTTTTTATGTTTTTTTGTAAATACATGCATAAATACATACATACATACATACATAGATATATACAACACACATACACACATAGAGAGACACACGTGCACAAACACATATATATTTACGAATAAATACATTTATATGTGTATTTGAAAATCCATAGAGTGTACTTATAAGTTTAGTTATAATTAAATTAATGGAAAAATATGTTTTTGATGGGTCTTTATAAGTAGATAAATAAATACATACATATATACATATATGCAACACACAGAGACACACATAGAAACCCACAAACACACAGCCACATATATATTTATGAATAAATACATATATATGTGTATTTGAAAATCTATATAATATTAAAACAACCATAACGTATAATCTAGAATTCTGTTTCAATGGGACAACTAGTAAAATTGAATAAAATGAAACAATATTTGATATGATATGCTTTACAGGCCTAACAGACATCCATATCAATAGTTATACTTGTTTTAATGTTAACAAATAAGGGTATCCCGACTAAAAACGCAGTTTTGGAGGCCTTCAAGGATATTTTTGGGCTTGAAAATTTTGACCAAGCCTTTTCCCGGGTCACTAGCGCATAGAACTTGTCACAAGCTTTGATTTGATGTGTTGTAGAGCTCAAACATACACCCGGATCAAACGTTATGGCCGTTTAAAGTTTGAGTTCCATTTTCAACATAGTTTTGCTCTTTTATTAACTATTTTGATTTTTTGTGTGCTCAAATTGTTATTAAATGATTTTTAATTGATAATAATTTGTAAATTATTAATTAATAATATTTTTTTAAAATATGTTTAAGCCATTTTCGCTAAATTTATTATATATTAAATGTAATAGTCTATTTATACGTATCTATAACATATTGAAAAAATATATATTGTATTTATTTCAATATAAATATACTTATATAACAAAATTTTATTTTTCGTGAATTGTTTTTTGAAACTAAACATTTACCAGCGCTCAGGAAAAGCGCTGATAAATCACTCTTTTATCAGTGCAAAAAAATGTGCTGATATAGGGGGGCCTTTATCAGCGCTAAAAAAAGCGCTAATAAAGGGGGCCTTTATCAGCCCTTTTTTAGCACTGATAAATGTTCCCCTTTGTCAGGGCTTTTTTAGCTCTCATAAAGACCCCCTTTATGAGTGCTTTTTTAGCGCTGATAAAGGTGTAGTGGATCCTTTGACCGTTTTTGTAGTTGTGATAGGCTTAAAGTGGTCTGTGTAATTTATATATTGTTTTTTGGTTGACTATGGTCATGGAATTGGATATATTTTTTGGTATGTAATTTCTTGAGTGACACATGGATTTTGAAGTAGGAATTCTTGGGATGGCCTCCAGAATACTGTCCAAATATATATCTTTAACACTATGTGAGATAAAAACTTTGTACTCAGTTAATGGTTTTGATGTGTGGATGTCTCGGCAATGTATTGAAATTTCGTTTAGAAACTCCAAGATATGGAAATACATGGTTGAAAGACATTATAATCTATTTTTTGCAATGTTCCAACTATAGAAGCCAATATTTGATGGTAAAACGAATCCAATGATTATTTTACAGTAGTTCTTTCGATAATATATTTTTTATTACTGAGATACTATTTTAGAAATCCCATTGGGATGATACGGGTGTTGTTTAAATGTTGGAATAGACTATTTAGGGAATGTATGGTGTGACCAGGTTATGTTTTTCCAATTTTTATTAGACTATAAATAGTAGTTTTTTGAAGTTCTATGTACATTTCTTGGATGTTTAGGTCACTATTCAAAAAAAATTCCTATAGGGGATGTGTCGTGATGTAGAACATTCCATCAAATACTAGAAACTATACTGGGAAGAACCATAGACTCTTTGATGGAAGAGATAATTATGTGATCATGTATCAAGTTTGATGGGATCAGGTAAGTGTTATATCAGTGATTTAGTGATGACTAAGAGCATTGTCTTGAGTTTTATGGGTTTCAGCAGTGTGTAGTTCACATGCCCCATGGAGGTGTGTTTAACATTAAGAAAATTAAATGTGATAGTCCAAATAGAAATTAAAGAATTGATTAGGTCTTGTGATGTTTCATTATTCCCCAAGTATTTTGGGGGGGTGATATTTTCTAAGGTGGGGTGGTTGTAATGATTCCTATTTTGGAAAAGGTTGAAAATTTCAAAGAAAAGTGAATTTCTGTTTTAAAAGATATTTCATTTTTAGAACCAAGCATCAAAATGAAATTATGATATTTGAAACACTTCAAAATGTATCTTTTTTATCTTAGTGAGAGGCCTTGTAGGTGGATTATAGTTTCTAGTAGCATCTCAACCATTCAAGATCTACAATGGATGTTTCTGAGAAGATATCCAAAGGCACATAGAAGGCACATGATTATTACTAACTATGTGGAATGACTATGTGGCCTCTTTTTTTGAGGAAAATGGTTTCGTTAACCTTTCAATGTGGCCTAAAAAATGTGATAAATAGTGAAATGTTGGTGAGAGACTCACATAGTTGGTGTATATTTAATCTATTCATATATCAAACATATAAATATTAAGAATTATTTTCAAACATCATATCCCTAGTGTTGAATGAAAATAGGGAGAATGTGCCTGTACGGGGCTCTGGTTTAGGGTTTCTTCATGCCACTGCCATCCTTCCCCTAGCAGAAGATTAGTTGTTCCTCTCATCAACTCTTGGTGTGCTTGTGGTGTGCAAAGTCTCTTCCTATGGCAGCGTCTTCAACATTGTGGTCTTGTTCATCTTGGAGAATCTCACAGTTTGTCATCCATTTCCTCACCCCTCAATTCGATCTGGAGAGGGCATCACATGGCAGTGCAGCAAGGGTCCAATGATTGAGTTTCTAGCTAATGCGGTGAAGGTTGATGCTATGAGTCTATGTTTTCTTGGGGTGAGTTGGGTAGTTCTGGTGGGAGTGTGAAATTTTGAAGGCGGTGACGAGTTTTTCTGTTCAAGCTTGTGGATTTTGCGGCAAACGTGTTGTGACAACTCAAAGGTTTTTTCCTTCGGTGTTTGCAGCGTCATCTATGGATATAGTTTGGTTTTTTATTTTTCTATCATATTCGATAAGGTTTAATATTTGTTCTATGTTGGTTCCATTTTTGGATGGTTTATGTTTCATGTTCTTGCATTTGTTATTCTTCGATGGCCTCTATCGAGTAGTGTTTGGATGGATTTATGGTCTCCCAGTTGATGTTGATTTGGCCACTGTTTCTTCATACACATTCCAATTTTTTCTTGGCTCTAGATCCAAGCTTCTGTCATTCTATCCGAGGTGGACTTGGGCGGTGGATTTTCATATCTCTTTGGGATGTGATCTTGAGCAAGCAGTGTAGGTAGGTTGATAGTGATGATGTTTTATCGGAGACGGTGAGGTATAGTAAGGATCCGATGTTGATGATGATGGTTTTTGGTAGAGATTTCAATGTATGCATGACGTTGGATGGCTTTGAGATCATATATCTTTTTATTTTGAAATTTTCTAAAATGAATATTGAAGGGAATTTTGAGTTTGGATTTTGTATGGTTGATACTATTGCAGTGAGTGGGTTTTGGGACTTGTGCTGGACCTGAACAAATGGTTTAGGCCCAAAAGATATTTTAGAGCTAGCGGTTGATCTTAGCGGGGCTTTCAGATTTGGTTATTTGAGAGGGAATAGCGCTTGACATCAGATCGAGCATGTGCATTGACACATGACATTTTCTAGCCGAACAGCCCGTCACGAGTGGAGAGCGTCATCACAATCAAATGCTGGTGAGGGGTAGCTCCTTGTTGTTAGTTTTGTTTTAATCTTTATGACCTTCGGGTCGTGATATGTCTTTTGTTTTTGATGTTTGCGTGGGTTCCCCGTTTTTCCCTTAAAAGGAGGATTTATTCTTATAATAAAAAACATTGAGGGCCTTCGGGATGTTGGATAGGTATACCTAGTGTTTCATAAGTACAAAAAATGCTTTATGATGTTGAAGAGTAAAAATATCATAAAAATTTCATTAAAATCATTTTTGAGGAAAATATCCCTTTCAGTTTGAAAATAACCATTTAAAATAGAAAGCACAATAAATATTTATATGGAAATTTTCATTAAAAATAACATTTTAAAAAATGTAAAATAGTCTATAAAACATTGTGTGGTCATGATGGGGAAAAATTCTATTCATTTATTACATGTTAAAACAAATATTCCTTTCACTTTTTTTGAAAATCCAAACGGTCCTTATTTTGAATATTACATTAATATTAATTTGACATTATTGAAAACAATTTCTCAATTATTTTAAGTAAAAAAAGTATAAAATAGTACTATTACTTGAAATATTTAATGATTAATTAGAGGATAATAATATTGATTTATTTTTTATATAAATATCAAATAATTCTTCCACATGAATCATAAACAAAAACAATCCTAGATAGTTTTGAGGTTGTGGAATAAACCCTTACCACTTTGGTATATTTTTAATCATAAGAACCATGAAATAAATAAATTAAAATATAACATTAAATAAAAATATATTCATTATTTAAAATATAAAAATGCGCAATATATACAGAAGAAAAATTAATAAGTTGTAAATATATCTTATGTCTAATGGTAGTAAAAGTTTGTTGAGAAACCCTTACCTTTGGATTTGATTTTGTTGCATGTGTAAAAACCTAATGTAAAAAATATATATATTTATTATAAATCTATTAAATAAGAATAATATTATATCTCATTCTATGTATGATTAACTTAAGTTATTTTATCACCCCTTTATTAAAAATTCTTTTTGAAAATAACTATTTCTGTTGATAATTGCTTTTTTTCTTGTGTGTTTTAGGTTTGTAATTTCTGTACATTTATTTTTTTATGGTTACATAATATCCAATATTTTTAAAATTATATAAATATCATATATATTAATTATATATGTATTTAGAGTAATATATTAAATTTTTAGGTTGAAAATTGGATTACACCGTTCATGGGGACAGTAGGCCATACATAAGTGTGAATGGTATTTCCATTTTTAACGATAGATTGAATGAATGGAAAATATTTATATATTCATCTTCACAAAATAATTATTATTTCATAAATAGAATTTATATTAATAAAATAAATCAGTATTACCATCTATGTAAAAATAATGGAAAACATTTCACATCTCTATATGGAGGTGGTAGTCCACACGTACGCAAAAGTGATGTAATTTTTTTCCAACGTATAGAAAGGTGAGATGTTAGATGGGATATTATATTTCTAGAAGTTGGATTTGATCAATAAATATTCTCTATGGAATAAAGTGTAAGTGAAAAACATATAAAGTGTAATCCTACTCAACAAATATCACAAATATTCCCGATGAAACAAATATCACAAATATTCTCCACGAAACAAATTCCACATATATTCCTTAACTATAAGCTTAATACCATTCATATAAAGTCTAAGTGAAAAACATATAATATCTCTTCATGAGGCGGTAGTCCTCTGTACATAGGAGCAACATTATCGTATCCCCCATAGAATGGAAAGTAAGAAGGTATATATTTTATTATAATTCCTTAAATATAATAATGTAATAAATATCATATAAATATTTTAAATCCATCATTATATCCAGTGTTTAATGGTGGTCAGGAAAAATTAATTGCATCAGTTCGTGAGGTAGTAGTCTGTCATGCACACGAATGATCCATTTTCTAAAGAGAAAAATCTCATAACTACGAATGTTTTAATGTAAAAATAAAATATGAAATTGATTCAAATTAAAATAATTATATATTTTTTTATAAAATTTAACTAATATTACATAATGTTAAAATATAATAAAACATTGAAAATAATTTAAACTAAAATGGATTTTTCAATAAAAATATGTATTTTAAACTATCCAAAAAATAATATTTTAATAAAAATAAGAAAATCACCCAAAGATAATTTTTAAATGTCTATTTAAAAAAGGGTTATTTTTAAATAAATTTTGTTAAATTTTTTAAACAAATATTTTTAAATTATGTGTGCAATGCGTAAAAACCAACTTGAAGGAAAATACCGTTTTTTCAAAAATATTTTTTTCTCTTTAAAAAGTGATATTATGTTATTTATAATCAATATAAAACCATTTAATTTATGTTATACATTTTTAAGCGATATTATTTTTATAATTATTGATTACTATTCTTACGTGCCAACATAACGTCTAGTTTTTAATGGCCATGATTAAATAATAATATTTTAATAGGGAATCTAGCTTCATTTAAACTTCGTGTTGTGTGCATCCCAAGCTATCTATGAGACTGAATTTATTTAAAAATAAATATATCTCAAAGACTAGGGGTGTTATATTTTTTTATAGGCTTGGGATTTTGTGTCATTCATTATATTTAACATGATGTTGATCTTTTAAAATCAACGGGTGTAACATTCTTCACCCTTTAATAAATTTGTTAAGTAGAATTTATTAATGTTCTTAGAAATTAACTGTTTGAAATTTTAAAATGTATTCTTCAAAAAACCACATCAAAAAAATTGATAATTAGACATAATATTGATAATATAAAATGTTAAGTGAATATCTCATCTATAATAACGCATAATTTCGTTTTCAAGTAGGAGAACATTTGTGCGAAGTGAAGAAATGTACAAGAAATAAAAGTATAAATAATTATAGAGAGTGGTATATATCAATGATCACAAGAAGGTGAGTGATCAATGGAAATTTAAGGACCTAAGAATTATAAATATTTGATTAACTAAAATTCCATTTGATTTAATTTATTTGATGTTAATATGATAACAATTGTTTCAAGATAAGTTTCCTAATGTTGATGATTTATTTTACTTTGAAGATTGATAACACCATAAAATATACACACCGTATATATTTTTAATACTAATTTTATCTATTAATTGTACATAATTTCTTAATCAAAGAAATTAATATCCATTATAAATTTTTTTATTCATGAAGCACTAAAATTTACTTCTAACTGATCATAAGCTTCATAAAAGAGTAACACATAGTCCTCCTATATTTATGAAAAACAAAATGGTTAGAAAAATTTATCCAATATAATAAATTAATATATAATACTTTTATAATGACTACTAAAATAAAACTTCATCCATTTCAAAATTGGTTAAACATAATACTTATCTAAAATATGTATAACCAAATTCAGAGTCAACAATTTTAGATAGAAAATCACTAAATAAAAATTATATTCCCCAAAAAATTTAAATGTGTGTGAATACCTTGATCACCATATAGCCTTTATGAAATCATGCATGCTTACAAAAATAAAATATCACATTTTCAAATAAATTCCATAAATAAAAACTTCTAGTAAACTCTATAAATGATGATAAACAATATCAAACCTATACCCTATTTTATGGTCACCAACACTATACCATAAACGTCTCATGATTATGTCATCATTAGGTACATGTTAAGAGTTATCCTCCATTAATCATGTGTTTTGTAAGAGGTTCAACTTGTAAATGAATTAATTTTCTTGGTCATTAGTACCATTCAACATATTCTGTTAAATCCTTTAAAAATTGTACCACATCACAATCATTATACATTTTATGATTCATATAACAAGAATTTAATTGATAAAATTCTTCTACAACATATTTCCTCAATCTAAATACAGTCACTTTAATTATACAACTTAGGTTGTGTCTATAGAAAATTTTTACCTCGATTCATTAGCTTCTTCTAGGGTATATTTCTATGATTATTTTGGAATACATTTTCATATTTCCCCATCTAATTATAGTTTAAGAATTACACATTTAAAAATTATTTCTTTCCCATAAAATCATGAGCATCGTTTCCTTTCCCTCAAGACTCAGAACAAACTCGATTTCCCTTTAAGAAATTACCTGTGATTTTCCTTCCAAAACTATCACTTTTGGGGAAATATTTGTTTCCCTTCATCCTATTATCCATATTTTTCTCCTTCATTTTTTATTCTCTTAATTTACTTCAAATCCATAATACATCAATAATTGGTATTCCACCTTGATAGTACATGATATTATGTCCTCATATGATGAGGTGTTTTGGGAGAATAATGGAATTTTAAGGATTGGATTTAGCCCATAAAATAAAATGGAAATTATTCACATTGAATTTTTTACATAGTCTATAACATGCCTTTCTAACCTTGTAATGTTTGGATCAAACATAGAAACATTTCATCATCCTTTTATCATTTATTTGAGAATTTAATCTCTATATCCTCTCATTTCTCATGATGTAAATAATATTCCATGAACAATACCTAAAAAACACCCATTTCATGTTTTCAATTTCCTCTAAATACTTAGTGTTTTAAATTAAAAATCATCATTAATCCACATAGTTAATCAACATTATTCTCCATATGATAATTTTTATTGATGATAACATGAGTCATAGGCCCTAAAGTGTTTATAATTTCATTAGTTTCTTCAATAACTCTAGATCCAACATAATTATCTTTTATAAGAGGTAAATCCATACAGGGCGTATATGAATTGATAGATTTCCAATTATTTCCACTGGGATCCAATTTATAAAAATTTTATACAAAATATTAGATCATAACATTATGAAATATAATGCATAATCCCATTAATTGTGAAGAAACAAAATTTAAATTGAAAACATTATTCCTGTCTTATCTCATAATAATAAATATTGTTTCAATGGGAAATTATTCAAATCATAAAAAAATTTCAAACCCTCCACAATGGTTTGTACTGAATATGTGAATTATTATAAGGATGACCCTTGAGTGTGTCAAACTAGGTGCGCAGTAAGGTACATTGGCATGCACTATTTAAAGATCGAGTCAAGTATGACATTCCTTTTTCAGAGTTATTACCCCTCGGTGCATCTATGCCATAACCAAATCCATTTGTAGTATCCATACAGGGATTTATTTTTAATAAAAACTGTATAATCTCTATTCAGTCAAAATTTTAGAATTTTCTTTTATATTTATCTTTAATTTCTATCATAGTGTTAGGTTACCTAATCTAGGATTTAATAAATATAATTTTTAATATTTCTACTAAACATTCTCTAATACCACCTATAGTGACCCGGAATCTAGTAACCCAGATTGGGTGCCTATTTTTTTACATTTTCATAAGATATAAGGAATCACATATCAATATACCAAATAGATTAGTAGACTTGGTAAACTTGATACATACTTGAAATTTAAATTATAATTAAAAAATAAAATACACCAAGTTTTTTCTTTTAGGACATAGTTAGTTCTCCTAGTGTATCCATATATATATCAATTATAAAATCATCCCAGTATACTAGGGATAATAAAACATAAGAAATGGGTGAGCTTATATACTCCATAAGGGAAACTGTATAGTGGAATCGACCATACATAAATAAGAATAATTAATTTGGAAAGGTAAATAACTAAAATATGTTCCATTTAAACATTAAACAAAACATAATATGGAAGAAATTAATTATGATCAAAATATTCCATATAAATAATTAGATATGCATTAATTATATCCTTTGATACTATAACTAATCGAATAATCGCATGGAAATAACTAATCTCATTATGAGGGAATTCAAAATGTGAGACATGTGAAGCTGTCAAGATGTTTCACAAGATAGTTTAAATATGTGGTCAGAAACCCATCTAGTTTTTTCAAATAATTTGTCTCATAAGACCTGTTGATTTATCTATGCAATATCTATAATCAGCCCCCACCCATAACATTCTAAAATTTTTGGTCAAAATACATCTAAATTTTTCAACTAATTTTCCTCAGGATATATATCGATGGATAAAGTGGATATCCAAAATCTTGCCCCACTCAGTACTTACTGTGTCCAATTCATTCCTTATATGAAATAAGTGAAACCTAATCAATATAAACATTTGTATTGAAAAAAATAACATATTAAATGTTAATACTTGCCCGAGTAAAATAAACACAATACTAAACTATCTAGAGAAATAAAATGAATGGGAAATATTAACATCCTTGGTTAAACAAAAAATAGTCCATCAAATTGTCTAATAAAAAAAATTCAATAAAACATTTCCCCAATGGATCATAATTATAATAAATTGTTTGTGTCTTTGAATAGTAGAAATACTATTATAATATCATTAAAATTTTTTAGGGGAAAACATCCACTGCTCTTTAAAAACACCTTAAAAAAGTAAACAATGAATTTTAAAAATAATTTTATTTGAAAATAACCTTTAAAATTATTAAATAATAATTAAATCAGTGATTGGTTATGATAGTCAAAAATTCTGTTCATGTCATCCACATTAAGCCAAAGATTTTATTTTATTTTTAGAAAAATATAAACTATCCTTATTTTGAAAATGTAATGAATATTACATTAAAGAAAATTTCTAAAAATAAAAAATAGGTAAAAATATATTTAATAATTTATTTAAAAATTATTTGAATATTATTGAAATTATTTTCATAAAACAAGTATTTTGATGAAAAATGATGTTTGATAGTTGAGATAAATAAATTCATTTTTTTTAAATGTTCTCTTAATCATTTTAAATACCAAAGAGGGGGGGGGGGTAAGGGAAGGTTATATAACTTGATAAATTTCATTAATAAAAATATGATAATAAAATATGTTAATTTTAACATATAAATATCAAATAATTCTCCCAAGTTAAACTTAAACAAAAAAAATCTCGATTAATGATGGTATTGTTAAATAAACCCCTACCACTTTGGAAAATTTTGAATCATATAACCTACGAAATAAATAAAATTAAATGGAACATTAAATACCTAGAATAGAAATATAGCCAAAAGGTTCATAAGACAGGTAAAAACCTAGTCCCAACAAATTTATTATAAAAAATAGTAAACAATACAAAACAACTCAGTAACAGGAGGCTTTACAAATCCTTGTATACAGAACACCATCCCTATCATTTCTAACCATGTTTTCGCAATAAGAGGGAAAAATAAAAGACTAACTAGAACTAACACCCATGATATCCATTTTAGAGAGAGCATCAGCAACCTGATTAGCCTCTTGATAGACATGAGACACGTCAAAGTCATAAACCCTCTGCATGGCTAAGACATGAGATCCAAGAAGGAATCATTCTCCAAGGAACATTCATAGAGTGATCTTTCAGAATCTGCACAACAAGAGATGATTCCGACTCCACTCATACCCTATGCTAACCATAACACACCGCATACCTGGTATCTTTGATCATCACCCACAATTCAGCCTTAATAGCATGAGCATAGCCAATGTAGTGAAAAAAGCAGTCTTTAACAAAGAAGATTTTATGCCTTAGTGTATAAATAGAAAAGAATCCCTAAAAGATGACTTGAAATTTTTAAATACAATGTTATTCCTATATTTCTAGATATATGAGAACACTGAAATGATAGAAGATGTAAGAACCAATTTTAGTTGATCACTGAAGTCAGTTTTGAAGGTTGAGTTTAAGACCGATTCAACAGAGCAATAATCCAAGCAGCATTTGAAGACAGATTTCACATAGTGCCATAATTGTATAGAAAAAGAGTAGTGATAAACAAATGAGTGAGAGATTCATCACTGGTCATACAGAAGTAACATACTAATGCCAAACTGAACCCTTTTGCTGTAGAACACACTGAATGGGCATTCTGTTATTCTAGATTCACCAGATCAAGAGAGTATCACTAGGGGATATGAAAGGTCGATGAACACCTTCCATCCAAGAAGGTATGTCAGAAAAAGCACCACATTGTATCTTATAATAATCCCTACTAAAAAATAGTCCACTTAGAGCAGGTTTCCAGATCATTATGTCAATATCAATCAAGACATAATTAACAATTTCCACATGAATATTATTGGGAATAAAATCATAATCACCCATATTTCCATGCAAGTCAGAAATGGGAAGCTTCCCCAATAAAGATGGAATGTTAGTGCACTTTTTTATTGTGGAGGAAAACCATGGGGTATTCCAGCAATTCAGATGAGAGTCAGAACAAACTAACCATATTTATTGAGGCATGATATTTGAATAGGTACTCTTAACCGTGGACCACATAGAGGATTTCACATATGTGCACTTACTATTTTGAAGTCTATCAAAAAACCTGACAACCAAAAATTCAAGAGAGAAATCAGGCTGGGAAAGAAGCCTCAAGGTGAAGTTCTGAAGAAGACCATTATTAAAGATTCTAATATCCTTAATTCCATTTCCTCCCATATTTACTGGCTTTACTTCCTACGAATTTATATGAACCTATTGTATAATAAATATATTTTTATTATTATAATGTTAAATATTCATACTCAGAAATCAAATACCCCATCCGATTTAATTATAGACTTTTTCCACCCGTTTAATAACAATTCTTTGCTAAAATCCATGGATCTTGTCATAATTGATTCATTTTCCATGTTTTTTATAGTTCATTAATATTGATAATTTGGATTTGATTATGGTTATATCATCTACATAATGTTACAAGTTATATAAATATCATATTTATAAATTATATATGTATTTATTGTAACTTATTAATATTATAGGTAGATAATGGATTACACTATTCATGGAGATGGTAGGATATACTTATGCATGAACGTTTTTTATTCTATTTCTTCCCAATGGATAGAAAAAAAGAGAAGTAAATATTAATTAATATTTCAAAAATCATTATTATTTCATATATATAATTTATATTAATAAAATATATCCTTATTACCATCCATGTAAAAAATTAAAAACATTTCACATCGCTACATGGAGGCGATAGTCCACATATACGCACGACTGATATTATTATTTTCCAAAGGATTGGAAGATAAGTTGTTGTATGAGATATTATATTTCAAGGATTTTTGTTAAATAATAAATATGAAATACATTAATTATATTTAATCTTAATACCTTAAATATAAATTATAAGTGAAAAATAAATCACATCACTTTACGAGGTGCTAATCCACTGTACACATGAGCAATGTCAGCATAGCACCCAAGGGATGGAATATAAGTAGGTATATGTGATATAAAAATTAAATAATTACAATAATATAATAAATATCATATAAATACATAGAAGAAATCATTATATCCAGATTTTAATAGTGGGTATGGAAAATGAATTGCATCTGTTCGTGTGGCGGTAGTCTTTCATAAATATGATCGATGTTTTAAATTACTATTTGATATAATTGGATATGAATATCAGTCATTAAATAGATTTAATATCATCTTATTATATATTATTTATTGATGTAATTATATTATAATATTTTCTGAATTTTATAAGAATGTGTAATAAGAAACAAAATAGATAAACATGTTTTTGAATTTTACCTCTTCTTCAGAGAGCCTCTTTCTCTTTTAAAAATAAAGAATTCGTAGAAAGGATTTATAATCAAATTAATAAATCTAGGATGTGGGGATGGAATTAATTAGTTTTTTCTTTCATTTAATTTCTGGTATAATGGGTTTTTTAATTGTGAATGGGGGATGAAAGGGGGTGGCCTTTTATAAGAGGGGAAGACAACAGACATGAAATTTTCTAAAATATAAAGTGATACCAAATTTTCCTCATGAAAAAACCTCCAAAATGGGAAATTACAGAGCCTTATAGATTTTAGGGTCTAGATATTTCTAAAAATGGGGTTTTTACACGTTTTAGTTCATTTTAACCATTATATTATTGGTTTAACACCCCTAGTAAATACTAGTTTATCTTAACCGTGGTAATTAATTTCTATTGTTTTTACTACTCATTATATTCAAAAATTATGTTAAACATATTAGACAGTATAAATTATTCTAATTAAAAATATTTAATCCATTTTTCTAAATTATTTTCACATAAGTGGATTAATTAAATTTAAAATTAAACTACTAGCGTGATGAGAGAGTGTTTCTCTATAGAGAAAATTCTCATGTATTTAAATTTTTAATATCAAAATTCAATATTAAATTGATTCCAATGAACATAATTAGTTAAATTTTAATATATTTTAAATATATTTACTTTTAATTCAATTTAAAATATAACTCAACATTGTAAATAATTTATGTTCGAAGATAGTTTTCAATAAAAATTAGTATTTTTTACTATTCAATAGAAAAATAATATTATCAGAAAAATAAAAAACAAACATCCCATAGATAATTTTGAAATTTTTATTTCAAAATTTAAGATGAATTTCTTGAATATGTATTATAATGTTGTAAAAATTATTTTAAATTATACATGTAAAACATGAATAAACTACCTTTTAAAAAAATACAGTTTTTTAGAAAACATTTCTTTCTCTTTTAACTGGTTCTTATTTATTTCTAATAAATGGATTACAAATGAATTTATTTTATGTAACATCCCATGTTTTTAGGGAATTTTTTTCCTCTTTGAATGAATTAATTTTCATTGATATCTTCAATTACACTGTGCCAAACATTTCTTTCACACAACATCGACATGGCGTACATTACACACAACACCCACTTAGTGTACATTACACGTAACACCGAGTTCTTTGAAACATCATATTAAATGTTATAATTGTTTAAATTACATAGTTATAATGTGGGTGTTAAACTTAGAAATATGAATAGTAATAACTATTTTTCAAATATGTTTCAAAATTTTAATATATAAATAAAATATATTTATAACAAAGGATATTTTTTTTGGGTAAATCATTTTATGTTTAATAGAACTATTTTCTCAAATGAGAAAAATTTCATGTCCTTAAATGAAAAATAAAAAAATTAATTATAGAAAATTTTAGAAATTTCATTTGATTAATTAAATATTTCTTTCTTTATAATTATAAAATTATCTTTGGGTAATTTATTTTTTATTTTACTGAGAAACATCATTTTTAGATGAATTGGGGAAATACAATATTTTAATTAACAACTAATTTTTCATCTAATTTATTTATAAGGTTAAATTAGATTTTATATTTTTTTTCAAATTTCAGTTAGATAATATTTTTATCATTTAATCTAATTTAGTTCATTAGAACAAATTTCACATTAAAATTGTATATAAAAACATTACAAACATTTGATCATTTTTTACATTAAAACCCTCCAGTGTTATCTCGTTAGTGGTATGAATTTTAAATTAATTTATACAACATATGCGGTTTTAATTTGGTAAAATTTATTATATATTCACAAAAAAGAATAATTTATAATTTATAATAATCTTAAATTAGTTTTTGAACAATAGGAACAGTTAAATGAATTGAAATTAATTACATTTATTTACATAAAATTAATCTTAAGAAAGGACTAGACCTTAAGGTTAAGATCGAAAAATACATATAAAATTATCTGTGATACATTTCATAGACATATGTCGACACTATACTCCCTTGTATCAAATTTTTTCCATTATTGGATGTACATTACATATGAAAAACATGTACGTAATTCCTTTATCCTAATATTGCAAGAAAGTCACTCCTCCTCCACTATAAAAAGCCCCACTATCCTCCCACTTCCCAACACCTCTCAAGCCCCCTGGATCACCAAAACAATAATAAAATATTCTATAAACATCCCTACCTTACTATTTATAGCCTCCATTAGTTCATAATGCATAAAAAAAACCATTTGGGGAAGTAAAAAAGGAGTTACTCGATTAAGAGGCAACACCAACCCTCAAAATCCTTTCTTTTATTTTCTTTCTCCACCACCTCAATTAATGTTATTCTATTATTATAATATAACACCTATATCTTTGATATAATAAGATGTTTTTATGATAATTCATTGACCTAAAATGATACAAACATCCATCTAATTGATAACGAACATACTATTTATGTGTCAGATGATGTACCGCCTCACGAAATGACGATTGTTCATTTTTCATTTATTTACCCTCACAGTTGAAATTTTGATATAAAATATATTTTTATTTGTTATATATTATATTTATTATCTATTTAATCCTATGTAATTATTTTACCAGAAAAGACTTTATACTTTCCATTTTGTTTAAATACTATAATTTCATTTGAGGAAGTGTAGGCTACTGCACTCTCAAAGCAATGTGATTCATGCACACACTACGGGGAAATTATTAAGGATGGGTTTAGTGAATTTATATGACACATATGATATAATAATCATAATAGATAAATGATACTTATATTTATATATATTCACATATATTTCCTTTACGTTCTTTCTTTCAATAGGTTAATCAAACGAAAATAATGTTCATGAATACATACAGCCTACCATCTCTATGAAAGGTGAACTATATTTCATAATTCTATATTACATATATTATTATAATATGTAACATCTAAATCTCACATGGAATGATTCCTTTTAAAAATTCAATAGTGTTTGTTGTACGTAACAACGAGTTCGAGCACACTACGACCTATCAAACTAGCCATTTAAAAAGTAATTATGAATATTAGTGACCCCATTTTGAAATTAAAACATTTTATTTTACAAAATAAACTTTATTTTTTATAATTAATATCAATATTAGCTTTAGGTGATTTTTAGTATTTTTCTGAAAACATTCAATTTTTGATGAATAGTGAAAAACATTACATTGTGGATAAAAACCAAAATTTTCATTTATATAATTCCTTTAATTTAAATTTATTTTAAAGTAAAAATATATAAATAATACCTATATTAGTCCAATTTAATTAATTTAAATCATTTTTTATAATATAAATAGATATAAAAATTTATTGAACATTTTTAACATCTTTTTACCCACCTTCTAGAAACATTATAAGATTGACATTAAACGTAATTTTCACTACTTCTGTGAAATGAATTTAGAAAATATGACGTACTTGGTTGTAATTTGGGTAAAAATTCAGGGCTAATAGGATCAAAATATTTTTTGTTGAATAGTAACTTTTAAATTTTATTTACCAAAGTTAAAGGTAAATATTATAATTAAAGGTAAAAATAATATTATAATAATATAAAATTACCCTAATAGTTGTACTAACATTATTTTATGAGTAATTTCAAACCCAAAAAACTCATGGGACACATATTTCAACTTTGAGAGACACATGAGTGTGATTAATACATTTATAAAATTAAATTTTTATGTGAAGTTAAAAATATCATAAACATGACTCTTATTATTAAAATGAATTTAATATGGGGATATATAAGTAATATTTTAGATTATAAATTGTCATTAAAAAGTTTAAAACATTTCCTACATCATTGTATTTAATTTATAATTTTTAGACATAAAATATATAAATATACTTATGAAACAATGATGATGAAATGATTACCTTATTTATTAAATATTCAAATAAATTATATTATAAATATTAATATAAATATAATTTGAAAATTTTGATTTCAACCACGAAATGTTTGGATAACTATTACATTTTATATTTTAGTTACTGTATTTGGTTCAAATTAATCACACTGTTATTACTTTATCAAAAAATGACGTATTAAATAGTGCAAAAAATGACCTAAATGAGATTTCAAACTAAATACTATTTTATTAAATGATATAAAAATACTAAAAATATAAATATTGGAAAAATAATATTTATAGTGATAAAAATGTCATAAATTATCCACTTTATCGTTTCTTGTCATTTTATAGTAAATATATTAACTTTGCAGTGTAAAAATACAAGAAGACATGGTAAGAGGTAAACTATTTAACTAGGGGTTAAATATAAAAAATAAGGTTACATTTGTGACCCAAACTTTTCTAAAACCTATTAGATATGATTATTTAGACACATAATCATCTTATCCTTGATTTCAATCATTTTTTAGCTATTAAAAACTGTTAATAAATTTATAATAAATTAATATTTTAAGATCTTCCAAAAGGGCCCCTCACACCTCTATAAAAGGACACTTCTCCATATCTTTAATTTACTCCTCCAAACCCCATTTTCTCAGAAAAATTATACCAATTAAATATCCCAATATCCCTCATATCATCTTAGATCCATCACTTTGTGAAGAAATCCAATCTAAGAAGACATTTTGTGCAAATAAAAAAGAGACTCCCTAAAAGAGGTAATTGTTTTATCTCCTCTTTCAAAGTTGTTTTATTCTTTTACTTACTCTTTATCAATTGTTTCCATACTAAAATAATAAATTCGGTACTTTACACATGATAATATGTTATTATAATAATTGGACAATCATATTACTCCTTTTAAACATCCTACAAATATTAATATCATCATGTGTGTGTACATACGACTTCGCTTCTCCACGTCGTGGTGTAAATTGATTTTCTTGTAAAATTTATTTATATGGATATAATTATGAATATAATGGATGTAAATAATAAATATAAAATTATAATTTTTTTGTAAAATTTATATTACATCATATTCCATACCATTTAACCATAAAGAAAAGATATTGTCACCCGTATGTACGTACGACTTACCGTCACCATGACGTGATGAGACTCATCTCCCATGTTCACCATCCACGAATGATTATATGAATAAATATTATTAATATGTATGAAATAAATGAAATAATAATGATACTACAATTATATATATATATACATATATGTAATTCACTTACTTCGATTCAATATGATAAGAAAACAGAAACAATGTTCATGCGTGCGTACGACCTACCATCTCCATGAACGGTGTGTTCCATTTTTTATCAATCTATTATATATATTTATATAAAAATTATTTATAATATATAAACCATGTTTTTATATTTTTTATGTAAGTAAATTATGACCTTTGTAAGATGATCAAAAATAACAAGTCAAAATACGTTCTATAAGGAAACAAATTGTTACCTGAAATGTTGCTTTAACATTGAAATTAATAATAAACTAGTAATATAATGTCATAAATGAATCATATATGATTTCATAAATATGGATAGGTCCTGGTATAATATAATAATATTTTATAACCATTATACATGAGGATAACTCACCCTCAACTAAAAAAAGTATAAGGTAAGGGTTAATTTCACAATCTCATTATTATTAGAGGTTGTTGATACATAAGTATCTACAAGAACATCTTTATCATCCATGTTCATGTATCAACAATGTTTTCAGAAGATGTTTTACTATTATCCTATTTATTGTTAGTGTCATTTTTACCCATGTTTTCTTTTTTATAAATTTTTTTAAAGGAATCATTCGGTTGTTTTCCAAACGATGTGCTTTATGACCTTTTTAACAAATTAAGGAAATAATATTTTTTTAAATTGTACGGTGTGAGTATCTATTTTACTCTACTATGTTTCCTTAAAATTTTTATTCTTACCTTACAATATTACATGGTTATTTTTAAAATAAATTTTTTATTTTAAAATTGTATGAATTTTAAATGATCTAATGTAAAAAAGCGATATTTACCTCAAATGTTTTTAAGGAATTTATTAAATTATTTTCATCTATGTTATTATCCTTTACTGTATTTTATGTTTGTTTGAAGTTGATTTATTATGATACAATATTACATATTTTATTCAAGGTTTTGTGAAATTTTTGTCTATGGATGTTTTATTTTTAGATTATTCATGGTATACAGTTAAAGTATTAACATTTCATATGATAGTTTAAATATAAATGTTTATGTCATGTTTCAACCTTTTCATATGAGGAACTCATTAGACTTAGTAAGTGATGTGTGGGGATCTCTTTACCCCCTTGATTCATCGGTAGGTCTCATGAGACAAAATAGTCTCTTGTATTAAGGTCTTGACATAATATTTGTGTATCTTCTTGGCATGAGATCTTCATGTAGTGGTTACGATGTCCGAAATTTTCCATTCCCTTGTTATGAGATTAGTTTTTGATTTATATGTGATTATTTGACTAGTATAATATCCATGTGAATGTTTAATTGGAATTATTTGATTTACCAATTCCATATTATGCTGAAGATATTATTTGAAAAGAATTTTGTTTTAGTTTTGTACCTTGACTTAAAATTTCATGGTTATTTGTGATTGCTTCTAATATATTGTGTATCCTTATTGAAAATTTATGCTCACGCCTATCTTATTTTTTATTTACCTAGGATGTTATGAAGTGTTTTATGATTGATATTATGGGTTAAGCTAGGGGAGAAATAGAATTCTCATAGGATTATCTTTTTTTATTTTATGTTATAAATTGTAATGTAAAGTTCATGAATGTAATCTATTTTCCAAGACTGTTAAACTTAACGGTCCTTGAGGACATAATCCCATGTTATCATGATAATGTATTAAAATAATTCACCAGCTCTACACTTCTAGGGTCGAGGCATTACAGTCGGTATCAATGTGTGGTTAAGCAACAAGCTTGGAAATAGATTTAGAAAACTTTGATTAGGGATCACAACCCTAAGATAGACTTTGCAGATTAGTATAAAACAACCCCCTATAATTTTGGTAATGTAGAGATTACATGGATATTCCAAGAAATACATCCATGTCTAGATACTACAAGTGGATGTGGTTCTATCACAAATATACCTAGGGGTGAAAACAGTGACAAGGTGTTCTGGGATTGACTCGGGGTAACCTGGTACTCGAAAACGAGCCTTACTACGCACCTAGTTTGACACTCCTAGGGGATATTAATAGGATAATTAATATTTTATTTACAAACCATTATGAAGGATTTATGATTTATTATGTCCTCAACAAGAACCATATTTATGATAATGGATTATATATGAAAAAAAATCAATTTATGTTAAGTATTTTATTAGTTTGGAATTATGCATTATGATTCAAAACTTAATCTAGTGTATGAAATTATTTAGTAAATGAATCCTAGTGGAATTAATGGAAATAATATCAAAGCAAGTAATTCATGTCGGGATTTACCTCTTATTATTGATAATGATTGTGGTGCTATAGACATAACTAGTGATGAATAGATTATAACCATACTGGGACAGCTGACTCAGGTTATAAATAATCATCTTACCTCTATAGTGCAACCTTATATACAATGTGGAGGATCGATTTTATACTACTTTATGAGACAAAAACCTCCAATAATCAATGTGGCTACAAATCCATTTGTGGCTAAGCAATGGATATTTTACTTATATAAAATATTTCTTGATTTGGGAAAAAATGAAAAGGAAGTGGTTTTCATGGCAGTTTATTATGTCTCAGAATATACGGATCAATAGTGGTCATTAATTCAAAACAAAAAGGAGGATAAAGAAGTATGAAATATGTAATGAAGTGAGTTTAAAGAACTTTTCATAGAGAAATCCTTTCCTTGTGAATTGGACCCTGATATGGAAAATCAATTTCTGTGTTTGAGGATAATGGAGGATGAGAATGTTACAATGTATGAGGATAAATTCACAAGGTTAGAAAGGCGTGTAGTAGACTATATCCATAACCTAATAAGTAAGATTTATAGATTCTTTGATGGGTTAAAACCATTTCCCTAATGAGAACTAGTCTCACAATCTTTCACATCGTAGAAAGATATGGTCTCATGTTCCATCAAGATGGAAATGGACTTATCTATGTCTTATGAAATTAATGTAATGAAAGAGAAGAAGAGAATAGTAGAAAAAGAGGCAGATATAGGGAAAAAGGGAAAGAATGATTTTTCCTCATGTGATAATTATGGGAAGAAACATTGTAGTACTTTACTAAAAGGAATGAGAGTTTGTTACAAATGTAGAGAAAAAGGTTACCAGGTTTGTGATTGTAAGGCAAGGAATGAATTTTTACAATGTTATAATTGTATAGATATGGGACATTATGAAGATTATTTTCCAAATAATCAAGGAAATATATATGATAAGAAGTAAATAGATCAAGGTCAAGAGTATTTTATTACTAAAGTCAATGTGGAATAATTAATGTATTTATTTTTTTGGATTCAATAATTATATTATAGTTATAAGAATAATGTGATATACATATAAGGATTATATTTTAGTACCTTTTTTTTATTAAGGATTAAATATTATTAAGGTAGTCACATATTCATTATGGAATAATAATAGAAACATTATGCTGTTTGGGGAATTTGATGTTACAATTGATTTTGGAAATTTATATACCTTTTTGAGAGAGTTTGGATAGAGGTATTTTGGATAACTTTAATCTTTGTAAAGGATTATGTAGAAATTTTTATATTATTGTTTATGGTTAAAAAAAATTTACTTTTATTTTTGGAATGTTATAATAGTATTATTTCTAAAAAAGGACAACCCATAGGTTGGGAAACAACCTTTCTCTTCTAAAAAGGCTGCAAGAATCTAACCCACAACCGGAGTGCGACAAGGCATTATCACGTACCACTATCTTGCAAGACATCCCTGGTTATTAAAACATATTTTTCTTTATTAAAATGGTATATTTTTATACTTGGAACATTATACGATTAAGATAAATATAATATTTTTGAATTTTATTATCTTTTGAAAAGGAAGATGAATTTGTGGTAGAAATTAGTTAAAGGATGAAACATTACATGTAAATTAAGTATGATTCCTTGTGTTCTGAGTCTATGAAGTAATTATTCAAATCTATGGAAAATATCATAAAAATAAAAATTTATTCTTAATAAATTCTTTTGTGATGAATAAAATGGACCCTTTGATCTTTGTAGATTTATGGCATTCCGATTGTTAAATTTCTCCAAATAATTTTCTATATAACACCCTATCAGAACTTGATAGTTATATTTTTCATTTATGTCCATGTTTTACTACATGGAACCCTACTATGTGTTATTTATGGTTACTTTCATAATTACCTTTATTTATTTTAAAATAGAGGTCACATTAATCTATTGTTCAATGTGGGATTTCAACTAATATATTTTGTAAGGTCAAACCACAAGTTTTTAATCCAATGTTTAAATTTCGAGGACACAATTTTTTTAAAGAGTGGATAAAGTAACCCCTCAACATTTTATGGTATGCCTCCTTTTAAATAATTCAATAGTGTGCACTGTATGCAACATTGATTTCAAGCACACCACGACCAGTCAAACTAACCGTTTAAAAAGATGTTATGAATAGTATTAACCATATTTTGAAATTTTAAAAATTTTATTTTCCAAAATAGGTTTAATTGATTAATTTTTAATATCAAAATTATCTTAGTGCGAATTTTTAGTATTATTCTAAAAAGTTTCATTTTTTGATGAATAGTGAAAAACATTGCACTGTGGATAAAAACAGTCTTTTTAATTTAAATAATTATTTTAATTTTAATTTATTTTAATGTAAAAAAAATATAATATATATATATATATATTATTACAATTTAATTCATTGAAATATTTTTTTATAAAATATTTAGATATAAATGTTCATTGAACATTTTTAACGTCTTTTTACCCGCCTTCTAGCCATATTACGTGATTAGCATTAAACATAATTTCACTCCTTTTATGAATTGAATTTTGAAAATCCTACATACATGGTTGTAATAATGATTAATTTTTTTTTCTAATTGGATCAAATTAATTGTTTGTGAATAGAAACTTTTGGATTTTATTTACCACGGTTAAAGTTTAATAGGATAATTAAAGGTAAAAATAATATTATAATAATATAAAATTACCCTAACACTTGTAATAACCTTATTGGATGAGTAATGGACGACCAATAAATCCATTAGGACACATATTTGGACATTTTATGCCACTTTGGTGTGAATAAGAAAATTATAAAATTTAATTTTAAGTAATGGTGAAAATATCATAAACATGAATCTTATTACTAAAACAATTTTAATTTGGGGTTATATAAGTAATATTATAGAATATAAATAGTCATTTGAAAGATAAAAATATTTCCTACATCATGGTATTTTATTTATTATTTTTAAAAATTAAATTAATAAATGTATTAATGACACAATGATGATGTAGTGATTACCTTATTTATGAAATATTCAAATAAATGATATTATAAATATTAAAATAAATATAAATTTAAAATTTTGATGGCATCCATGATTTGTTTAATTAATATGAAATATTATATTTGAGTTAAATCATTTTATTCTATGGAATCAAGTTGTTATGACTTTACCAAAAATTCAAGTATTAAATAATGTCAAAATTGACATAAATGAAATTTTAATATAATTACTATTTTATTAAATGATATAAAAATCCTAAAAATATAATGATTAGAAAAATAACTTTTATAGTGAAAAAAATTTCATAAATTATTCACTTTAGGTTTTCCAGGAAATTTATATTAACTATATTAACCGTGTAGTGTAAAAATACAAGAAGACAAGGTAAGAGTTAAACTATTTAACTAATGGTTAAATCTAAAAGATAATGTTACATTTGTGACCTAAAAAAGTCGAAAACCTATTGGTTGAGAGGATTTATACCCATCCCCATTTTATCCTCTAATTAAATTACTTTTGATCTATTATAAAATGAAAATCAATTTATAAAAAATTAATATTTTATGATCATCCAAAAGTGCCCCTCACCCCTCTTATAAAAAGACACATCTCATTATCTTAAATTCACACCTCCAAACCCGTTTGGATCAAAACTAACCTACCAATTAACTATCCTAAAATCCCTCATATCATTATAGAGGCTGGACATTGGTAATATATTCATTATATGGATTACTTTTGTGAAAATCAATAGGAGACACCTGAATAGAGGTTATTGTTTTATCACCTCTTTTAAATTTATTTTCTTCTTCTACTTCCTCTTTCTCTGTTGTTTCCATACTAAAATAATATATCCAGTAACTTCCATACGGTGATATGATATTATAATTACTGGAAAACCATTTTCATATATTTACCCATCCTATAAAAATCAATATCACCTTGTGTACAAACGAATGGCTTACCGTCTCCACACCCTTGTGTAAATTCTTTTTCATGTACACTTTATTTATATGGGTATAAATGAATATATAATGGGTTTAAATAATAAAAATAACATGATATTGTTTCTATAAAATTAATATTACATACAATTACATACCATTTAACCATTATTTAAATTATACTATCACTTGTGCATACGTACGTCTTACCGTGTCCACGACGCGATGAGACACATCTTCCACGTTCACCATAAAATAATGATTATAAGAATAAATATTATTAATAAGTATAAAATATATGATAAAATAATGCTCTTGGGATAATACACACACACACACACATAGATATATATATATATATATATATCATTCACTTACTTCCATTAAATATGATAAGAAAACTGACACAGCGTTCAAGCATACGTACAGCCTACCGTCTCCATGAACGATGTGTTCTATTTTATTTATTTATCAATTATATATATTTATATAAAGAATATATATGATATATAAATCATGTTTTACATTCTGGATCTATGGAAATTATGATTTATGTAATACGATCAAAAATGAAAAGTCAAAACACGTATGATAAAGAAAGCAGTTATTACCCAAAATATTACTTTAATGTGAAAACTATTAAAAAACTAAAAATATAAATTCATAAAAGAATCCTATATGATATCATAAATATGGATATGATCCTGGTATAATTTAATAATATTTTTATCCATTATACATGAATATAACTCACCCTCAACTAAAATAATGTACAAGGTGAGAGTTAATTTCACAATTTCATTATTATATGATGTTTTTGATACGTAAGTATCTACTAGGACATATTTATCATCCATATCCATGTTTCTAAAAATGATTCCATAATTTTTTTTACTATTAAATTATAGATTTTTAAAGTATTTTTTACCCATATTTTACTTTTAATAAAAAAATTAAAGGAATATTTCGGTCCTTTTCCAAATGAGGAACTTTAAGGCCTTTTCGAAAAATTAAGGAAACAATGTTTTTTAACATTTATGGAACATACATCTATTTTCCGCCGATATGTCAGCTAACAATTTGTAGGCTTCTCTTACAAGCCTACAAGGTTATTTTTGCAAAATAAAATTTTATTTTAAAATTGTACAACTTTTAAATCATTTATAGTAAAAAAGGGATACTTCTCTCAAATAGTATTAATGAATTTATTAAATTATTTTATCCTATGCCAATATCTTTTGTTGCATTTTATACTTGTTTGAAGTGTATTTATTATGATACAATATTTGATATTTTATTGATGGTTTTTCAATATGTTGGATTGGGGATGTTTTATTTTTATACCATTCACATTAAATGGTTAATGTATTAAGATTTTGTATACTTGTTTAAATACGAATGGTTATGTTATGTTTAAACCTTTTCATATTAGCAATGAATTGGACTTTGTAAGGGATGCGTGGGACCTGGTATAGCCCCACGATGCACCATTAGGTCTCATGAGACAAACTATTATCTTAGAACAAGGACTTGACGGAATATATGCGTATGGTTTTGGAATGAGGCCTTGACATAGATGTTATGATATCCAACATTATTAAATCCCAAATTATGATATTAGTTATTAATTCTACATTATTTTATTTTACTTGTAGAATATCCATGTGAATATTTAAATGGAATTGTTTAATTTATTATTTCTATATTATACTGAATATAATGTTTTAAAAGGCTTGTGTTTTTGATTTGTACCTTTCCTTAAAATTTTGTGCTTATTTTTGATAGATTCCACTATATTTTTTATCCTTATTGAGCATTTGAGATCACCCCTATCTTATGTTTTATTTTCCCAGGATGCCAAGAAGCATTTTATGATTGTTGTGCGGGGTTAAGCATAGGGAATAATGAAATTCTCAAAAGATTATCTATGCTGTATTTTATGTTAGAAATTATAATTTAAATTTCATGTATGTAATATATTTTCCAAGTCTACAAAACTGAACCATCCTTCAGGACATGATTTCTTGTTATCAAGCCAGTTTATTAAAATAATGCACTAGCTCTAGGATTCTGGGGTTAAGAAATTACATAATACACATATAATAGAAATAAATGATATTTCTTTCTTGTTTTACATTCTAGATATCATGATATAAATTTAAGTTCAATTGATATAACAAATTAATACACATAATAAGAACAAAGAGGATATTACATGAAGTGAAACCATAACATAGAATTTTTAACAAATACATAATATAAAGTCATAATAAGGGAATATGTGGTATTATATATACAAATATGGTTGTTTGATAGATTTATAATAAACATATTTTTATTATATTTTATTTTTGCATGATTACGAAGAGATTCAGGACACTTGGTAATGGAATTTCATCTCAGTTTCTCTATCTATGAGATATATGCCATGTTAAACACACATTTGTTTCATTTGGTATATATAATACCCATGAATATATTATATGATTATTATTCATAAATTTATTGGTAATTACATATAAAATATTTGATCTTTCATTCATTGGGTTTATGTTTCAAGAGTCACGATATTGGTTAGATAGCTTTGCATCAATTTTCCTTCTTTGAGACACATGTTTTGTTATGCACCTATATTATTTCTGAAGGTTTTTTGACATTTTATATCATTAATAAACTTATTTTCATGACATTTTATGATTTATGTAATTAAATTTCTTAAATGGACAGTATGATCCTAAGTTACCAAGTTGTAAGAGTAAATTGAAACAATCTAATCATTTATTGATATTTTTAATTATTATAATTCCATTAAAAAAATATTATCATAAATATCTCATGAAAACTTATGATTTTTAATATAATATTTTTACTCAGGATATATCCATGTATTAGTAAAATTATTCCACACTTTCCTACTTTGACAATTAATAAAATGTTTTCAAGAAAATTCTAACTGTATTTCCCTTTTCTGTTGGAAATCTATTTTATTTCAAAAACTGTGTTTTAAAAATTGTTTTCAAAATTCATTCTATAATATTTTATAAGTTTTCAAGGAAAATTATTTTTAATGTGATTTCATGAAATCTTTATATATTTTCAAATAATTTTGAAATAAAATGGTTTTCAATTATTTTATGTTTTAACGATTTTTTTCAATGAAAATAGGATATTTTCCTCAAGAAATGTTTCTAAAAGATGTTTAAAATTTATTTCCCATTTTAGAGGAAATTCATTGGTGTTACTCATGCCATTTTTTGGGAAATTATTCAATGTATCCATTCATATTATTTCTCTAATGTTTTATGTTTTTATTTCATGTTGTTTATAAAGCCCATTTATTTTACACATGTTATATGTCTTTCAAACCGATTTCACTACAATGAGTTATATGTTTATGAAACCTATTTATCTTTCACAGGTTATATTCTTAGGAACCAAAATTCCTTTCATGGATTATTCTTTGATTAAATGACTATTAATCCTATCTTTTTCCATATGTTAAGATATGATTACATGTTTATATCACCCATTTCATTTCATGGGTTATGATTTGCTTGTTTATGAATTTGTGGCCCATGTATGTATTATTTTATTATGAGATTGGTGGGACCTATATCTCTCTCCAATTAATTGGGTAAGGATTTATATATCATGAAATATACATGGTTCAAATGAAGAGTGAACTCAGTTCTGTATTACAGGGATGGAAGGAGGATTGAACTCTATTCAGTAATACATGGCTAGAATATGTAGTGAAAAAAGTTCATTAAAGGACTTAATATACTAATATGGACTTGACATACATTCCTTGACTACTATAGAAATCATATTATATTATTTTGTGTTTTTCATAATTCAATGTTTTTTTCCATTTATATTATATCTAGTATTATTTTCTTTATTTCTTTATTATTAATATATAATGAAATATGAATATTTATGCCATTATTCATGTTTATGATCTTTGATATGCTGGGTATGATCTTATATTTTATTGATCATGTTCTCATAACCTTATACTAATGATTATGCTTACATACCTCTCCTATTTTCCTTTACTGAGCATCTGAGATCACCCCTTTTATGTTTCCCTTCATAGGTTATGATGATTTTTGTTATTTTTGATTTGTATAATAAGAGTTCTAGTCATGAATAACCTATTGGGGATAATGTATCTCACTTTGGTACCAGTGTCTATGTTTTCATTTTTCTTAAGGTAGTTAAATTGTACAGCCTTTGGGCATTTTTTTTATAATGATTTATTTATTCTGTAAATGTTTTGTAATGTTAATATAGAAAAATAGAGGTTAACTATAGTCGGTATCATAGAAAGTGTGTAGTTAATAATTAGGATCTTGGATGTGAAATCTTTTGTGATAATCCTAAGGAAATGTCTAGGGATCACTCTATGGATAAAGAAAAAACATTGGAAATTGACCTAGAATTATGGTAAAGTTTGGAGTGAGTATTTTTCTATAAATATATTCCAATATGGATAATATTAGTGGATATGGATTTGGCACAAATATACCTAGGAGTAATAACTCTAATAATCTGTTTCGGGCATGACATAGGGTAATATGGTACACAAAAATGGGCATTACTGCACTCCTCGATAAACCATTATGAATCATTTAATTATAATTTGACTATGATAAACCTAGGATAAACATAAGGTGTTATATATTAAATAAGGGTTCATAATTTTGACATCCTATAAGTGAATTTTCATTATTATGTGGTTCCTTATTATGATTATTGTTTCTTACTCTATAGTTTTGATTTTTTTCAATGGTTGGAATAAAAAAAAACTGTGTTAATAGTCATAGTGAGAAACAATGCAATGACTGTCCTCCTGAGAAACCAAATGTTACTGGAGAAGGAATGAAAAGTATCATTGTTATGATAATCCAAATTTCTCAAGCTACGAATCATGTTAGGATCCCAAATGTGAAAAAGGATAGAATAATATTATATTGATTCTTTCATGAGGAAACATAAAACTTATTTCATATGGTATTCTAATCCACATTCAGTTGAATAATGGGTCGGTAATACTAAAAATATATTCTCCATTCCCCAATGTTTGGAACATGAGAATGTAATTATAAATGTTTATCATTTAGAAGGTGATATAGAGTCTTGGTGGAATCTAATTATAAATATGAGGAAAATGATTAAATATAATCCATGGATTGGGATGAGTTGAAGAAATTATTTTTCAATAATGAATTTCCTTGGATTATTCATACTAAAATAGAGAAAGAGTTCCTTGAGTTGAATCGATGGGAAGATAAATCATCCACTGCTAATGAGATTAAATTGACAAGACATGTGAGGTATGCTTTATGAATTGTCATCCAACCAAAAAGAAAAGTTAATAGATTCTTTAGTAGGTTAAATCTATGCCTCGAAGTGTGTTGGTCATAATATCCTCTAGTAGCTAAAAAGATATTGTGAGTTGTGAAATCAATATTGAAATTGAGGTTGGAGTCACGTTTCAACCTCATCATTTTGAAAGGAAAATTAATATAGAGTTTAGAGGAAACTCTAAAAACTATGGAGAAAAGAAGATGAGTGTTTTTTATGCTCTACATTTGGGAAGAATAATGGAGGAATTTTTATTAAGGGGTCCAATAAATTTTTTAGGTGTGGTAAAGAAAGTCATTAGGAAACTTAATATCAATGTGATGAAAAGAAGTTAGGTCAAAATTCTAATAGATGGAAATCTATATATAATTACAATCCCCCGCTTTAGTGCTATATGTATGATAAGAATTTACATTATGCTAACCAGTGCCAAAACCCAAGGGTTGGTGATGATGATCGATGTCAATAACCTCTTATGCTATGGGAGTAGGGGAAATCACATGCAATTACTATTTCTAATGAGGGGTGAGATAACAACATGGTAAAAGGTACACATACCATCAACACTAAAACTACAAATTTCTTATTTGATTGTGGATCTATCCACTATTTCATATCTAAAGAATTATATAAGGGTGTTATGATTCTACAAAAATATTTATATGTTAAATTAGTAGTGTAAACCCTAATTGTATGATAATTCCAACAGAATTCAAAAATTACTCTCTAGTGTACATTTGTGGGAATGCACTTCTAAAAAATCATGTAATTCTTCTTTTGGTTTAATTTTATGTCATATTAGACATGTATTTGATTTCTATACATTAATCTCAAATAAATTATCAAAGAAAGGATGTTAAGTTTGATATTTCAAACCCTCTTATGACAATACATTAATGTTATGAAATGCATGAACTAACTGTAGAGATTACATCCTGTAATGCCCCGACACCAGTTACCCAGAGTTAGTGCATTATTACATAACATTGGCATGATCACAAAAGATCAAGTCTTGAATGACCGATTAGTTTAGTAGCCTTGGAATCACTAGATACATTCATAAAGTTTACATTACATCATAAAATGAATACTATAACAACATAGTACTTCATAGTCCACACTAATATCCCCTCATAATATCCCTATAGGTCATTAATAAATTACTTTTTCACATCCTGGGAAATATAAAACATAGAAAGGGGTGAGCTCAGATGCCTAGTAAGGATAACAATATAGCAGAAACTTTCATAAATAAGAATAAACATTTAATTAAATGTATAAACAAAACAAAAAACTTTTAAACTTTAACTTTAGAATAATATAGAAAATATAAAATGAAATAATTTCATTTACTTACTCACATTGATATTCTAATAATCGAATAATCACATGGAATATCAATAACAACTTTCATAATGACAGAATTCATAATGCCATACTATCATAACCACATAGTCAAGGCCTTGTTCTAAGAATACAAATAAGATTTTGTCAAGGCCTTGTTCCAAGACACTAGTTTGTCTCATGAGACCAACCGATGCATCGAGGAGCTATAACGTGCTCCACTCGTCACTTATTAAGTTCAATGCATTCCTCACATGAACAGGTTTAACATAACATAAACATTCGTATTAAAACTAGCATACGAAATTTCAATAATTTATCCATAAACCATGAATGGTATAAAAATAACACATCCACAGTCAATAATATCAAAAAACCTTTAATAATATAAGGAATTTTTATATCATAATAAATCAACTTCAAATAAGCTTAAAATCCATCAAAGGATGTTGACATAGATGAAATCAAAACTATTTGAGAGAAATATTTCTTTTTTGAAATCATTTAAAATTCACATAATTATAAACTAAAACATTTACTAAGAAAATATTATTATAATATTGTAAGGTAAGCTTCGATGATTTTATAACGGAAGAAAATAGCCTCACTCGGCGTATAAGTTAAAAAAGACATTCTTACCTTAATTCTGTCAAAAAGGTTAAAAAAGACCTTGTTTGGAAAACAATAGAATGATTACTTTATAAATATCTTATAAAAAGTGAAAAATGGTATAAATGAATTTAACCCATAGTATATAAAATAGTAAGAATTATTAGGAATACATCATTAAGAAAAATGGATGTGGATGATAAAAAGGTCTCAGAAGATAATTACGTATAAACAACCTCAGATAATGAAGAGATTGTGAAATACACCCTTAACTTGTACTTTTCCTTATTCTATGGTATGTTAACCTCCTGTATAATAGTTAAAAAATTATTATTATGTTTTACAAGAACCATATACTTAATTATGATATCATATATGATCTTCTATTAATGCTTTTTTAAAAACATTTTAGCATTATCGCCATTTCGGGTGTTAACTTAATTGTCTTATTTTATATGTTTTGTTATATAAGTCGTGTTTGTTAGGGATAGGTTTTATCTTATTAATATCTGGATTGATATAATGTTCTTAAAAATTACTTTTAATCATCAAATGATAATTAATCATGAATGGATATTATGGGGAATGAATCTCATCGCGTTCGTGGAGATGGTAGTCCGTACGTACGTACGAGCGAAAATATCATTATTTTGATATTAAAATAATATATAATTGGATATTATATCATATATACAGAATAATTATCATTTTATATTAATTATTTACATGAATTACATATCATTATTATACCAATACAAATAATAATATATTGAATAACAATTACACCACGATGTGGAGAAGGTAAGCCGTACGTACGCACAAATGTTGACATGTCATTCAAAGGATGGATAGAATATTGAATAAGGTTTTACCATATTTGTAATAAAATCACAGTATATAGAAGATATTAGAGTTATTATTTTAGAATGTAAATAACAACGAAAGAATAATTTGAAGAAGAAAGGAACTTGAAAGAGGGTGGTGAAAATATTACCTCTTCTTCAGGTTCTTCCTATTGATTTGATCAAAAGGGATCCTTAAGTTGTATTTCTGATCAAACTAAGGCCTCTTGGTTGAATTTATGGAAGTTGAGAGAGTATTTGGGTAGGGTTTGGCCGATCCAAAAAGATTTTAAGGTGTGAAATTGAGAGAAGGGGTAGATCCCTTTTATTAGAGGGGTGAGGGGCACCTTTGGAAAAGCTAGAAATATTATTTTATAATAAATTCATATTCGGTTTCTAATGGCTCATAAGTGGATTATTTAAAGGTTAAGGTGGGTATGGGTCTAAATAATTTCAACTAAAAGATTTTAGACAAGTTTGAGTCACTATTGTAACCTTATCATTTATATTTAACACTTAGTTAAATAGTTTGGCATTTACCATGTCTCTTTGTATTTTTATATTATATAGTTAATGAACATACCATATACATATATGAGAACCAAAAGTGGTTTACTAATTATACAAATATCATTATATATATCTCTTGACCAAACCTTAGATTTTTAGGAATTGAATATCAATTAATAATATAATATTTGTTTTAAAAAACACTTTTTTTGTCAATTTTGACACGATTTGGTATTTGATTTTTGTGAAAATCATAAAAGAATAATTACTTCTACCAAACATAATAAAATCAGTACTAAAATTTCATATTAACCAATAAAATTAGTGTCATTCATAAAAAGCATAAAATTACATTTATTTGGATATTTAGAATATCCATTATTTTAATATTTCATTAATTAGGTAATTACTGCATCACCATTGTGTCTTAAATAAATTAAATTATTTAATGTCTATAATTTTTAATTAAAATATCATTATATAGGAAATATTATTATCTTTATAATTAATATTTACAATCTAATTTACCTTAAGTATAACTCTATATTAAAAATGTTTTAGTAATTCAACCTTGATTTTAACTCTTTTAACTCTTCTTTGAAGTAAATAATAACAAATGACCTAATCTAATACAAGTGGACCTAAATGATAATATTTTATTCCTAAGGTTGTTTTTGGTCAAGATACACTTGTCCAATAGAATTAGAACATGTGTTAGGGTAATATTAATATCATTTTTACCCTTAATTACCATATTTACTTGTAACCGTGGTAAATAAAAGTAAAATGATACTATTCACAAAAAATTATTTTTATCTTATTGAACCAAATTTAACTCCGTCATATTAACTGATTCTCTTTTATTTTATAAATTGCACTCAAAAAAGTGGTAAAATTATGTTTTATTTGAATTTCCAAATTCTCCTAGGAGGTGGGTAAAAGACGGTGAAAAGTTCAATAAAATTTTTATATATCTAAAATTATTCTAAAACAACTCCAATGACTTGCATTGAACTTATATAGGTATTATGTATCTATTTTGACCTTGATAAAATTTATATAAAATAAATAATTATTTAAATAAAAATTCAGTTTTGAACTATAACTCAGTGTTTTTTCACTATTCATCATAAATTGAATGTTTTCAGATAAATACCAAAAATTCACCCTAAGCTAATTTTGACACTTTGAATCAAAAAACAAAGTCCATTTTGAAATATATAATTTATAAAATTTCAAAAAGTGGGTATTACTATTCATAACGGCTTGGTTGATTGGTTGTGGTGTGCATTAGAACTCGAAGTTTCGTACAACACATGCTACTGTATTATTCAAAGGGAAGCATACCATGGAAGCTTGGGGTGTTACATTCTCCCCTCCTTCAAATAATTTCATCCTCGAAATTTCTAGAATACTACCACATGAGAAGACTTGGGTGGTTATTTATCTTAAGTTCCTCGGGTTCCCACGTTGCCTCTTCTATCTTATGGTTTCTCCAAAGAACTTTTACCAGAAGAGTCGTCCGGTTTCTCAGCACTTGTTCTCTGTTATCAAGAATCATGATGGGGTCTTCGCAATATGGAAAATTGGGTTCCAGTTCTAATTATTTGTAAGTGATTACATATGTTTGGTCATTCATGTTTTTCTCAACAGTGATACATGGAACACATCACGAACTTTGGAATGACTTGGCGGCATTGACAAATGGTAAGCTACAGCCCCAATTTGTTCTAGAATTTCGAAAGGTCCTATGTACCTGGGACTCAATTTACCTTTCTTACCGAAACGTATAACTCCCTTCCATGGAGATGCCTTCAAGAAAACATGATCTCCTACCTAAAATTCCAAATCCTTCCTTCGATTATCGGATAGCTCTTTTACCTGCTTTGAGCTGCTTTGATGTGGTTTTGGATTAACATCACCATTTCCATCGTTTCCTCCACCAGTTCTAGACCTATGAGTTTTCTTTCACCAACGTCATCCCAACAGGTTGGTGTGCGACATCTCTTTCTATACAACGCTTCATATGGTACCATCCGAATACTTGATTGGAAGATATTGTTGTAGGGAAATTCCACCAGAGGTAAATATTGAACCCACATACACTGAAAGTAAAGTGAGAATTATCTCAACATGTCTTCTGAGGTTTAAATAGTTCATTATTATTGTCTATCAGTTTGGGTGTGGTAGTCAGTGCTCAAATGAAGCTCAGTATCCAGGGCCTTCTGAAGAATTTTCCAAAAACGTGAAGTAAAATGGTGATCATGATCAAAATTAATAGACAGGGGTACTCCATGAAGTCTCACATATTCATTAATATATAGACTTGCTAGACGTTCAAGTGGTAAATCTTCCCTTAGTGAAAGAAAATGTGATGAATTGGTAAGACGATCAACAATAATTCATATTGCATCGTTCCTTCTGGGAGTCTTTGGTAATCCCATGAAAAAGTTCGTCATGATATTATCCCATTTCCACTCAGGTATGGGAAGAGTTTGCATGACTCCTCCAAGCTGTTGCCTTCCATCTTTCACTTATTGACAAACCCTACATCTTGACAAAAAATCATCAATCTCCCTCTTCATGTTTCCCCACCAGAAATGTTCCGTCAAAACTCTATACATTTTAGTGCTCCCAGGGTGTATAGAGAAATTGGAACTATGAGCATCGTCCAATAATTCCCTTTTTAGATCAAGTTTATCGGAAACACAATGACTCTTTCCGAATTTCAAAATTCCATCTTCATACATAATGTCACTCAATCTACCATCATTCATAGCTTTAATATTCTTTTTAAATTTTTCATCCTTGGTTTGAGAACTCTTAATCCTTTATAGTAAAGATGGTTTGGCAACCATTTGAAAATGCATTGATGTTTCACCTTCCATGGTGATTCCCATATCCAGCATTACTAGATCCATGAAAATTGGATCCCTTTCAACTCTCATCATGATCAAAACTCCATGATATTTTTGGCTCAAAGAATCTGCCAATTTATTTTCCTTCCCTGGGTGGTAGTGTATCATGAAATCATAATCCATGAGTAGTTAAAGCAATCACCTTTTCCCCATGTTGAGTTCTTTCTGTGAGAAAATGTACCTCAAACTCTTGTGATCAGTATAAATCTTACATTTTTCACCATAGAGATAATGTCTCTATATCTTCAAATATGGAAATACAACAGTTAACTCAAGATCATGAATAGGATAGTTTTTTTCATGAATTTTCAGTTGTCGTGATGCATAGGCAGTAACCCTATCATTCTACATAAGGACACAACCATGTTCTTTATTTTAAGAATCACTATAAAAACATACCCATCATTCCCTAATGTTAGAGTCAATATTGGAGCATTGAATAATCTTCTATTCAGTTATTCAAAAAATTCTTTACACTCTTTTGTCTACATAAATTAAACCCCTTTACGTGTGAGCTTCGTTAATGGGTTAGTCAATAGAAAAAAGTTCTGTATGAAACGTTGATAATAACCTGCTAAACCAATAAAACTGCGTACCTCAGTTATACTCATCAGTGTAGGCCATTCATGGATTTCCTTGGTCATAGAAGGATCAACATAGATTCCATCATTAGAGATAATATGACCAAGAAAAGAAATCTTATGAAGCCAGAATTCACACTTGCTAGACTTCCCATATAATTCATGACTTTTCAGATTCTTCAGGATAATGCACAAGTTATTTTAATGATCATCATAGATTTTGGAGTATACCAAGATATCATCAATAAATACCAACACAAAATCACCGAGATATTCCTTGAAAACTCTATGCATTAGATCCATGAATATAGAGGGTGCATTAGTCAGTACAAAAGGAATTATAGTACACTTGTAATGCCCATACCTGGTTCGAAATGCTGTCTTTGGAAAGTCTTCCTTCTTCACACACAACTGTTGGTATCCAAATCGAAGGTCAATATTTGGAAAGTATTGAGCTCCATGCAGTTGGTCAAATAAATCATTAATGCGAGGTAGGGGATACTTGTTCTTTATTCTTATAGCGTTGATCTCCATGTAGTCGATATATAACCTCATAGATCCAACATTATTTTTAACAAAAACGACAGGGGATCCCCATAGAGAAACACTAGGGAGAATAAACCCCTAATTACTCAATTACTCTAGTTGTTTCTTTAGTTCAACTAATTCCACAGTGGCCATTATACAAGGGGTCTTCGATATAGGACTTGAACCAGGAATTAAATCAATGGAAAACTCAATTTCTCGTTCTGGAGGATGTCCAGGTAAATCTTTTAGAAACACATCAACATATTCTATCACTATTGGTACATCCTCTATTTGAACATTCCATTCCTTAACCGCAATTATTTCATTCTATTCCTCCCCAATAATTGAATTTAGTTGAGCTACTGGGGGTGGATCTAGGTAAGAATTAGGTGGTTATGATTTCGCTCTAAAGATAAGGTGTTCCTTATCATCATCATAAAAAATAGTAACCTCCTTATTCTTACAATAAATTTTTGCCTCATGGTTCTAAATCCAATCCATACCAAGTATTATATCAAATTCAATCATAGGTATGACGATGAGATCCGCAGATAAAGAACATTTATGTGCTCTAACGGGGACTGATTCACAAAACGTTGTTACAATGATACATCCCTTATGAGTTTTAACTGACAACTCCCTTGTTAAATAAAATTGGAAATATATAATTTTCTTAGAAAACTGGTAAGATATGAAACAATGCGATGATCCAGAAACAAATAATGCATTTTCCAATCTTGGGGAAATCATTAAATTACCTTTCACCGTGTCTTTCAGAAATTTTACCTCAGCAGTAGTGAAAGCATAAGCTTGGACTTGATCCCTTATCCTTTTCTGAGTTAAGTTCCCCTGATGCTTAGTAAATTCATTTGCATAATGTCCCATCTCCCTGTAATTGTAGAATTGGACATCGGTAGCTTCCTTCCTCCCCGTGAAATCACGAGCTAGGTAGCCTTTTTAACCACACTTGTAACAAACTCCCATTCCTCTTAAGCAAGTATTGGGGTGTTTATTCCCACATTTACTGTAGGATGGATACTCCACTTTTACCTTTTTACCCTTATTTATATTCCCAGAGTAATCAGCAGATCTCTTCTTCTCCTACTTTTCTTTAAAGTCATAAGACTTAGAGAATTCCTTTCTGTCTTGATAGCATGAGACAATATCTTCGTACAACAAGAAGGTTTGTGAGACTAATGCTCGATGTAGAAACGGTTTTAACCCATAAAATAAATGATCAATTTTACTTCTTGGATTACGTATATAATCTACATCATACCTCACTAACCTTGTAAAGTTAGCCTCGTACTTTGTGACATTATCATCCTCTATTTTCCTCAGACATAGATTTTGCCTTTCCATATCTGATCGATGGTCATGAGGAAAGTATTTTTCTAACAAAAGCTCTTTCAACTCCCTCCATTCCATATTTGATACTTCATCATCTTCCTTTGTGTTTTTTATCAATGACCACCATTGATCAACATCTCCAGTGAGGCTATAATCTTCCATGATAACTTTTTTCCTTTCACTACTCCCTAAAGCCTGAAATATTTTCTATAGGAAATTTATTCATTTCTCAGCTACTAAAGAATTTTTAATCCCATTGAACGTTTGCAGTTGTTGCCTCATGAAGTGATCTATCATTGATCCTCCATGCTGCGGATCTGTGTGCTCCATACGGGTAATGTTATTATTCATAACCTAAGTGAGTTCTCCCGGTACGGCGATTAGCTGATCAGCACCAGTTGCATAACCGGCCCCACTATAATTATCTTAAGTAGGAGGGAAATATCTACATTGAGTGAGTGCATTGATACAGTTTCCATTTAATACACTAGGAACCATTTCTAAACAATGGCATAAACTAGATCAGTTTATGAATCAAAATACATAATTCCATACATGTAAAATACTTAACATAAATTGAGCTATTTATGGATAAAATCCATAATCATAAAAATGCTTTATTTGAAGAAGTATATACTCATAAACCCTTCATAATGGTTTGTAAAAAAATGAGAATTATCCTAAGAATATCCCCCATGAGTGTCATAACCAAGAGTGCAGTAAGGCCCATAGTCGTGCACCAGTTCCCATTCGAGTCTAGCTTAAAGTGGTGTTTTCGGGTTTTACCGCTAGGTACATCTGTGCTAGAGCCGCCTTAACCTGCTTGTATCTAGATAGGTATGTATTGTTTGGAAAACTCACAAAATCTCTACAATACCAAAATTCTAGGAAGTTATTCTATACTAATCCTCAAAGTATATCTTAGGGATGTGTGCTCTAATCAGAGTTTATCTAAATATAGCTTCCAAGGTTTGCACTAAACTTTCTCTGATACCAACTGCAATTCCCCAACCCCAGTTACCCAGAGTCAGTGCATTATTACATAACATTGGCATGATCACAAAAGTTCATGTCTTGAAAGACTGATTAGTTTAGTAGCCTTGGAATCACTAGATACATTCATAATGTTTACATTACATCATAAAATGAAAAATACAACAACATAGCGTCCATAGTATACAATCATATCCCATCATACTATCATTATAGGTCATTCATAAATTACTTCTTCACATCCTGGAAAAAATAAAACATAGAAAGGGGAGAGCTCAGATGCCCAGTAATGATAACAATATAGCAGAAACATTCATAAATAACCATAAACATTAAAGGCAATGTATAACTAAAACAAAATCCTTTTAAACATGAACTTCAGCATAATTTGGAAAAGATAAAATGAAATAATTCCATTTACTTACTCACATGGATATTCTACTAATTGAATAATCACATGCAATATCAATAACCACTTTCATAATGACAGAATGCATAATGCCAGACTATCATAACCACATAGTCAAGGCCTTGTGCCAAGACTACAAATAATATTTTTTCAAGGCCTTGTGCCAAGAAACTAGTTTGTCTCATGAGACTTACCGATGCATTGAGGATCTATAGCGGGCTCCACCCATCACTTATTAAGTTCAATGAATTCCTTATATGAACAGGTTTAACATAACATAAACATTCGTATTAAAACTAGCATACGAAATGTCAATACCTTATCCATAAACCATGAATGGTGTAAAAATAACACATCCACAGTCAATCATGTCACAAAAACTTTAATAATATAAGGAATTTTGGTATCATAATAAATCAACTATAAACAAGCTTAAAATCCATCAAAGGATGTTGACATAGATGAAATCAAAACTATTTGAGAGAAATATCTCTTTTTTGAAATCATTTAAAAGTCACATAATTATAAAAGAAAACATTTACTATGAAAATATTCTTATAATATTGTAAGGTAAGATTCTACAATTTCATAACGATGGAAAATAGCTACACCCACCGTATAAGATAAAAGCGTCATTCTTACGTTAATTCTGTCGAAAAGGTTAAAAGGACCTTGTTTGGAAAACGGAAGAAAGATTCCTTTACAAGCTTCTTATAAAAAGTCAACAAGGTTATAAATGACATTAACCCATAATTTGTAAAATAGTAATAATGATTTGAAATACATCTTTCAAAAACATGGATGTGGATGATAAAAAGTTCCCAGTAGATAATTATGTATAAACAACCTCGGATAATGAAGAGATTGTGAAATAAACCCTTACCTTGTACTTTTCATTAGTCAATGGTATGTTAACATACATTATAATAGTTAAAACATTTTTATTAAGTTATAAAAGAACCATATACACAATTATGGTATCATATATGATCTTCTATTAATGCTTTGTTAATAATATTTTAGTATTATCGTCGTTTCAGGTGTTAACTTACTCGTTTTCTTTTATATGTTTTGTTACATAAGTAGTGTTTGTTATGGATAGGTTTTATCTTATTCATATAAAAAATGATATAATCTTCTTGAAAATTAATTTCAATCATCAAATGTGAATTACACTTGAATGGATACAATGGGGAATGAATCTCATCGCGTTCGTGGAGACGGTAGTCCGTACGTACGCACGAGCGACAATATCATTTTTTTATATTAAAATAATATATAATTGGATGTTATATCATATATAAAGATTAATTATCATGTTATATTTATTATTTACATGAATTACACGTCATTATTATACCCATCCAGATAATAATATATTGAATAACAATTACACCACAACGTGGAGACGGTAAGCCGTACGTACACACGTATGGTGACATGTCATTCAAAGGATGGATAGAATACTAAATATGGTTGTACCATATTTATAATAACATCAAAGTATATAGAAGATAATGGATTTATTATTTTATTATGGAAATAACAATGAAAGAAGAAGTTGAAGAAGAAAGGAACTTGAAAGAGGGTGGTGAAAACATTACATCTTCTTTGGGTACGTCCTTTTGATTTGATCAAAAGGGATCATTAAGTTGTCTTTATGATCTAACTAAGGCCTATAGGTTGAAGTTAGGTAAGTTTAGAAAGTATTTGGGTAGGGTTTGGCCGAGTCAAAAGGCTTTGAAGGTGTGAAATTGAGATAAGGGGGGTTCCCTTTTATAAGAGGGGTGAGGGGCACCGTTGGAAAATCTAGAAATATAATTTTATAATAAATTCATATTCGGTTTATAATGGCTCCAAAGTGGATTATTTAAATTTTATGGTGGGTATGGGTCGAAATAAATTCAACCAATAGATTTTAGACAAGTTTGTGTCACTATTTCAACCTTATCATTTATATTTAACTCTCAGTTAAATAGTTTGACATTTTCCATGTCTCTTTGTATTTTTATATTATATAGTTAATAAACATACCATATACATCCAAGAGAACCCCAAGTGGTTAATTAATGATACAGATATAATTATATAAGTCCATGGGATGAACCTTATATTTTTAAAATTTTAATATCAATTAATAATATAAATTTGTTTTAAAAAACTCTTTTATGTCAATTTTGACACTATTTGGTATTTGATTTTTGTGAAACTCATAACAGCATGATTACTTCGACCAAAAATAATTAAATCAATACTAATATGTCATATTAACCTATAAAATTAGTTTAATTCATAAAAAGTCTCAAATTACATTTATTTGGATATTTATAATATCAATTATTTTAATATTTTATTAATTAGGTAATTGTTGCATCACCATTGTGTCATAAATAAATTAAACTATTTAATGTATAAAAATTAAAAATAAAATACCATTATGTAGTAAATATGTTTATATTTCTAATGAATATTTAAAATCGAACTTATATTATGTATAACCCTATATTAAAAATGTTTCAGTAATTCCACCTTGATTTTAACTATTTTAACTCTTCTTTGAATTAAATAATAATAAATGTACTAATATAATACAAGTGGACCTAAATTATAATATTTTATTCCTAGGGATTTTTTTGGTCGATAAAAACTTTTCCAATAGAATTAGGATATGTGTTAGGGTAATATTAATATCATTTTTACCCTTAATTACCCTATTTACTTTTAACCGTCATAAATAAAAGTAAAATGTTATATTCACAAAAAAATTATTTTTATCTTATTGAACCAAATTTAACTCCTTGATATTAACCGTGTCTCTCCGATTTTCGAAATTCCACTCACAGAAGCGATAAAATTATGTTTTATGTGAATTTCCAAATTCTCCAGGGAGGTGGGTAAAAGACGGTGAAAAGTTCAATAAAATTTTTATATATCTAAAATTATTCTAAACTAACTCTAATGAATTATGTTGAACTTATATAGGTATTATTTATCTATTTTGAACTAAATTAAATTTAAATAAAATAAATAATTATTTAAATAAAAATTCAGTTTTAAACTATAACTTAGTGTTTTTTCACTATTCATCAAAAATTGAATGTTTTCAGAAAAATACTAAAAAATCACCCTAAGCTAATTTCGATATTCCGAATCCAAAAATGAAGTACATTTTGAAAGATAAATTTTATAAAATTTCGAAAAGTGGGTATTACTATTCATAACGGCTAGTTTGATTGGTTGTGGTGTGTGTTAGAACTTGAAGTTGCATAGAACACACGCTACTGGATTATTCAAAGGGAAGCATACTGTGGAAGCTTGGGATGTTAGACATACAGTGTATAGGTCTTAATTATCATTCATAAGGGTTGTTTATCTCAAATTGTTAGGGAGAAAATCTCCATCGATGGTATTTGCATTGTTCATCATTTTGTGGATGTATTTCCATAATATTTTTCAATCCTTCAACCAAAATGTGAAGTTGAGTTCTCAACATAAACCATAGTTGGGTCCACACCAATAACAAAGAGTCTATATATAATGGCCCAAATTTAGTTGTAGAAATTAAAGAAGAAACTCTAAGAAATCCTTGATACGGGATTCATTCAGCCTAGTGTATCACATTGGGGTGCACCTATTCATTTTGTGGAAATGAAATATGGATTAATGTGGATCTATATTGATTATTTAGAGTTAAACAAGATCCCAATATAGAACTAGTATCATCTCCCATGTATAGATGAATTTTTTGATCAACTGTGCAGGTCTCAATACATTTCCAAGATTGACCTTCATTCTACATATCATCAATTGAGGGTTCAGAAAGATAATATACCCAAGAAGGAATTTTGTAAAATGTATGCACACTGTGAATATGTAGTGATTAATGTTGGTCTTACTAATTCCCTTTAAATCATCATGGATTTTATGAATAGAGTCTTTAGAGATCCCCTCAACCAAATTGTGGTAGTATTTACAAATGATATTTTTATCTATTCAAAGAGAAAGGAAGAGAATAAAGATCACTTTAAAATTGTACTAAAGAACCAAAGGAAGGAAAAACTATATTAAAATTTTGAAAAGTGATATTTTTGGGTGAACAAAAAATTCATTTTCACATCACATAATCTCAAGAAATGGTATAACAGTAGATCCATCAAAGAAGGGCGATATTGGATGCTGGCTAGAGAAACCACAGTGAATGAGATCAATTTATTTCTTGGTTTAATTGGATATTATCGACGGGTTCTGTAGAATTTTTCATAACATATCTAATACTCTCAAAATGTTATGTCAGAAGGATGTAAAGTTATTCTGGATAGATGAATGTGAGGAAAATTTAAAGGATCTAAAGGGAAGGTTGGCAGGCAAACTTGTGCATACATTATCTTATAGTGGAGAAGGGTTTGTAATATATAGTATTGTATCCAATAAAGGATTGGGACGTGTTCTAATGCATAATAATATTTTTTTCACTTATTCCTCATAGTAGTTGAAGATTCATGAAAAAAATTACCCATCTCATGATTGGGAGTTTTCAACGGTAATTTTTTCATTTAAGATATGGATGCATTATCTTTATGGATATAATTCTGAAATATATACTGATCATAAAATTATAAAATATATATTCCCACATATGGAGTTGAACATGATCTATAGAATATGGTTACAAATCATAAAGGATTGTGACTACTCAGTAAATTACCACCCTGAAAAAAGAACAATGTGGTCTATGCTTTGAGTGAAAATGATTGTGCCAAATTTTCCATGATGTGGACCACAAAAGATCTAATATTACCGGATTTTAGAAGGATGGTTCTTTAAATCCTAAAGTAAGGGGTAAATATTATCTTACTCAAATTAATTTTCAATCCTCTATCAAATTAAATATTAAGGATGCAGAGAAGGAATATTAATATCTCCAAAAGAAAGTTTGAAATGTTCTTGAGTTTAACATTGATCAGGGTGGAATGATAATGTTCAATAACTGTATATGTGTTCCTTCCATTCCATATTTGAAGAAGAATATATTATATTAAGTTTATAGTTATTTATTCTCTATTAATCTTGGAAGAATGAATATGTATAGAGACTTCAAATAATACTTCTAGTGGGATAAAATTAAGAGAGATATCGCATAGTTTGAATCTCATTGATTGGTATGCCAACATGTTAAGGATGAATGAAAAAAATTATAAAGGGTTATTGCATCCATTACTCATACTAGAATGGAAATGGAATAAAAATAATTATGTATTTCCTCATTAAACTACCCAAAACCTCTAAAGGATTTAATGATACATGGGTGGTAGTAAATCACCTTACAAAGTAAGAACACTTCATCATTATAATAGAAGACTTTAATCTAGATCATCATTCTAGGATATACATTAACGAAGTTGTAAGGTTTCATGGAGTACCACATTCTATTTTATCAAATCGAGATTTAAGGTATACCTCAATGTTTCTGTTATGTCTCCATCAATAACTTGATATAGAATTGAGTTTCAACACTGCTTATCATTCCCACATAGATGGCCAGTCTAAAAGAACAATAGAAACCCTATATGATATGTTGATATCTTGTTCTATAGATTTAAAAGGTATTTTGGATCAAAACATTCCTCTAGTTTAGATTTCTTACAACAATAGGTTTCGAAAAATAATTCAGATGGCACTTTATGAAGCCCTCTATATGACGAATTATAGTGCTCTAATGTGATGGGATGAAGTTAAAGAAATAAATTTATGGGGACCTACGATTGCTGAAGAAATTGTTGAGAATGTTTTATCCATTCAGCATTATATCGAGGTAGCTCAAAGATGGAAGAAAATTTATGTTGATAATTGTTGATGTTATCTAGAATTTGAATATGAATAGATTTTTTTTTCTATGAATCTCTCCCAAGAATCATATTAGGTGATTCAGGAATGAAGGGAAACTAAACCCTAGGTATATCGATCCCTTTGAAATTCTTGACCGTGTCGGGATGATAACATACCACTAGGAAATTATTCCAAATATCACTAAATACCATGATATATAACATGTATCTCTCTTGATAATGTATATACCTAACCCTTCCATGTATTAATCTCGGATTTCAGACCATTGGAGCATGATATTTCATATGAAGAACAATGAGTTGAAATTATGGATCAATCAAATAAATTTATACAAATCAAGACCACTCACATGGTCAATGTTTTTTGGAGAAATCACCAGTTATAGGATTATATGTGGTAAATTTTGTATATGAAGAAGTATATGTTTCCTCATTTTTTTGTATGATACTGATGAATTTTGAGGGAAAATTTCATTTTAAGGGGTCAAATGTAACACCCTATATTTTTATTGTCTATTTTCAATCTTTGAATGAATTAATTTTAATTAATTTCCTTAATTACACTAATTTAAGCATTCCTTTCACATGAAATTGACTTGGTGTACATTACATGGAACACTGGCTTGGCGTACGTTACACGCAACACCAAGTTTTTATGAAACATTATTTCAATTGTTAAAATTATTTTAATTAGATAATTATAACCTAGAACATAAAAATAGTAATATAAATAGTAATAAATTATTTTTAAATATTTTTCATTATGATTTTAAATAAATAAAACATATTTATTATTGAAGATAATATTAACGGTAAATTCCTTATATGATTAAAAATCTTGTTTTCTCAAATGAACTTCTTTTCATGTCATTCTATGAATAATAATAAAAAATAATTTTTGACACTTAGAAATTGAATTTGGTAAATTAAAATTAATTTTTTTGATTATAATGTTGAAATTATATATGGGTAAAATTTTGGTTTTTTCGGAGATACTTCATTTTTGAATTAACTGTGAAAAATATTGAATTTTAATTCAAAACTTCTTTTTCATCTTATATATTTATGAAAATAAATTCTATATAAATATAAGGTTAATTATATAATATTTTTATCAATTAATCTAATTTAGTTTATTTTAACCAATGTTATATTGAAATTTCATATAAAAACTTAGCTAACTTTTGATCATTTTTACTTTAAAAACCCACAGTGTCGTCCCGTCAACGAGATTAACATCAAATTAATTTCTACAAATTATTTTATTTAAATTTGATAAAATGGATTATATATTTTGAATTATAATTATTTATAATTTATAATAAATCCAACAAAGTATTTGGAAAAAAATATTAGTAAATGCAATTAAAATTAATTGCATCGATTAGGGTAAAATTATGCTTAACTAAGGAATAAACCATAAAATTAAGATCCAAAATGACCTAGAAACTTTTCTAAGAGCCATTATATGGACATATATTAAACCTATACAATTTTTTATAGAATTAGGTCCATTATTGGATCAAATTGACATGTGAAAAATGTTTATGAAATTCCATTGTTTAAATATTACAAGAGTGTCACTCCTCCTCCGCTATAAAAATGCATCCTATCTCCCACTTCCTCACATGTCTCAAGCCCCTTGGATCACAAAAAGTCTTCTAAACTAAGATCCAAACATAACTTATCTCCACCTTGAATCCTAACTTTGTTCATTATTCCTTCATTGGAATCCATTTGGTGCAAACCAAAAGGAGTTACCACATTTAGAGGTAGCACCCTCCCTCAAACCCCTTTCTGTTATTTTCTTTCTCCACAAACTCAATTAAAATTATGAAATTATTATAATAAAATAGAATTATTATAAAAATAATAATATTTTTTATTATTATGGTTTTATATAAACTTTCACATGCATCCATCTAATGGGTACCAAACATATAATTTATGTGTATGGTGAACTACGACCTCACGAAACGATGACTATTCATTTTTCCTTTACCACCTATCATGGTGGAAATTATGATGGAAAATCTATTTATATATGTTTTATATTATATTTATAATTATTTTTTTATTCTTTAATACTTTAACCACAAATATCTTTATACATTCCATTTTGTGTAAATACGATAATTTTGTTTGAGGAATTGTGGACTACCGCCCCCTCAAAGAGATGTGATTCCTTCACACACTACATGGAATTTATTAAGGATGGGTTTAGTGAACATATATGATATATATGAGATAATTATGATATAGTAATAATTATATATATATATATATATATATATTATTTCTGTTCTTTTTTTTAATTCGAAAATTAAATTGAAACTACACTAATGTGCATGTACGACCTACCGTCTCCATGAATGATGAATTCCATTTCATACATCTATATCATATAGATTATTATAATACACATATAAATAATTTAAATTATATTTATATCATGGTTTACATTCATTAAATTATAATATAATTATAAGGACTAAAGATATAATAAATAAAGACAAATGTGAAAAATAAAGTTAATATTTATTGAAGTGAAATCATAACATAGAATTGTCAAAAGTCAGGTTATATAATTCATAATAAAATCATATATGTTATTATATATAAAAACATTGTTATTTTATATATTTATAATAAAATTATATTTATCATACATGTAGTTTTATGAGTACAATGAGAGTTAATACAAAAGGTAAGGGAATTTCATCTCACTTATTTATATTTGTGAGATACATAACATGTTCACTGGTATTTTATTTTGAGTGGTTTATATAAATCCCATGAATTTATTATATCTTTACTATTCTTAAATTTATTTGTAACTCTATGATCTTTCTTTCATGGGGATTGCGTTTCCAGAGTTACCAAATTGGTAAGATTGTTTTGTCCCAATTTCCCTTCATTGAGACACTTGTTTTTTATATATATGACTTCATTATCAAGGTTTATTTGACATGTTATATCAGTTATGTAATTATTTTCATGATTTTTTAAGATTCATGTAATTCCATTTTTTTACATGGAGTGTATGATCCCAATTTACCATGTGGTAAGAGTTAATTGAAATAATCCCATCGTTTATGTGGATTATTTGTGACTATGATTCCATTGATTAAATATTATGATATATCTCTCAAGAAAAGACCTGTGCCTTATTATCATCTATTTACTTAAGATATCACAATTTATTATTACCATTTTTACACTCTTTTATACTTAAGATAATTAAGAATTTTTTTAAGAAATATTTGACTGTATTTTTCTTTTTAATTGGAAATGTTTTATTTCAAAAACCATGTTTTCAAAAAACAAAATGTATTCATGTATATTTTATAAGTTTTAATTGAAAATAATATTCAGAGTTATATCAAGTCCCTTTTCATTGTTTTCAAATTATTTTCATAGAAAAATTGTATTAAAATTTATTTATTTTCAAAATAGTCTTTTTCAATGAGAAAAATGATATTTTTCCCAAGAAATGTTTCTAAAATATTTTTTAAATTTATTTCTCATCTAAGATGACATCTATTGAAGTTACTCATGAATTTAAGGGGAAATTATTCAATGTATTCATTAATATTATTTCTCTAATAGGATTATGTTTTGATGGAATGATGTTTAAGAAACCTGTTTCTCTTCCACGAGTTATATGTTTATGAAAACTATTTCTCTTCCATGGGTTATAAGTCTATGGAACCATTTATATTTCATGGTTTATATTATTATTAAACCTGTTTACTTTCATGGGATATGATTTTGTGAATTGATTATGAATCATCTCTTTTTCCAAAGGAGATATGATATTATTACATGTTTATGAAACCCATTTAGTCTGAATGGTCTGAAGGCCTTCATTTTTATTGATTTTTGATAACCCCACTTTCAAGGGTTGAGGAGGAAACATTACAAGGCCCATAGGCTCATAGATTACATGGAACGTAGTCTTAGGAGATTACATGACCCGAAGGTCTTGGGGAATTCAACCAGACTATCTACAAGGAACTGCCCCTCACCAGCATCTGCATCATGATAGTACCTCTCCACCATTGAATGGCCATCTAGCTAGGCTTCCCATGCAAGAACAAGCAAGTCCCGATGGCATAACAATACTCTCTCATTCTGACAAATCAATTTGGTTTTTCTCTAGTGATTGCACCTACACTGAATCCTCTTCTAAGGTTGATCTTTTTTTATAGTGTGTCTGGGGAAACTGCTTGTGGCCCGAAGGCCTTGAGTTAGCCCAAAGGCCTTAAAGGTGGCCCGAAAGCCCTACTGACTTGAAGGTCTGGGTGCCCAAAAGCCTTAAGGACTCCAATCCCAAACCAGTGGCCCAAGGTGAATAGTTCCAGCATCTACAATACCGAACAATACCTACTACAGTAACTGCTACAAGAACTTTACAGTACCCACAGGGTGTATAGTTCTACTATAGTACCTGGACAGTGTACAGTTCTACTGTAGTACCCACACATTGTACATTTTTGGTATAGTACTGCTACAGTGATATGATTTTTTATAAATTTGTTGAACATGTATATATGATTTCACTATGATGTATATAATACCTATATCTATCTATAATTCATTGGGTATTGATTTATATCAAGTGAGATGGGCATGAATGAAATGAGGAGTGAAATTGGTTCAGTATTACAAGGATAGAATAATGAGTGAACTCAGTTCAATAATACATTATGGGAATAGGGGTGAACCTATAATAGTAAATGATTTTTCCACTAAGATTGCCTTGATAGTGATGTCCAAACTACTATGTAAACCATATTATATTCATTTGTGTTTTCCACAATTCCATGTTTTATTCCTATGATATGATTTCATAGATTATGTTCTTTATTTCCTTTTTATTAATGTCTTATGAACTCCCAATATCTACGTTGTGATTCATGTTTGTGATCATCGACATGCAGGGAAATATCTTATATTCTCTTGAAAATGTTCTCATAACCTTATACTCATGATTATTCTTACATGTCTCCCTTTATTACCCTTATTGAGCATATGATCTTACCCATTTATTTGTTTCATTCCTAAGTTATGCTGATATGAATTATGTTTTATGTGGCTAAGAAGGGTTCTGGTTAAGAAGAACCTTACTTAAGATAATGTATCTCACCTATATACCATTTTCTATGTTTCTATATATCCAGAGGAAATGGTGTATTACAATCATTGGGAATATTTTTGTATAATGTTTTAAGTATTCCATTTATTTTATGTAATGTTAGTGTACAAAAACCAAGGGTCGAGATATTTTATATATGTGTATACAATATAATTATAAAAATTTACATATTAATACTCATACCTTCCAACATAATAGCTAGATTATAATGATCATTTTTAAATAATATTATTTTAAAAGTGTAACACATTTCATATAAACCTAGTGTTGCCTGCATTGTAATCTATCATAGAGATTGAATTTATTTAAAAATAAAAATATATATATTAAAGGCTTTGGGTGTTATATTCTCTTCTAAGATCAGTTTTATATTTAATATATGTTATCAAACAGCATATTCCACTTTTAAAATATTATTGTGTCTTAATATACACCTCATAAAATAATATAAGTGAATATCAGAAACATATGTCCGAGATGAAGATAATTTACGATGAATAACCCTTACAAATATCAAATAATTTAATTGATAATTATTAAATTGATTGATTATGTGAAGAAAATACAAATAATAAAATTTTAAATAGAAAATAAAAAATATAGATCAATTGACAGAAAAATATTTCATTTATAAGTAAATAAAAAGAGTTATAACCCAATGAAATTAAATTTAGTTGAGAAACCCTTTACCACTCCTCTTTTTTCAAGTTAAATCCCTATGTTCGAAATAATTAAAGTTACATATTAAAATACCATAAAATATAAAGGATTCAACATATAATATGTAAATGGTTAGTATATGAAATATATAAATGTAATTAGGTGAATAAAAATAATTTATTCCCCAATGAATGAAAATTGAAACAAAACCATTTCCCTTGATTACAGGCATGTAATATTTATCATTTAACACCTATATAATAAACTAAAATTATTTATTCAATTTCATAATAAAATTGTATAGTTTTAATAACTTATACTTAAACCATTTATTTCATATATCATTATAATATATTTAATTTCATAATCAATTTAACACACATTATGTATTTTAAGAACATTTAGCCCGTAATTTAAAAAGAGCTTTGTTGTGTTGACCATTGTAAAAGGGTTCATTGTTCCATATTATTCATAATAATAATAATGAAAAATTAAATATTATTTTTCAAAAAATAAATATTTGAAAATCATCCATGAAATATATATATGAAAAATGAAAAATTTTACAATCATAGAGGTAGTATGTCGTATGTAATAATGAGAAACATTTCATTTTTTAAATAATCTTTATAAAAATAATGCAGTATTATATTTTATTAATAAAATGGTTATAATATCATAAATACTATATTAATTATCAAAATTAAATTATATATATAATCCATGTGACGTGGTGATGAAAAACGAATCATATCACATCAGGGAGGTGGTTTTTCACAAATACATCTAAAAGACATTATCATTTTTAGTGAATTGAATGTTGAGATAGTATATTATATATTGTATTTTAATAATGACAGATATTTAATTAATATAAAATATCATCATTAAATCCATCATCATATCCAGATGTGAGAGGTAGTATTGAAAAATAAATTACAATGGTTCGTGATACTTTTGTACACTATACACACGAAAGACAGTTTTATTTTCCATTGGATGTAATAGGTGATAGATATTCCAAAATGGTCCTAAGGCCTTCATTTTTATTTATTTTTGATAACACCACTTCCAAGGTTGAAGGGTAACCCTTACAAGGCCCATAGGCATAGAGATTACATGGAAAATAAGATTAGGAGATTACATAACCCGGATGTTTTAGGGAATTCAACCAGATTATCTACAAGAAACTACCCCTCCCAGCATCTACATCATGACTCTCCACCTTCGCATGGTCATCTGGCTAGGCTTCCCGTGCAAGCACAGGCTGGTCTCGATGGCATAGACATACCCTCTCATTCTGAAAAATCTATTTGGTTCTGCTCTAGTGAGTGCACCTGCTCTGAATCCTTTTTTGGGGCTGCTCCTTTTTTGTAGTGTGTTTGGGGAAACTGCATGAGTTCAGAAAGCCTTGAGGAGGCACAAAGGCCTTAATGGTAGACTGAAATACCTACTAACCCAAAGGCATGGGTGGCCGGAAAGCCTTAAAACTCCAATCCCAAACCGGTGGCCCAAGGTGAATAGTTCCAGCTGCTACAATACCGAACATTACCTACTATAGTAATTGCTACAGTTCCTGCTACAGTACCACATAGTGTATAGTTCTTCTATAGTACCTGTAGAGTGTACAGTCTGTTACAGTTCCTGCACAGTGTACAGTTCTGCTACAGTACTGCTACAACGCATCCTACAGTAGCCCCGAAATATACCTCTACCTGGTTTTGAACCTAGGTCTTTTGGATGCACTTAAGGATACCTCACCAACTGGAATGAGGCTCTTGTGCATGATAGATATATGTTATTAAATTTTCATATTAATATCCTTTTGTATGGAATATAATGTTGTTATTATTTTGTATTGTTTTAATAAGTGTTTATAGAGGTAAAAGAATAAATAAAAATTAAACACCTGGTTAAGAACTATACCTCTTCATAAAAAAACCTCCTTAATCATAAAAGTATGGTCAGAAGAAAAATCTTTTGAAAATTTATTAAAAAATAATGAAAATATAGATAATAAAATAGGACAAGGTTGATATCACACCCACATCCAATAGAAAAATACTATATATCATAGTATGAAAAATCATTTTCATAACCATACTCTTCAGCAGTTTTCCATTCATATTGAGAGTCTCCTTGATTGAAGATATTAAGAATCTCAACATTGATTTATCAGGATTCCTTATATGAGGATATGGTAGAGATTATCCTTGGTATATTATAGTAAACCTTCCTCATTATTCTCTGCAGGTAATTAGAGGTATATCCCTCACTATTAATCACATTTTTCATCCCATGTGTGATGATATCTTTGAATGACAATTTTCCACAACTCAGAGATTTTAGGGGCTTTCTGTCAGTTGACATTTCATCATTAGAAATAATCGCCAACCTATCATAAATTCATGAAGATTTTTAAATTACATGAATATTTTCCTATAAATTTTTCTTTTGTACACCAGTGTTGTGCTCCCCGCATTTTGGATCCTGTCTTGACATATCATAATCTATTTGATGCATAAATCCTCATCCCATAAACTGATTCTATGTATTAGTTCCCTAAAATACCACACATTGAGGATCCTCACAAGTATCATGATCTACAATAATTTCCTCATTCATCATAGCTTCCTTATATTGATTAATTGAATATTGATGGATGTTCAGATCAGTATCCAAAGGGCCCTCCCCTATTTTTGTATGACACATTCATCCTAAGCCATCCCCATATATTTAATAACTTAAGAACCCCCTATATTCTCATTTAAATTATATGTGTTTTAATTTATATGATAATCAATAACAACCCACAAAGTTATTATATTACTTGGACTCACCATAACCCTAGGAGAAAAAACACCCTTCAAATATCATTTTTGTCTACCATAAATATTAGTAATGGTTGATTAGGATGTGTAGATTTTGTTTTCTTATAAGTATCATTTACTACATTAAATGGAAGTATATGAGCCCCTGTAAACCCTTAAACTTCATCTACATTATTTTGATCGAATTTTAAAAGACATCATCGATTATGGGACACCCTAGCTAAAACTCGGGTCATTCGATTGGAACCTACAATAAACGACTTGTTTTGTAGCTTCCCATGCTTGCAAACCACTGACAGGTGACATATTTTATTGTATATCGGTCATAAATCATACCAGGACATGAAGACTATGGATTTATTATTACGAAATTCATCACAAAAGGCAACCAAAAAATAATCAACACAAGGTTTCAACACATACACTTTAACAAATATTATCAGTGAGATCTGTTGACACACATCTTGATTCCTAATATCCTAACATAGGTGGTACCCTATAATATATTCTAACATATGTAGAATTAAGGGATTATGAAAAAGGATCGGGACTTTATAAAGTCTCACCCAAAGCACCATAGTCAGCAGGCCACACTTCATGTCGAACACATATGACCATTTGAAGATGAAAATGATTGATCCATATAAGATTTGTGTAATAGTTGACCAAGAAAGAACCAAAACCTATTTCATATAAAATATTATTGAATAATTGTTTAGAGTTGAGAAGCCCTATGGTAGAATGATCATGTAATCCCCATGATCCAAAATATGATAATCATAAGAGTCCATTTATGGCTGGAGTTGCTTGAATCACATAATTATCATCATATTAAATATAGAAGAAACATTAGTGAATTCCAATTTCAAAATGAATAGCTGTAGGGATTCATCAAACCATTCCATAACCTTTGATCTAAGGGAAATCTGAGGGAAATAGGGAATGAAATCAGAGTTTGGGAAGGTAGATAACAGAGAATGTCAAATATCTTGGATTGATAGAGAGGGTCCCTCCACCATCCTAGGGGATAGGTTGGTGTGATGGACATCGGTGTCTAGGTAATGGGCAATGGGAAGTCAATTAATCAAGAGAAATCAGAAAACCTCATTTACATTATACACTAAGACCACCGGGGATGGAATTATTTCCATAATAAGACCTTAATAACATGGTTATGGATGGTATTGATGAATTTGGGTTGGTATTTATGAATAAAAATGCTATTTAAGTGTGAATAAAAGAGAGGGATCTCCTCCCTTTTATAATATAAGGGAGGGACACTCATGTAATTTCACAAAATATTAAATTACTATAAATTAAAATTCATGTAAAAATGATATTACCTCATATATTTTAAATATATGACATGTATGGGCTTATATTATCTCATCCAATGAAATTTAGACAAGTTTATATTAGTTTTCTAACATTATCCCTTTGTTTTAGCTACCTTTTAACACTTTCTGACAATTATTATGATAATGATCTTTTGACTTTTTATGGGTCAATATCGTTACTATAAAAGAAATATTTGAACATAAATAGACTGTGGTTGATACATTCAACCATATACCAATCACTCAACCAAAGTTATGATTTTTAGTAATTTAAAATCATAAAATAAAATTATATTTATTATAAATTATCGTTAATGTCAATTTTAAAACAATTAATTTACATTAACATCAATAACATAAAAATAAAAAAAATTATAATCTAATAAATTTACATATCCATAAAATTTTATGGGTATATAAAAATTCATTGAATATAATAATTCATTCAAATTAATTTAATTTTATATTTTTTAAAATCATTCATTTTAATTTTCAATTAATTGACTAATTAATATGTCATTGTTGTGTAGACTTTTAATGTAATTTTTTCATAACTAAAATTAAAAGTAAATTACCATGATAAATAATAAATAAAATTTAAAATCAATATTTACAATGAAATATAATTTATGTTTGTTATTTAAAAAAAAATATTAATGTTACTAAAAGTAAGAGCATGATATTTTTGTCTTTATATTAACATAAATATTATAAAGGACAAAATTGATAAAATATGGCAACAAATTTCCAATGTTTTAGACCAAGATGTTCATAGATGAACAACACAAATCCAATAGTAAAAGTTAATGTTTAATGTTTATTTTTATTCTTAATATTATTTTTTAACCCTTAATTACTCGATTTTTCCTTACCGAAGTGACATGTATTTTTTAAAATTACTATTCATATTGACAAAAATAAAAGAGACATATTTAAATTTAGAAAAATGATTCCTAATATGGAATCTATTTTTTAAAATTCATGAAACATAAGTGGAATGTTTAATTATAAAATTAAACCATCAAAATATGAAAAAAATGAGTTTTCATAAATGTGGTTTTTAAATATAAAATATATTTTTGCACCAAATTCATTTAAAAAATTGATTCTAATTAACTTAATTGGATTAATAATAAACTAATAAGACTGTTTTTCTTTGTATAAATTTTAAAATAGATTTCAACATTAAAAATTCATGAAACATAAAAAAAATTCAATTAAAATCAGTATTATTAACTATTCACTGGATGTCATTTTTTTAAACGCTAAAAATTATATCAAAGTAAACTTTTACATTATTATTTCAAATATTATATAGTTTATATAAAATAAAATTCCTAAAATTTTTATAAATTAATTATAAAATTTTCCCATAATAAGGAGCATGATCTATTTCTGAAGAAAACATATTTTTGAAGCATAAAATAAATTTTTAATAAAATTAAGTGATTGTTTCAAAACATTAATCAATACATTTTTGTTGATTAATTTTTTTTATATATTTAAAAATATGTTTCTTACTATTAATACTCTTTGATTCAAGATCATGGTTGTTACAATCATATTTAAATAATAATATTTTGGGTTTTTTAAGATTACTATTGTATATCTGTATGCTATCAAACATTGTATTCCTTTTAAAATATCCAGATACCACAGATGTTTCATTGGAAGGCCTATCATATCCCCATAGTGGTTGGCCATTTGGAACATTGGGTGATAAATAAATGAAACACAAATTTCCCCTAATTATGATATCAAGGGAAGCGTCAACATTAACAGTTCAATGATGTTTGATAATCATTGTAAGAGAAATCAGGGATATATAAAGAACATCTAATGTAACCCATGATAAGATAATATAGAAGAGAGAATTTCAATAGGGTGATAGAGTTTTTATTTATTGTTCATTGTTGAATTTGATTAATGGTAATTTTTATTTTGGATGGTTAGGACCATATTTTGTATCTATTTTTTTCTAATAATGTAGTGGAAACTACAAAAAAGTCTCTATGATTAAAATTTAGATTAAATGGGAAATGTTTGATGAAATACATTGAGGGACTTCTCACACATACAATCAATGTCATCACAATACATGAACAAGAAATTAATTATGAAAATTATTTTTTCCCCAACCTTTTTTTGGAAAAAATAAACCTTTTAATTAAAGTAGTACAAAATACAAGGAGGGAACAAGAGGAAGAAAAAGTAAGAAGTAAATCATGGGGGAAATAAGTAGTGGATCCCTAAAGAATCATCATGAACTAGGTTCACACACTCCAGTGGGAGAGATCCACGTCTTTCAAAACATGTAATTTGAGTCCCTTCTATTTCCTAGGAAGCAAAAAATTCAGCAACAACATTACCTTCTCTCCATGTATGAGAGATAACAGGGGAGTTGTGGATCAACTCCTTTTATTTCTGGATGGTATAAAAAATGGACCATGGTGTAATACTTTGTTGGCAAAGATCATGAAAAATTTCTATTAAATTAGTTTTTACCACCAAAATACGAATATTATGTTAGGAGAAAAGTGTAAGACTTGTCATCCTTGATTGAGCCTCCGCCTGAAGAGAGTTTCCACTACCAAAGACAACATAAAAAATAAAGGATCAGAGAACCCTTAGGGTCACAGACCACACCCTCTGTCTTCGTCTTCCCCCTACTGCATGACACATCAGTGTTCATTTCATGGACCCCTGGGTGAGGGTTCCACCACACCCATCTACCTGGTCTGTTGTTGCAGTCTTCAAGAATCAAGAGATCAGTGAAGAATCATTGGATGGATGGTGTAGAAACACATGTTTTCAAATATGGTAAAAATAAATAAGAGTTCACCTGATCTTGGCTATAGGACCCACTATATAAACTTGTAACCCTTTTTGACAAGCCGCATTATGTTCCCTCAAGATGAACCAACATCCAACAACAATGCTGAGTGATCGAGCCGTTATCTCGAGGCCACCAGTCTCCACACCTAAAACCTATACTCAGAAAAGATACTACTCGAGCTCCCCTGTATGGACCAGCCTGTGAAACTTCCAAAAACACTGCACACCATCTTGGCCCAGTCGCTGTCAAAGAATAGGTGGGTAGTGGATTTTATATTTATTTCCCTGCTACAGTGACACATTGAGGTGAGAAACACCCCCCAAGTGCATTATACTTTCATTAGTTGGAATCCAATATTTCATACTCTCCAAACCTGGAAGTTGATATTCAAAAGAATATTTTTTGGTCCAAAGTGATTCATTCGACTCGCATATGTTGTGATCTATGGAGTGGGATTCTAGGTAGGCCTTGGATGAGAACAAACCTAATGATGGACCCATGAAGATACACTGGTCTGGTTTAGAACTAATGATAATATTATCAAAGTATACCTAGTGATCATTGTCCATAATGGAATAAATAATGTAACGATCCATCATTTACTATTTGGAAGTGTTGTTTAAGACTAGAAAATGAGGAAACCCAGGTGTAGAGCCTACTTAATTTCACTGCAACATGTTGATGTCTCCCCTTCTCACAATCTCATAGGACTCATGTTAGAGTTCCATGATGTAAAGTTCAACCATGTTCCAAGAATCCAATTTTCTACCTATTTGAATCCCCATGTCATATCCATACCTTCCCTACATGATCCTCTCCCATAGAAACTGACCCTCATCCACATCCCACACAATCATGGAATAAAAACCCCTCATTGTCTCTGAAATTCTCCTAACATTGATTCCACCCTCAACAACCAGTTTGGAAAGCCTCTCCCAGGGTCTGCAATGATGTTTATCCTCCACCTGAGAATCCCATAAGAACAAAACCATCAACATCTCCATGTAGTTGATAACCCCTTTTGGAACTATGAGGGAGTAAAGTATGTGTAAAGGAATGTATGAGAGTACACTATTAATTAATTTTATTCTCCCTCCAAATTATAGAAAACTATTTTTTAAATTAAGGATTCTCCATGTGATTTTGTCCATTAAATTTTCTAAGACCCAAAGATGCTGATTTCAAAATGAAATTAGAGAACCCATGTATTCCATAGGGAAAGTCCCTCTCAAAATTCCAAATTTTCATTCTAGATTTCCCACCCTTCTGTCAGAGCACCAACTTGAAAATAAGTTTTTTCTTTTATCCTAGTTCGCCAATTGTCCACTCCATTTATATTATTTATTAATAGTGTCAATAAATTCCCTGATGGATCTATTGTTTCAATTTACAAGGAATATAGTATCATCCACAAACATAAGGTGATATAACCCATAAAAATGAAACCTGAAGCGGAAAGGGAGAATGTGGCCCTCCAATATGTTCTTGTTGATTTACATACTTAAGAAGTCATGAGAAATGATAAAGAGGTTAGGGGTGATAGAGTCACCTTTCCAAAGGTCCTAAATAGTCTTGAAGAAACTATACTGCTACTCCATAAAGGTTGTATAAATCTAGGTGGAACAAAAGAATTGGAAAATAAGGTTAATCGCCAAATTGGAAAATCCCATCACTGGTTCACATTGATGATAATGTAATATTTTCTATGTGGGGTAGGGAACAAATTTTGGGTGAGCATCTTTATAATATTAATTTTTGTTTTTTGTGTCTATGTTTTTAGTTATTTTTCAAAAAATATAAAAAATAAAAAAAACTTCATTTAACATGCTCATTTGTAAGTTAAAAAAATATGGATAATTCTTATTTAAATTAATAAAATTAATCGGTTGTATGATAATAATGAAAAATATTTCATCATTAGCATATGTTTTTATATAAAAATATATGTCATTGATGATATGATAGGTTGTGTCATTAAAAATCATATTTATTTTGACACCATTTTCAATGATATTATTTCATGGTAAATTAAGTCATTGATTTCTCCAAATAGCATTAAATGTATCCATTATTTTTGAATTTTTTTTGTACTCAATTTGTGGTATATTCCACCTAGGTAGTTTTTTCATCTTACATCAATGTTTGATCCATATATTCATTTCCCTTCTGATCAATTTTGTAAAGACCCGGAAATTCAATGTATTTATATTAATTATATGGAAATTTTATGAGTTTGAGAAAATTGAAGGTGCGTGATTATGAAGCCTGGTGTGCTCGAAATGAATTTCGGAACTTTTTTCTAAGTACGTTCAGAAAACGTGTGAGCATGTTTTTGTAACTCTGGAATCGGTGCTCCGAATTGAATTCTAAGGACACCGTTGAACTCACAGTGCCGATATTTGCTTAAAGAGACATTCACCATGACCGTAGTAGGTTGAGGGTGAAGGTTAGTTTTCATGTTTTTTGTGGAAATAAATATAAAATAAAGAACACATTTTTTTTATTTTTATAAGCTCTCTTTTTTAATTATGGCGGTGGGGACCACCCGATCCAAAAAAACCCCCAATTTAAATTCATAGTGGTGGGGACCACCCGAACACCTCTTAATTGGGAAAAACTTTTCAACCATCTAATTAATAAATTGATCATACAAAAATTAATTAAATCTGTCAACATTAATTAAATGTCAGACTTATTTTCTAATAATTTGGCTCTTTATTTTTGTTGGGATGGAGTATTTAGTTGGAAAAGGGGCAAGGGAGAATTGTGGAGAAACGTTCTCTCCAATGAAGAACTTCTATTCTCCAACGAAGAACAAGGAACCAACCCCATGCCCGGATCGGAAGCGCTTTGCAAAAGCAACCAATGCAGACGTTCTTCAACGACTTCATCTTCTACCTCTCGACTCCTCCAAGGAAAAACAAGGCAGGGTTTGTTATTTTGATTACCCCTTACCCGTTCATGACGTTCTTCATGATTCAAGAACAAATAAGCCACTTGTTACCATTCTAACGTGTTGGGTTCGGGCCAAATGGACACGACCTAACCTCTCTACATCCTTTGTGGATTGTGGTGGTTTTAAATCAATGGAAACATCCCATGACAAGTGCAGAAGTCTACGGAATGAAAACAGACCATCGGAGAATCCATGGTTCCCCAGGAATGTCATAAGTGACTCGTGTCAGTGAACAGAACCGGTAGGGCTCGGGAGCGGTGTCCAACACACTGGATGACTGCAAAGATGGCGGTGGAACAACATCACTACTAGGAAAAGGCAGCGACCTGTCGGCTGCAGCGGAGCGACGACGGCGCCCGAAGAATGACCAGTTGTGTGACTTTGGTGGAAGCAAGCTTCCGCGTCACTCGACATGCAGGGTTCATGACATAAGGGCGCAACGGTGATGGAGGGGTGGTCGCCTCACTTCCTACCACTGGTGATGGTGCGACACGCGACCACACCACACAGAGGAGGGCTGGTCATCTGTCCAACAGTGAGCTGAGTGGACCGCCCAATGGGTAGGGCTGCGCCGGCGGGCTGGGTCAGACCTAGTGGGCCAGGTCAGACCTAGGGCTAGACTTGGGTTAGGTTGGGTAAACCTGAACTGGGTTGGGGTAGCCCAGGTCGGGTCGGTCCTACTAGGTCGGACTGGCCCCAGACCTACTTCGAGCCTTTTCTCTCTTTCAGCAATATCTTGAGTTGTGAGCATCCGTTTGACGAACCATCTGTGGTGCTGAAAACCTTGGATTGAGATGGTTCTTTTGATATATCCCACATATATTTTGGATAAAGTTGGGCTATGACCAAATTAGATCGAACACGAATCCAATTGGGCCCTTAGGACTAAAAGGCAAATATCGTATAGACCGGGCATCCAATTGATGAATCGTATATTGCGTTGAGACCCTTACTACATGGAGGTCCATTGAGATACTTATTTGTGGTACATCATGGATATTGGAGTATCGACCTGTGGCTTGAGGAGTAGATCCTCATGGAATCATGCGAGCATAGTGCGGGGACCCTGTAGCTTGCTGAAACATGTGAAAGGGATCCTATGTGGGTCTGTGTTTTGGGATCCTATACGGGCATGTGTTCTAGTATACCTCTTGGAACCACTCTAGGAAACCACATGGGACTACTCTTGGATCCAACGTGGGTCTTTTGTACTAGGATCCTATGTGGGTCTGGTGATCTAGGATCCTACATGGGTCTGATGATTTAAGATCCTACGTGGGTCTGCCTCTTAACAGAGTAAGATGATTCAGTAGTTACATCTAATCATCTATAATAATGTAATTATGTTATACCTGGTTTGAATTGAGTCTTTATCTTTGTGTTAATCTTAAGTGTGGCATACCTCTCAGGTATTTACCATTGTGGTTATACCTTTGTTATAATATTCTATGTGGCGTTGCCTATATGGTACTTACCTTTGTAGTGTTACCTTCATGGTACTTACCTTCATGGTGATACGTTTGTGGTATTATTCTATGTGGCATTAACTTTGTGGTACTTACCTTTTTGGTGTTACCTTTGTAGTATTATTTCCCTTGTGGAAAAGTTGTACTTTAGCTAAGGATTCAAGCCTTGAGTTTTCTCGTGAATGAGATGGGTATACTTGATAACTTCGGTATATGTATGGGCATACACCTATGTAGGGTTGTCACTTGTTTTCAAGCTTTGTGATTTATCCGTTGTGGATTTTTTGAGACCATTGAATGTCTTGGTGTCCATACTGAGTATCACTATAATCACCCCTGCACGGGCTATGCACGCACATTGTTGTGTTTGGTGCAGACGACGAACAATGCTGACTGAGGACTAGGGTACCAAGACTGGAGGTAGCTCGGAGGTGGACCTTAGATGAGGTGTACCACATAGATTACCATTTGAGATCTGTACCTACCCTTCAGGTAGGATCCTTGGCAGGTTTTCACAAGATCTATTTCAGTTTACTTATACTTTCTAGTTTTCCTGTACTTTACAGTTGGGCTTGTATTCTGGCCCCTTTTACTTACTGTATGCACTATTTTTACTATAAATTTTACTTTTGTTTTTATCATGTTCTGTTCTTGTTTGAGTGTGTTTATAGGAAATAAAGGCAATGCCTTCCCAGTTCTAGGGAATATGCCTTTCGGTGCTAGTCGCCAACCCCTGGCCTATGAAAGGCGGGCTTGGGGTAGTCAGGGCACAGGCCACGGGGGACGGGTCGTGAAAAATTGGTATCAAAGGATTCAGTTTTACCATAGAACATTAGACTCTGATCTTTTTAACGGAAATAATGTTAAGTGTAGTGAGTGTGGTTATCAGTTTAGAAAATCCAGTGTCGGTGTGGCGGCCGATGTATCCATACACTAGGACCCTGACTTCTGATTTCTGACTCAATGCATTTAAACACAAATTACATGTTTGTTTTGAAAGGTTTTCATTGTGAACTATTTGATTCAGCCCACTAGGTATAACTTATTGACATGGGTTCACCTGTTTCTTTTCATATTGCCTCCATGCAGACAACCAGCTAGGGTTTTGGGTAGAGTATGCAATGATATCCCACCGAGCGACGAGGCCTTGGTGCATGGCCCTTTATCAGTAGAGGCGCCAATGGAGGCACTAGAGGTACCATTACCCATTGGGCCACCAATGGCACCAACCGCAGTAGTAGAGGGACCATGTTGTTTGATTGTGTTGCACGAGCTCCAGAGTCCACCCAGGTTCAGGGGTGAGACAGACCCACATGCGGATGAGGATTGGTTGGAGGTCGTGGTGATAGTCTCTTGAATTTTAGGGACCCCAGCTAATCTCATGGTGATCCTTGCCACTATTCTACTATAGGATGCAGTAGGAATATGGTGGGGCTTGATGCTCCAGGTTTATGATGAGGTGACACTTCTTCTGGCAGACTTTGAGAGCCTATTTCTAGTAATGTTTGTCTTAGAGACCCTTTGCGCAGTGCACATTCAGAAGCTTCTTCATCTGCAGTAGGGCAGAATGGTTGTGGCTCAATACTCAATGAGGTTCACCGACCTCTCACACTACTCCACTAATATGGCGAGGGACCCATTATTCATGGCCCGGACCTTAGATAAGGGACTCAAGCGGGGGATCAGGGCTTCGATGATTTCTCTCAGCATCCTGACGCAGGCAGGGGTGTTAGGATGAGCCCTATTTGTGGAGAGATTTCTTACTGAGTAGTCTCTATTAGCGAGACCCACCGCCTGGAATCACCTAATGGAGTCTTATGCAGCTGGAAGCAGACAGATGTCACAAATGTCTAAAAGGACCATACCAACTAGTGGATGACTATAAGATTTAGGGTCAGTTGTGTAGGGAACTAGCGACAGAACCATTCATGCGAGGAGTATGTAGTGTTACACAAGCGGCGGGCAGGGTCACATGGCTTGTGAATGCCCGACCCATCATACAGATGTTCAGAATATAGTCAAAGGACCTCCCAGACAGAGACAGAGGTTCGACCGAGGAGGTCCTCAGGGATAAGGTGGACATGGTAGAGGATCTTCCCATGCAGCTGTTGGTGGGTGATGATTCGAGATGTTTCTTCCACCACAACTAGGTGGTCCACCATGACCACAGAGAGTGGGTGGAAAGGGGTGAGATCAGCTCCAGGAAGCCAATGGCTATGACCATGGCACTCTGGAGATGATACGAGGTATGGTCTATGTCTAATCCACCTTATCTGCAATACCTATAGACATAGGTGTCAAACATTATTTTATATCCACGTCTGTCGTTTGGAGCTCAGAGAACATGACGGAGTCGTTGGCTTGATAATTATGGATAGAGACTCATATGAGAATGGATTTGATTATTATGCACTGGTGCCGACAGTGTGAGCTTACAGTAGGAGGTGAGAGCTTTGGCTGGGATCTCCTAGTAGCGGCGCCGAGTCCTTACGACGTCATATTTGGTATGGACTAGTTATCTATAGTCCATGATCAGATTGACTATATTAGGTGAAAAGTGTAGTGTGTTGGAACAGATGGGACAAGTTTTACCTTCACCAGTGAGAAGGGATCCTTTGTAGCACAGGATGGACTTACCCGGAGGAGAATGCAGCTGATCAATCATCAGTTGGATAGCCTTACCCTCAGAGTGGTTGATGTGGCGAGTCCGAGCTATCCTATAGTGGTGGACCAGAATGTAGATGTCTTCTCTAATGATGTTCTGGGTCTACCTCCTTGCAGAGAAGTGGAATTTTACATTGAATTGTACCCCAGGAAGACACTGATATCTACACCAGTGTATCACATGGCTACCGCGGAGCTTTTTGAGTTGTAGGTACAACTGGATGACTTATAGGGGAATGGGTTCATCCGGCCCAGTTTTTCTCCTTCGGAATCTCCAATTTTTTTCTCCAAGAATGATGATGGGAGATTAAGACATTGTGTTGACTATCAGATCCTGAACCAGGTGGTCTTGAAGAACAAGTACCCAATCCTAAGGATTGACGGACTCTTTGATCAGCTGAAGGGATCATGGTTGTTCTCGAAGATAGACCTTATATCAGGCTATCACCAGCTCAGAGTATGAGATGAGGATGTGAAGAAGACTGATTTTAGATGTTGGTATGACTATTATGTGATTTGGTCATGCCGTTCGGAGTGACCAACGCTCTAGCAGTGTACATGGGAATCATGAACAATATCTTTCAGCCATTTCTTGATCGCGTTGTAGTACTCCTAATTGACGACATTCTAGTCTACTCGGCTACTGAGGAGAAGCATTATTATCATTTGCAGATACTTCTAGACACAATCCATGAGTAACTTCTTTATGGTAATCTTTCTAAGTGCCAGTTCTGGATTCGAGAGGTTCACTTTCTGGGACATTTCATTTTGGAGGCTAGAGTAGCGGTGGATAAAGTAAAGATTGAGGCAATACTTGCATAGGATCCACCCAGGATTGTGACGGAGGTACAGAGTTTCCTAGGATTGGTCGGATTCTACCGGAGATTTGTGACAGATCTTTCTAGAGTTATAGAAACTTTATCAGTGTTGATGAAGAAGGGGCAACCCTTCTTGTGGTCAGAGATATACCATTAGAGTTTTTAGGAGTTGAGGTAGAGACTAAAAAGTGCCCCCATCTTGAGGCTTATGGAGGAGAGCGTTGGGTACGTAGTCTACTGTGATTCATCAAGGACTAGGCTTGAATGTGTCCTGATGCAAGGGAGATCTGTTATCGCATGTGGTTATCGACAGTTGAGACAACATGAGCAGTAATATGCTACCCATGACTGTGAGTTAGTATCAGTGGTCTTCTCCTTGAATATGTGGTGATATTACTTGATGGTAGAATTTTTTATAGTATACTCTGATCACAAGAGTCTCAGGTATATCTTCTCTCAAAGTACTTGAACATGAGGCATCAGTGTCGTATTGAGTTCCTCCAGATCAATGAATCTGAGATAGTTTATACTTTTGGGAAGGGGAATGTTGTAGTAGATGCACTTAGCAGGAGATCTGGTATACAACTGGTAGGTGAGACGACAGAGCAGCTGACCGCTTTACAGATATCCTTTTTGAAATGATATAGAGCATCTTTTCTTTAGTCTCTTACAGTCACTCCCCCACTTCTTCAATGAGTTAGGGAGGTGCAGCATGGGGACACTGACTGTGAGGCTCGGCGTTCTCAGATATCCATAGGATATGCACTTGATAGATTTTCTGATGGTGGGAGCGTGTCATCCTTTTCATAGGACGTACCATGGTACTACTGTTGTTTCAGGAGGATGTGTTGTGGTAGTTACACACATCCCCTCTATCGGTACATCCATGAGTGGTGAAGATATACCAGGACCTTTGATGACAACACTGGTGGCTAGGAATGAATAAATCAGTAGTAGATGTTGTCTCTCGGTTCCTCACATGTCAGCAAGTGAAGGCAGAGAAATAGGTACTAGAAGGCTTAGTTCAGCCTTTGGAGGTCCCAGAGAGGAAGTGGTATGGGATATCCATGGACTTTGTAACAGTACATCCACATATATTGAGGGTTCATGACTCTATCTGGGTGACCATCGATCGACTCACCAAGTCAGACCACACCCTACCTATCAGAGTGTAGGGTTCATTAGAGAGCTTGGGCTCCTCTTTTTTCAAGATATTGTGTGGCTACTTGGGGTACCCTCAATGATTGTATCTGATCGTGATGAATGTTTCGCATCCCAGATATGAAAGGGGTTGCAGGAGGATTTCGGGACACAACTTCGTTTGAGCCCTTCCTTCTATCCTTAGACAGATGGTTTGAATGAGCGAACCATTCACACCCTCGAGTATATGTTGTGTGCTTGTGTCCTCGACTTTGGTTGCAACTGGGAGGATCACTTTCCCTTGGTGGAGTTTTTTTAGAACAACAGCTATCACTCCACCATTGAGATGGCACCTTTCAAGGGGTTGTACGACTGATAATGCAGATCACCTTTGTGCTGGACCGACCTAGGGGAGTGAGCACTCATGGGAGCAGAAATGGTACGAGCTACCACAGAGAAGGTGTAGATTATCCAGGAGCAGATTAAGACTGCACAGAGTAGGTATAAGTCTTATACCGATAGTAGATAGAGACCTCTGGTGTTCGAGGATGGTGACCACATGTTTCTACGGGTCTCACCCCAACGATGTTTATGGAGATATAGCCAAGTCGTCATGTTATCTTCGAGGATAATTTTTCCATTTCAGGTTCTCAGCAAAGTTGGTGAGGTGGCTTACTACTTAGCCCTTCCACCTCAATTTCACTGGGTGCACGACATCTTCCATGTATCCCAACAAAGGAGATACGTGCATTACCCTTCTCACATTATTGACTGGGGCGATCAGGACATCGATGATGGGGTGACATTTTTGGAGGTTCCACTGGAGATTGAGGATCGACAAGAGAGTGTCCTTAGTGGGAGATAGATACCATTGGTGTGTGTACGTTGGTAGCACGGGAACCTCCAAGAGAGCACATGGGAGAAGGAGGCTCAGATTCGTGCTTAGTACACCCAATTTTTTTCATTGTTTTTGTGATGTGGAATTCTAGGATGCAAAGCCCTGAGGTGGGGATAAAGTAAATACCCAGAAATTCCATGTAATTTTTTAAATTATATGGGAATTTTATGAGTCCACGATAATTGACATCGTGTGATTATGAGGCTCGGTATGCCCAGAATATATTTCTGATCTTTTTTAAGTATGTTCAGTAAGCGTGTGAGTGGGTTTTTGTATCTTTTGAACCGGTGCTCGGAATTGAAATCTGAGGATTCCATTGAACTCGCAGTTCTGATATTCGCATAAAAATACCGTCACCTCGACCGCAGTAGGTCGAGGGTGAAAATTAGTTTTTCTGTTTTTCATGTAAATAAAAATAAAATAAAGAACAACTTTTATTTTATTTTTATAACCTCTCTATTTAAATTATGTATGTGAGGACCTCCTGAGCTAGAAAAACAACAATTTAAATTCTTGGTGTTAGGGACCACCCGAACCCCTCTTAATAGGGGAAAAACTCTCAAATCTCCAATTAATAAATTTAGCCAACTACAATTAATTAAATGTGTCAACATTAATTAATTATAAGCCTTATTTTTTAATATGTTGAATCTTCATTTTTGATGGGTTGAAGGAATTTGTTGGCAAAGGAGCTTGGAAAATTTTTGGAGAAACATTCTCTCCAATGAAGAACTTTTCATCTCTAACGAAGAACAATGAACCAACCTCATGCCCGGATCGGAGGCACTTTGCAGAAGCCACAAATGCCGATGTTCATCAACAACTTCATCTTTTACCTCTCGACTCCTCCAAAGAATGACAAGGTAGGGTTTGTTATTTTGAATACCCTTTACCCATTCTTGACATTCTTAATGATTCAAGAACAAATAAGCAACTTATTACTGTTCTAATGCAGCGGGTTCGGGCCAAATGAACATGACCCGACCTCTCCGCAACCTTTGTGGATTGTGGTGGTTTTAAATCAATGGAGACTTCCCAAAATGACTGTAAAAGTCTATGGAATGAAGAACGGGATACCGAGGTGTGCCTGGTGACCCGTGGAACGTCTCCGACGAACCGTGCCAGCGACTGGCACTGGTGGGGCTTGAGAGTGGCTGCCGGCACACTGGCTGACCGTGAAGATGGTGGTGATGCAACGACACCACCAGAGAAGGGTCGCAGCTCGTTGGCCATGGCAGAGTGAGGGCGACAACATGTGTATGGCCAGCCGTGTGACAGTGGTGGCAGCACGCATCCGCGCCGCCCGACATCCAGGGGCTGCAGCCCAAGGCCACAATGGTGAAAAAGGGGCGGTCGGCTCGCTGTTAGTCGTCGGTGATGGTGAGGCGCGTGACCGCGCCGCATGGAGGAGGGATGGCCTTCCGACCTACCGTGAGCCGAGAGGACCTCCCAGTGGGCCGTGCCATGCCAGTGGGCCTGTCCAAGCCCAACGGGCCTGGTCAGACCCAGGGCTGGACTCGGTATGGGCTGGGACGACCGTAACCGGGTCGACCTAGGCCGAGTCAGACCGAACCCGGACCAGCTTCTTCCCTTTTAACTCTTTCGGCCATATCATGAGCTATGGGAATCTATTTGATAAACTATATATGGATAAAAAAACCTTGGATTGATATAGTCAATTTTATATACCCCACTTGAGTTTTGGGTAATGTTGGGGTATGGCCGAGTTGTATCGAACACTAATCTAACCGGGCCCTCGGGACTAAAAGGCCAATAAATTACGAACCTGGTGTCTGATTGACACAACACCTACTACATTGAGACCCCTATTACATGGTGGTCATTTGGGATACATCTTCTTGGGACTTTGTGGTAGTTGGATTATCAACCTTTGGCTTGAGGAGAGGATCCTCCCGGAATCATGAGAGCTTAGTGCGGGAACCCTATAACTGACTGCAACATGAGAAATGGATCCAATGTGGATCTGTGTTTCGGGATCTTACGTGGGTCTGTGCTCTAGTATCCCTCTTCGATCCACTCAAGGAATCCACATGGGACTAATCTAGGATCCTACATGGGACTTCTATACTAGGATCATATATGGGTCTGATGATCTGAGATCCTACATGGGTCGGATGATTTAGGATCCCAAGTGGGTCTGCCTCTTAACAGAGTAAGATAATTTAGTAGTTACATATAATCACCTTTACTATTGTACCTATGTTATACTTGGTGTGAGATGATCCTTTACCTTTGAGGTAGTCTTCTGTGTGGCATACCTTTGTTGTAATTACCTTCATAGTGATACCTTTGTGGTATTCTTCTGTGTGGTGTGGCCTATGTGGTACTTACCATTGTGGTGTTACCTTCATGCTACTTCACTTCGTGGTGATAACTTTGTGGTATTATTTTGTGTGGTTTTACCTTTGTGGAAATTAACTCTTCAGTGTTACCTTCGTGATATTATTTAATTCATGGAACAATTGTACTTTGGCTAAGGATTTGTCCCTTGATTTTCCTCATGAATGAGACGGGTATACTTGATTACTTAGGGATATGTCAGGGAATATACCAAATTAGGGTTTTCAGTTGTTTTCATGCTTTTTGGTTTATCCTATTTATATTTTTTTAGACCTTTTAGGGTCTTGGGGTCCCTACTGAGTATCGTTATACACACCCCTGCTTGGGCTACGCCTACACCTTGTTGTGTTTGGTGCAGAAGACAAACAACACTGACAGAGGACAAGGGTACCAGAACTAGAGGTTGCTCGGAGGTGGACCTTAGATGAGGCATACCACAGAGACGACTGTTCTATAGCTATACCTACCCTTCAGGTAGGATCCATGGTTGGGGATCACAAGAGCTGTTTCAGTTTACTTGTACATTCCATTTTTCTTGTACTTTCAAGTTGGGCTTGTATTCAATCCCCATTTACTTACTGTACGCAAAATTTTTTACTATACAATTTACTTGTGTTTATATCTTATTGTGTTCTTGGTTAAGTGTGTTTAAAGGATATACAGGCAATTCCTTCCCGGTTTTAGGAAATATTCCTTTCGGTGCTAGTTGATATCCCCTAGCCTATGGAAGGCGGGATTGGGGTAGTCACAACATGGGCTCGGGGGGACAGGTCGTGACCAATTTCATTATTATACCAAATTGACCTATGATTTTTTAACTTCTATATGACAGATACACACCATCAAAAAATATCTATATTTTATATTATCTTAATAAATACATGAGTGGTGAAATTTAAAACATTTGTGGATATCCATGTCGGGTGTTTAAGGTTAGACGTTTGGGAATTCTTAAGTGAATGGGTCTTCAAATTTGATTACAAAGGAATATAGAACATGTTCTATCAAACAAAATTATGAATGAGGAAATTTTTTACATGAAATTAATATACTAAATAAATTGTGGAGATATGATCTTGAAATTTTTGAAAAACACACCTGGGGAATTAATGGCGTAGTATTCTCATTGCTTTATTCTCTCTGATTTGTGTCATTAATCCCCCTGGATATTATTTTATCTAACAATGACTTTAAAAATTATTGATATTTACTTATTGATATGATTATTATTTTTTATACATTTCCAATATGGATTGGTAAATGTCAATATGCATATATTATCAATATTTTCTAGAATACCTGACATGTGAATTTTCACAAGATATTCAATGGGTAAGTGGTCGGTACTTGATAAAACACATTTTTATTAAATATTTTATGTATAATAAATTAAATAGTTCCGTTAAATTCTGTTAAATATGTTTATATATAGAATATGTGGGATAATATCAGTTATTTGAAAATTTGATGAAAATTCATGTTTTGACCTAGTAATGTAATATATAGTATTTCATATAAATTTTTTTATGACTTATTTATTCTTAAAATATCATAATATAATTCCTTACTTAATGAGATACAAAATTAATTGAAGACATTAGAGTAAGATCATGCATTTGATTAGAGTAAATGATCCCTGAATTCAAATATAGATTCGACTCATCAAATTGTATACCACATCACCATTTTGGCCATATCCTCTACATCTAGAATTATATTTGGCTCCAATTTTGGGAATATAAAGAATATACAATTAATAATAAATAATTCTTCATACATGATATATATTTCACACGTTTTGGATGTCAAAAACTCAATACTAGGTCGAATAAATATTTTATTCAGTATTTACCATTCATACTAATAAAATCATGTAAACCTAACCTCACCTATACTCTATAAATGTGAATTATTATGATTTTAAGGTTTATGTACATGAATTATGAGATTTAGTGTATAAAGGAGGTGGTTTCACTCCATTTATCCAAGAAGTTCATGAGGAATGTATATTGAATAAAATATACCTTTATCAAATCCTTCAATATTTTCTTTGTGTTGTAATGTTTCTATTATTATATTATACTCTCCATTTCCCTTCAATTTATTTTAATTTTATTATAATTAATTCATTCCTTGTTACGAAAATATAAAGTATATATTTGAGTGAGTAATCCACCTTTATGACATTATCATATACAAGTTGTCTACGATGACGACTCCAACCATAAAAGAGTATATTTTCTTAGTAATCAATCTAATTCTCACCATCTTCAATGATTTTTTTGAATCTATAATAACATTATAATTCAAATAATATAATATATGTATTGGGATTTAATTTAAAAATATTTGAAATGATGAAAATGGTTCATGTGGGGTTGATTAATTTTTGTATTGTGGGAATGAAATCTTAATTGGAAATAAAAAATAACTAAGAAAAAATTTGTATATTTCAAAGATAATCCCTAGACTTAGTGCATTCACAATTTTAGTGTAGGTTAGCTCATAAATTAACCATGAAACTTATGTTATACTAGTAATTTAAATCTAATTTGGTTACTATTATAGTAAATTTTGAGGTATGTCTATGTTTTAATCAATTTCATCTTCCGGTTTGTGTTAATTTACTTAGGGTTTTGAAGATAATAAACTTTGAGATTATATTTTAATTAATTTTAATTAAATTTATAATATTTAATAAATTAATTTTGTTCTAGAGTTATATATATTATTATATCTAATAATATTTTATAAAAATATATTTTCATTTTATTTTTAGCAATCACATTTAAAAAAAGTATTCTTTTAATAAACATATTCTTGTGCTAAATATATCGAGAAACCAACCCATCATTTTTAATAGTTTGTTTATTTTTTTTAAATAATAATATTAATATGATGTTTTAAATACATCCTATATATAGAAAAACCATGGACATCCACTCTACTTCACCTAAGGACAAAAACATTGCACATCCTTTGAGAAAGACTGTGATAGAACCATTAAATATTATCTATGGTCGTAAAACATTGTGAGATATTAATCTCTATGTGTAATTTTATAGATTGGATTCAACTAAAACTTTATTCATTTTATAATTTAGATGTTAAAATAATATTTTTTACATGCTATACATTTAGAATGAACTATAATATTTTTGTTACCGTATTTTTAAGGTCCATAAAGATAAAGTTATGTACAAATAATTCCCTTTTTAAACTGTAAAATTAATATTTCTCTCCTTATTAAAGTGGTAAAATTATTATCCAATCAAAATATGTAAGTGTGATAGTAATAAAGATATAAATTAAACTTTGGGATATTTTTAATCTATAAACGACATTCAACACCTTGTCTTATGCACTACCTCAATGTAAAAATGAAAAATAATTTCTCAAATAAATTCCTATAGAAATAAATCTTTTTATCATTACATTAAGACACATATCTACATTCATTGGCCACATATAAAATGAAATATATAATATAAAACACTAAGCTGGATACTAATTTAATAAAGAAAATTTTACTCACCATTGGTACTACGTTGAATTTCCAAATTATGAATTATAAAATACATTTTGACTCAATTCCTTTTTATGTAATCATTTTGTAAAAATTCCCAGAACAATGTACCTCAAAGATAAATAAATTTTAATTTTCTATCAAATAACATTAAATATTTCTATTAAATGATTTTCCATGGATTAAAAATTTTCCATCTTATAAAAATTAAGAGGACATTACCTAAGATAACTCCACTAAAAAAATTAAAAATTGATTGAAAATTACACTATTTGTATTAACAGTTATATCATTACCTTGAGAAGGGTATGAAAAACAACAATTCAAAAAATACAAGAAGGTAATTAAGAACATCCTTACTAATTTTTATATGTAATAATTATTGTAACCCAAACTTTTACAAATGGAATTCCATTTTTAATGTATAAATTCCCTATTAAGAAATATATTTATATAAAAGATGAACTAAAATTACTAAAATTATTTATGACCATTAAAATGTATGACCCTAATTTTACATTTTTATTAAAAATTCATGAAGAATAATAATCATTGTAAATATATACATTCTATTGTGTCCATTAATATTAGTATATATTAAGGGTCATGATGCATTCTAGTTTACACGGAAGGAATATGTAATGGCCTTGAATATTTGGATCATAGCCTATGAAGCCCACTTGTCAGATCTTATTATAGAAATAGAATCATTTGTATTTTTCCTTTACCAATACCATACTGTTATTTAAAAACATACACATGAGTAAAAAAATTTACAAAATAAGATCAATATTATCAAGATCATGACCAAATCCATGTTTTTCGGCCTTCAACAAGAGTGTTCCACTATCTCACACCTTACCCTTAAGGAGTACGCTAGTGTAATAAGGTGTTATATATATAAACACTAGTAGTATGATTTTTTATTTTTCTTATATAAAAAATGATTATTTTCATCACTTTTTTATTCTTTTATAAATTATTTTATATTAGGTTTTATAAAAAAATTGATTTTGAAATGAAGAAATCAAAATTTTATTTTTGGTAATCATAAAGTTTTAATTAGAATATTCTTTTCTATAAATTCATGAATTCATTAAAATATTATTTTCATGAAATGTTTTTATTAAATAATATTTATTTAAATATATATGATAATATAATTTAATGATGTCTAATTTAATTTATGTAAGTGTCAAAAAAGTTGACAGTGCTGTAAAAAAAATAATTATCTAGTAGATATGTATTTTATTTAAAATTTTAAATTAACATATTTATAAAATAATTTGGGTAAAATTAATATTTTTTTTAATCATAATATAAAAATTATCCAATCGTAATTTTTTATAATATTTTGAGATTATCAAATTTTTTTCTAAAAATAAAATACATTACAAGTATGTAGTAATTAATATAACATCATTACATCCCAAATGTGATCAAATAAATATAATAAAGGGATTAGATGACCAAAAATAGATATTCCTTCTAAAATAATTTATTTTTTGTTTAATTTTATTAATTTAAAAAATAATTAATGAATCATATAAAATATATATTATGTTTTATGTTTTTAAATCAATTAATTATAATCTCGATTCGCTTCTTCATCACCGATGGTATTTTTTTAAAGATTTCAATACTTATCCTAAAAAAATATTAAAAACTAACCCCTATAGAAAATATGAAGGGATAAAATAATGGGATGGTTTTAGGTTTTTATTATTTAATCACTTATATTCCAAAATATATGTTTTGAAATTAAAAATGGATTCCCCCATCCTTTTCTATATATATCCACCCAACCTCCCATTAATCTTCACTCAAAACCTATTGAACATGAAATATATCTCCTTATAAATCTGTAAATCCCTCCCAAATTATTCCTAAGATCTTAAGAATCTCCAACCATAATATTAGAAGCACCACATAAAGGAAATTAATTCTATACTCTTATAATTTATTCAATTTATTTATATATATTATTCAATTTGGATTACTATTTTTACATATTTTAATGTGTCTTTACACATCAATTTACTATCAGTATGTGGACCAAAAAATTAGATACTACCTTTAATTCTTATTAATACCTTCCATGAATCATTATTTAAACTATTTATATTTCAAAAATTATAATGGGATTCTCCATGACAAATAAATATATTCTAAATACCAATCCCCATTTACACTTATGAGTTTACACCTAGATGTGAATCTCCTTAATTTATTTGTCAAATATATATATGTAACTCACACTCCATATTATTGGGATTAGAAGTGATAAAAGGAATTATTATGTTTTATAAATAGAATATGTTTTATAAATTAATAGATAAGTTGTATTAGTAGTAGGATAATTGACAGAAGTCATAGAAGCTATAGTGGTAGCTGTAAGAGAATCATCTAGAGGAGTGACAACAACAATAATATGATTAATATGAGAAATAATAGTAATATTAGTGATTTTTTTAGTGGTGGTGGTCATAATAGTAATTTTCATTATAGTGGTGGTAGTGGTTTTGGTTGTCTTTGTTGGGGTGTGGTAGGAGGAGTAAGAGTAAGAGGAGTTGTAATAGTAACATAAGTTGTAGTAGTACTCTAAGTACTAGCAGTATGATCAACAACAACAACTATATTTAGAGATGGATGAGGAGGTGTATGAGTAAGAGTATGAATTAAATTAAACGTTTTGGTATTAGATTTGGAAATAGTATTTGTAGTATCCAGAATAATATTAGGATTAATATGATTAGTAGTAATAGTTGACGTGGTGATGGATATAGTAGTATTATCAGTAGGATTTTGTGTAGTAGTTATAGTAGTAGTGTTGACAGTAGGAGGATTATAAGTATGAGAAGTATGATGGGGAAAAATAGGTGGGGTAGAAATAGGATAATGAGGATGAGTAAAAGGACATGTATATTTATTAGAATAAATATTAGTAAAATTATTATTAATAACAAATTTTTTAATGGTAGTTTTAGTCATAGAAGTATTAGAAGTTGTAACAATGAAATATTTTATTAAGTGTCCTTTAAATAAATACATGTGTCACGTACAACAACAAACTAAATCAAATCATTATATATTTAATAATTTATGTTTAAAATTAATATAACATAAGATTAAAAAGTGAAATATTGTTAAGAAATTTAAAAAAATAAAAGGTAAAAAGAATTAATTTATTATTAAATGATTTATTTTAATTTCATACATATTATTAATATCATTTTAAATTAGAATTTGGTTTATTATAATAAAAATGAAGATAAAAAATGAAATCTTTATAAGAAAAATAAAATGATCATGGGGATGATATTAAAATGACTATTTTTCAAGGAATTTTATTTTTCATTATATTGTATATTTTTCTCCTAGAAAATTAAATAATTCATTTTGATGTTTTTATATAGTTTAATTAATTAATGTATTAAAATTTATATAAATAATAAATTTATTAATATTTCATATTATATAATCTTAAGAAAACTTATAGAATAAAAAATTCATTTTCTATTTAAAAAATCTTTTCATTTTATTTTAGGTTTCCATTTAAAATAAAATATTCTAATTTTTATTTATTTAATTTGAAAGAAGATAAAATTATTATATTAATAATATAAAAATTACCATATGGTGATTTTATTTTTATTTTTCTAAAGGTTGTGGATATTTAGTAGAATTGGTAAAAATTCCAATTTCCCAAATACCATTAATTTTATGACATCATCCTGATAGAAGGGACATGTAAAAATTTATGAAAACTTTTTAAATTGAAAAATATATTTTTAATAATAATATTATAGATTTAAAAATATTATGTTGAATTCGGAATCCCATGAATGATTTATTATAACCCATGTTATATAATATTCTAATTAAAAATCTTATTCGCATTTCTCTTAAATAATTATTCAGAGTTATAGGTTAAAAATGTTATTCAAAAGTCACATAAAAATAATTTTTAAATAATAAACCAATAAATATCTTGAAAATTATATTAATTTATAGTTTTGGTGTAAATTCATTTTTGTTCTTAAAAGGTCATATTTTAAATTGTTTGGTTTTGTTAAAGATAATTTTATCAAAATAAAACTTTCACCCTTATAGAAATTTAATCATGTAAAACGGTTTTTAAATTTCGAATAATCATTCTCATATTATTTAATACGAGAAATTTCATCTTTACTTATAAAAATAACCAACCATGCAAAAATATGTTTTCACGGTAAAAGTAAATTATGGTAAAGAGTTAAATTAAATAGAAACAGACTAAAATATTCAAATAATTATTCATTATTTGTGTGGATGAGAGGTTTCTAAAAAACATATAACCTTTCTATTATATTCGATTATTTGATCCACATTCCTTTTAAATTAACATGTTTTTAATATAATGTTATGAGTACTTTTTAAAATTAAATCAATATCACATATAAGATATCATCACCACCCCATTAATCCTAACATGATAATACCATAATGTCAATAAAACATAGAAAAAAATAATCCCAAATTCTTTATAAATTTTTGAATAAGTTCTAGTATCACTAGAAGACTATTCTATAAATGCTCATGGATTTTTCACACGGTGTAACGTAAAAAATCATAAACGCTTTTTCTTATTTATTTTCTTTTCATTATTATTTAACATCAAAAAGATATATCCTAAAAGTAGTAACATAATTATAATATTAACATAAATATATTAAAATGTTATTATTTTTATGTAATAAACCATTTCTACCTACCTCTCAACCATTCAAAAAATTAGAATACCACACACGTTCTATGAAAACAACCACCTCCATCAACAATGAATATATTTTATAATAATTACCTTTAATGAAAGGTTATAAAAATTTATTTAATGAATAAAAAATACTTTTAAAAAATTATTATGATTCTAAAAATATAAACTAGGAATCATATTACTAATATTAATAATAATGAATCCATGAAAATTTATCCGCTAAAAATGACCATACCAAGAAGAAAAACAATTTATTATTTGTATCTAATACCACCATATGATATATTATTATTCAAAATTTTATTAATTTTAATTTATAACATTATTAAAATCAAAATAAGTTCACTATTATTCTGTAATGATGATATTATGATAACTTAGTAATCATACTCATCCATTGATTTTAGAATGTTCTTTTTTGGGTCGTTTTAACCTCCAACATGAACCATTTGATAAATTATTATCATGGATTGTTATTGAATATTAAATACTAGTAAAATATGATATCAATTATAAAATAATTATTTTTTTCTATAATATTAATATATATATTTAACACATTTTTAATATACCACCTTTTATATTTTAAAAATATTTTAAAAAATCATGTTAGGGTTTGGCCTTTAAGAATCATACCTAAAACACCAATGGAATATACATTGAACATAAAAAACCATTATAAAAATAATATTATATTTAATTTTATAAATTTGGAATTATGAACATTGTATCAATGAATAAGAACCATCATTATCATTTCGAGACCTGTATGAATAAAAAAAATTATCTGGATCTGATGATGAAAATAAATTATAACTAATATATATGGAATAATTATAAATAATGTTTAAATTTCTTAATAGATATTAATATGTTTCTAAATTATGTGGTTAAGATAGTTTTTTTTAATAAAAGATGTAATAGTGTGTTTGACCAAGTAGAAATCCATCGCATGGGTTTCTTTGTCTCAATTTTAACTTCTTAAGACATGTTTCATATTTTACACAATAATTTATTTTATATAATGTAATTACTAAGAAATAAATATATATTGATTTATTGTCTTATGATATTAGGGTTATCTATAATGTCATATCGTGTTCTACCATTCAATAGATTTTGATTCGGGTATTACTAAGGCTGAATGGGTTTGTTATCTTAGAATTTTCTTCATTTGATACATATTTCAAATTATGGACATATTGTATTTTATATAGTGTATATACAGCCTTTTTTAAATATTATATCATTATTATATTTTTTTAATTCAATTTATATATATATTTCATGTTATCTCATTCAATATAATATATTTATAAACATACTAAGGTCGTGTGGGTTTTTCTTAACTCAACTTCCATTCATTGAGTTATGATTCTTATTCTTAAACATTAATCTTATAAGTTGGATACAATCTAATATATTTCTGAATTATATTTTAATATATCATAGTGTCCCTATGATTTACATTTCTTTATTATTAACTCCTTTTCAATTCATTTTTAACTCAATTATTTCTCATTGAAAGTCATTTTTCTTCATAAAAATTCATTATTGTAATGAAATATACCCATTAAATTCTATTATTATTTCTCATAAATGTACAAATTTATTTTTATAAAAATGTGTTCTTATATAATTTTAAACCCTAATTTTTTTTATATTGTTTTAATTTATAATTTATATTTACCAATTTTTAAAATAATGTTGTATGATCTTTTCTATGACGTGGGTTTTACTAAAGGTATTTTAAAATATTTAAAATCTGGTTCCTTTAATATTAACATGATTTTATTACACAAAACCTTTAATTTAAACAAAAATAATATATTTTTCAAGGATCCAATATTGGGACTTCTTTATAATATATGTTTGAAAACAATTCTTCTAATAATCTTTTTGGAAATGATTTTTGTATATTATTCTTAACTTTTTCTTTTTAAAACAAGGATAAAAATTCTCAATTAAAATAATTATTATGTATTTTTATTCATTTACTCATTATATATGAATGATATTTCTAATTTATAATTATTTTTTCTAAATTACCCTCTAAATTCTTTTTTGAAATATCAATATTTTGAGATTAATTTTTTTTATCAATCTATCAAACAATTGAGGCCATTTTATATGATACCATTTTGAAGTGTTCCTAAACCCATTTTATTTAGATGGCTTCAAATTGAAATGATATATGATTTTTGTTAACTCATGCATAAATATTATTATTATGTGATGGTGGGGTCCAGATTATATATACCATGACACATCAGTTTAGGTTTTATATGTCATCAAATAATGACTCATCTTTGGATGTGAATATCATTTTATTATTTAAAGTAAGAACCTATTTCAAAATGTGTTGAGGGAGACCCATTAAATACCCTGAAGGCCCAGGACCAAGTAGTCTAAATAGAAATCCCTAAAGCCCATTATTTGGCCCAATTATCCCTTTTGTAAAAAGTACTACTACAGTACCTGAGATGCTACAGTCCATACTACAGTACCGCGGCCGCTACAATCCCTACTACAGTACCTCCTCTGGTACAGTGCTGCTGTTACTGCATTCTCCACCGCTATAATAATGCTACTATGCTGCTATAGTACTCCCAAAACTTTTTCCCTTCATGGATTCGATCCTAGGCCTTTTGGATGCCAAGAGAAATCCTTTACCACTTGGGTACATGCTCGTTGGATGGATGTCATTATCATTACCTATGTTCAAAATAGTTTCATGTATATGTGATTAAAGTTAATTGTGTGTTATATATTATTTTCATTATATTGATGAAACATTTAGATTATATATAATTTATATGATCCATGTAATATTATCATATTTTTAATATTTGTAACTCTTGAAAAGTTGGATGTTTAATCATTCAAAATTAAATTTATAATTTTTATTAGTTCATGTCCTGTATTAATATATTTTTATCCCATGCTCAGGTTTTCTGATTTTTTTAATCTAACCCTTAATTGAATATTGATGTGTTTTTCCATTAACAGTCATTTAATCTCACCCCATTCATATATTTTTTATTCCCTAGTTTATAAATATGCATATGACTTTTGAGATATCTATGAGGTTTAGTATGGTGTGAATATGGGGATACATTTAGAGTATTATAAAATAATTTGTTTATGTATCTACTATCTGATGACATTAAACCATTTATGATAGGGGATTATGAAATTATTTGGGAGATATAATGTTATATTTTGGAAATAAATATAAGTTTGGATTGATTCATATCACATAGTTTGAATGTTTGAAATTGAAGTATTTTTTAAGCACCATATCTGGTAGTGTGGGTTTCAGGTGCCTTAATTCTTATTAATGCAGTTTTTAATTATTTGTTTGTTATATTAGTTGTTTTTTGAGATTAAAACTAAAAAAATTATTGAAAATACTTTGGATAATACTAAATTTAGGGAAATATCATAAAATCTTTATAAGGTATAATATATGTTTCATTAAAACAATTAAATCCTTATCTGGTTACAAAATATTTGATATAGTATTTGGCATAGATGCGCATATGTGTAATACCCAGGAGAATAATTTCATTTTTGTATTAACTATATCATTATTTTGGGAATAATATGTGATATTTACTAAAAACCAAATTTCAAAAACATAAAACATATTCATTGGTTTATTTAATTTCTCTTTATAAACCATTTTGAAATATTTAAATGGAATTTATGTATCAAGTATATAACAAGTCAGGTTAGAGACCCTAATAGAAATATGTTCAAGGATATCATAGCTTAAACTGAAAGACTTATATATTTATTGAAGTATATCATAGTTAAATGATCATGTATTTAAATGAATGTGTCATAGGATAATACATCTTAGGATTTAGTTTCCATATTCATATATTCATTTACAATAATTTTATTTTATTTTTTCATAACCATATTAAATTTGAAATTTTCCTAAAATAGAATCCTAAAAATGAAGTTGTGAAAGGTATTTATTTAAAAACTCCTGAGAATTATAGATAGCTAAGGAGTCATGTTTGGAAAAAAATGGTTGAAAAGTTCAATATATGCATATTATAAAATAAAATATGAGTTTTATTAGAAAAAATAGTGAAATAAAATTATTTCATGTTTATTTTATTTTATTTAAATACCCATATCTATTTTTAACTATAAAAAATTAATTAAATTATGGGAAAACAATTAATTTATGGATGAAAAAATGTGTCTCCATGAGATTTTAGTATTTCTCATTATTTAAATAAATATAATGTTGAATATCTTCTTCCACACACATCACTGAACTAAAATAAATTGTAAGATATTTTAGAATATATGTTAAAAATTAATTCATTTTGAGAATAAACTGTTGAATAAAATTATGATAATTATAAAAAGGGTACATCCTCATTTACATTGAAAGATAAATAACACAATCTATGTTAATTCCTTACATATTATTATTATTATTCTAAATAATAATTTCACAAATTAGTTTAATAAATTTAATGGTCAAAAGATAAATAAATATATTCTATATGATGTGATTAAAATCATTTCATGCTAAAAGGAAAATTTTTAAACTAATTTTTTATTTTATTTTTTATTAATATATTTTAATAACTTTATTTACTGGTTATTATAAGAACATATATCAATTTACAAAAAACTATATTGACAATTATTTTATTTATAATTAATATAAATTAATATTAATAATAGTTAAGGACTAAAAATTTATTTTCTAATAAATACATTTTTCATTATATTTTATATTTCCATTTAAAAGAAAAATTAATAATTTTTTTAATTTTAATTTAAAAAAACAATTGTTTTGGAAAAATCATGTCATAATAAGGTCAGGGTTAATTCTTCAATTTTTTTAAATGATGATTGTTTAAGAAAATAATGAAAATACTGATTGTAGAAATACCATTACATTTATGACATCATCATGAAATAAGTGTTTCTAAAAAGTTTATAAAAACAGTTTTATTCACCAAATATATGTTTAATTAGTTAAATTATACTTTTAAAAATATAATTTTGAATTTGGAAACCCATGATTAATTTTTTTTGAAACAACGATATGTTTTATTTAACGTAATAAAAAGATTTTCATTTCCTTTAGTAAAGTATTCCAAATGAGCCATTCTATGTTAGATTGAATTCAAAGTCAAAAAAGAATCATTTTTAATTTAAATGCAATAAATATCATGGGAATAGATTTTATACATGGTTTCTATGAAAAATCATTTTTATAATGAAAAAAAAATCAATGAAGAAATTATTTATTATATCAAGATTTGTTTTATAATAACAAACATTTTTATCTTTTTAATTTTTTATATTGGTTATTAAATTTTGAATAATCATGTTTTAATTTTTTGATAATGTTAATTTAAATTCTATTCATACAAATAATCTAACGAGGTAAATAAAATATTTCATTGGAGCCAATTTACTTTGATAGTGACATGTATTTATTATGAAGTTGTTATTATTTTAAAAAATAATACCATTTTAACATATAAATGGAGCTCTTCGCCACCCTGATTCTCGTTGCAACATAATCCCTTCATCTTTACCAAACTCCTCCAAAATAATCCCTAACCCTCATTCCATTGTCTTAGTAGTTTTAGTATCACTAAAATACCATTCTGGGAACATTGAAGAATTTTCCTCGAGTAAGGTAAATAATCCTAAACAATATTTTTCATTTATTTTTGTTTCTTTATTCTACTAACACATTTAAATATATACATCCAATACTAAAATAATTTCATTAGAATCGTAAGTACACTTTAATCATATTATTTTTATCGATGAAAATTTTTATACCTTCCTTCAAACCATTCAAAAACTAAAGAAATCACTTGTGTTACCTGCGAACTACCAACTGCATGGATGACATATTTCATTTTTAATATTCTCTATACATTAATGGTTTTATGAATTCATTTAATGAAAAAATTCATTTTTATCCCATTATTAATATTAATTGAAAATTTTATTAGTAATAATAATAGTGAATCATCATTATAAATTCAACCACAAAAAAAGATCATTATAAGAGGGAAAAAATTCGTCTTTATAACTAATACCTTTATATCTTATCTTATTATTGGAAATCATATAAATATTTATTTATCTCTTAGGAGTAAACTCAATAATTTTATTATGATTCATATAGTGATTATATCTCTACATAAATGTGTTTGTCAAAATTATATTTCCAAAAGATAATATCACATTACAACATATTCCCAAGACCATTTAAGATTTATTTATTACATAATTATTTAATAAAATTAACTAAAAATGTCATGTATTTTTCAACTAATATAATTTTCTCCACCATATAATAAAATACTTAATTCATAACAATTCTTTAACATCTCCCAAAATATCTCTAGACAAGATAATTTTCTAATAACATCATACGTATTACTTTTATTATATTAAGGGGAAAAAGAAACATAATAAAGGGGTGGTCTCATATTCTATGTAAGGGTAAACATTAGTGATAAAAATAAAATAGAATAATTTATAATAATATGATCATATTTGTATTATCCAAATATATATGAAAATAATACCAATAAAATCCTAGTAAACCAAACATGAGGTAGAGCATACAATATATAATTACATAATAAATCAATTAAGAGAGTGTAGAAACACTATTCATATAATTAGCCATGATAGTAAAATATATTCATAAGAATAATTATAATACTTTCAAAAAAACATTAGAAACTAAAAACCACACTTTGAAAAGTCACATTCTTATACCCATGGTTATGGGAAAATGTCATAATGCACATGATTACATCACATTCAAGAGTCACCCTTGTGAAATTGTGATTTAAAAAACTAAATAGTTCCCCTGTATATAAATATTATGTGATTTAAACTATTAACCAACACATTACATAGATATATATTACCCCAACAATCATTCATCCAAAAATATTTATTCCACTTGAAATCAATACTTCATCATGTCACAAATAACGCACGGATAGAAAATGGGTTTCATATATCACATCACAAAGAACACATGGAAGGGAAATGGGTTTTAAGACCTTTCAAAAAGGAATCAAAAAAATAAATCATTTCTAATTACATCAATAGTCAAAATATGATCAAACCATATAAAATTTTTGTATCCAAAGATATTCGGGAATATTCTATCTAAATATCCTTAAATTAATATAATAAATCGTATAGTATTATTCCCATATAGATAAAGGTTATATAATTAGGTTCATAATTTCCAAACTTAATCTATGTATGGAATCTTGGTTATTATCTTTCAGTTGAAGGAATCAGAAATAGAGTACTCACATGGGATAAGAATTTGAATAAAAAATAATGGGTAGTATATACACTATTCTAAATAAAATATTCTGTATAATAAGAAGTACATGTCAATGGAATAAAAATTGGGATAAGAAACCCTTACCTAAATTTCTAACACCCACTAGAGATCTCGAGTCTCTGGTACTAACCAATGAATACAAAAATAATAAATTTCATAAACTTATTAATATCTATTATTTTTTATGAAATTCAACTATAATTTTTCATAGCATGTATATTTGATATTTATTATTTGTTTTACATATCTTCTGGGTTGTAGATTGGTTGTTTTGAGCTAATTTTGTACTAGATGTTTTTTTCATTCTTCCATCAATGTACATCATTTTAAAAAAAAATTAAGGCACTCTAATATTAACTATTATTAACTTAAAATGAATTATCTCATTAAATTAGTGATTAAGTTGTGTATTATTAAAATGGAATCTACATCACTTTATTTCAGTAATTTTAGAAATCAAATAATATATATTAAAAATATGATAACAACTAATATTTCATATTAATAACTATAAAAATAATTATTTTAATATTGAATCATAATAATTTTATTTAAGTTCTCATAGTCATTAATGATAGCATTTTATTGCATTATTCATGTATGTGGTTAGACCGAACGAAACATGAATATAACATAATTTGATGGGTTGGTATGGTTGAGAAATTTTTTATTTTTAAATTATATAATTATAATATAAAAAATATATTATTTATATTTTAAAATTATTATAGTCATTTTTAATGTTTTTTGGATGATCAATTAATGTCTGGATAAAAAATGGAAAATGTTACTTCCAAGAGGTAGTATTTCACACAACACACAGTTAACATTTTCATTTCCAAAATAATGATAGGAAATGAAGGTGGATTATAAATTTTTACTCAAAATAATAATTATATTATATATGAAAATTGTATTCTTCAATACTATCCTTATAACTATTAAATATATTTTGTGGTGAAAACTGAAAGATGTCTCTTCATGGAGGGGTAGTCTGTACAACGCATGATGGATGATATTTTATTTTTATATAAGGTTGGGAATGGACAAATAGGGTTTATTCAACTAATATAATAAACATTAATGATAATAATTATACTAAGTTCATTATATTACTATATTTAGGGCAGGTTTTAAAAAAATACATTAAAATGAACAAGTAATGTGTAATTAATACTTATATCAAGAAATAGAAAAACCTTTTGATGGACTCTTTAGAATTGGAATACATTGGTTAGATTTTAGGGATAATAGGATTTAGAACATTTAAGGAAAATATTGGGTATTAAAATTTGCTATAAATTAATGGATATTACTATTTGAAAGCTGAGCATTGAACGAGGGGAAATGATCCACTTTTATAAGTGAAGATATAAGCACTTTTTTGAAAAGCCCTTAATTTTAACGGATATAATTACACTATTATATTTTTAAAGACTAAATAAATTTAAAATAATTTAATTTGGTGTGATATTAGGTTAAAAAATCATCAACCACCAATTTCCACATATTTTTAAAAAACGTTTTAAGTCATTTACTCTTATATTTTTAGTTTTACTTTTTTTCCAAGGTAACAAGTTTTTACCCATGTAACTTATTTTTTACAACTCATATAAAATAACCCATATTAACAATGTGGGTTATGATTAACCGAATTTTAATCTCCATTTAATCTAATTGAATTCTTATATTATAAATTATAAACTTTTGAATTAAAATATTTAAAAAATAGAAAAATTGTTTAAAAAAAACATTTTACACCATTAAGTGTTCATAATCATATTTACTACTGATTACTAGTGAAATATGTGATAATATTTTTAAATATTGGCATATAAAGTTTATCAAATTCATTTTATATAATATATAATATTATTTTAATATATATAAATTACAAAATATTATTAGATCAATTCTTTGAAAATATGCTTTTTATCATTAATGTTGTCACTAACATTATTCTTACTCATCATAAATTTATGATAAAATTTTATTTAATATCTTAAATACTATGATAATTTTCATATAAAATAAACAATACATTTTTTGAATTTAATGTCTAAAATTGATGAAAACTACTGTTTTATTTAATTGAATGAATCACATTTTAGTGTTAAATATTAATAATGATTAAAAATCGTAAACATGTGAATTTAAATATAAAATAGGTATTTTAAATAATTTTTTTATAAAAATTTAAATATTATTTAAACATTTATAAAATCATTTAATTCATTATTTTATTATGATAATGTCATAAAAGTGACGGTTTTAGAAAAATCTATATTTCTCAATATTCACTAAAAATAGTATTTTTTCAAAACCATTCCCAATAATTCATAATAAGGTAATTTTGAAATTAAAAATCTAAAAAATAAATAAAATTTATCCCATTCATAGTCTATAAATTATAAATTTATTTTTTCTTTATGTAATAAAAATAAAAATTATATTTTAAAAAAATTATATTTTTCTTTAAAAGGGAAGATGTGAAATGTGTAAAATATATGTGATGAATAAATTATTAAACTAATAAATACGTCATTATACCATCCAAATTTCTTATTACATTCCTCTTTTAAATATATTTGTAATATCTCAGAATAAGGTGCACTCTTTTGGAATTCGAGTGTGGTGATTGTGAATGTTTATATCTCGTGGAAATTTCTATGAGCTTGAATTTTTTCTAGATATTATTTAACTCATAATGTGATTTTTCTTTTTTGGATTATTATTGGTCTATAGAAAAACTTATTGCATCTTCCTTCTTAAAAATCATAGATAAATGATCATAAAAATGGAGACTTTCACTACTCGATTCCTTTTATTTCCTTTTTTTCTGAAATCTCATAATATGGTTACTTCCTTTTATAGTAGCTATGTTAAAGGATATATTATAATAGTAAAAATTTATTTTAACTTATCATGGTTTTTTTTCTTGGAACAAGTTATTTAGAAAATATTTTGTTAATAAAAATAAATAGTTATGTTTTGGGTCATTACATCCCCCCTCCACCTAAATTAGTTTTTAACATGTTGTTTTAACAATTAGTATATAATAAAATAGTTAAGGGTGTCCATAAGTTATACATTACTCAATATATAATTAATAATGAGGTTTTATTCTCTTTAAAAATGTTATGACTATTGAAGTCATTTTTTCTTCCTAATATTAAAAAGAATAATTGTTTATTTTTCTATAACCTTTTTGTTTAAATACCCCAAAATAAAAGGAACTAATTTTTTATATGGACTTTATATTCAAACTTGTAATAATATATAATTCTGGGTTGTTTCTTAGTTATTATTTTCCTATCAATGTAATTATCCTATACTTTCATTCAAGGGTGTCAATACATGCCTAAAATAATATGAAATTTGATAAAAGGAATGATTATAGGATTATATGAGAAGCATATTATTATAAAAATATATAAATGTAGAGTTATATAATTTTTATATAATAATAATTCCATAAAAAATTACTAATAATTCGGTATGTAGTCAACGATGTGGAGATTCAATTTTCTTAGAAAATATACTAGGAATAGTGGACTCAATTAAACAGGATATGAATATAATATTCATAGTTCTAGAGTGGGTGATCAATGTTCCTAACTCCACATTATCTTTTGAATTCACTTCCATAGTTTTATTTATATATTAATTCCCTAATCATGAATTTATTTGGTGCATTTCATCCCCATTATCCCATGTTTTAAGGTATTGGTTTTAATAATTTCAATGTCCCCACATTTAAGATAGTTAATTACAATAAGTACTTTAGGATTAACTTTTTTTTTCATTGACATTATTATCAGAGATATTCAGTTTTCCTCAATAATTATTTTCTCTATACCCTACATTACCATAAAAAATAACTTTCAGTTCCATTTAGACACATTCCATGGTGTTTATTCCCATATATTTGATTTGAAGGAAAGTACACATTCTATACTTAATCATCATCATCATATATATTTTACTTAGAATACATCATTCTTATATTTTGTGGGTTTATAAACTCACTTATGATCATGTTATTTATCATATTTATTTATAGCTAGTATAACATAATCACAATGTTTTGTAACTCTAGAAATTTTCCATTAGGTTTGTTATTAGGAGAATATATGCATTTTCCATGGAATTAATTTTTAATTTGTTTCCTTTGGTATTAATACATTTATAAAATAACAATGAGTTAATGAATTTTAATGAATAGTTAATAACATAAGTTAAGTTTTATAAGATAATTATATGACATATTAAACTTTAGAATGTCTCACTTTTCAAAATTATTATATTACAATTTAGTCCATCCTAAACCTCACATGATTTAATATAGTTATAGTTTGGTTAAGATATTTTTTTCTTATAACCCTAATTCTTTAACATATTAAATCCTTCTTAATGGCTCATAAAGGTAATGTGATTAAAAAAATCATATCTCATTGGAGTTTCAATATATGTTTAATTTTAGGATTATTTTTTATGCACTAGATTAAGATTGAGTTAATACCAAACATTACCTATTTAGGGTTCATACAATTAATTACATTTATGTCAGAGCCTAAATCCGTATGTAGTATCCACCAAGCTCTTTTATTTCTAGGAAAATCACACAATCTCTACATCTCCAAAATTTCATGATGTTTTTCAATAATTAGAATTAATCCTTAGATTTATTATTGGGGTTGTCACTAAATTTAACTTATCTTAATCCCAAATTTTTTTAATATTTCCTCAAATAAAATAAATGGTTATATATACATTTTAATTTATTTTCAACATTTACATATCAACACTTAAATTGTCATCAAATAATATCCTAATCTTAAATGTGGTCTAAACTCTAAACTAATACCAACTATGACACCCCACATATGTGTCTATCTCAGTTATATAACATCGATAAAGTATTAAATTACAATACATTACCATGACCCATTATGTTTGTAGTGAAATAGTGTTTGAAAAAAAACATTAACTAACAAAACTCATGACTTTTTTTTACAAATAGATACTTTCCCACTATATGAGAAATTTCTTAATCTATAATAATTCTTCAACATCTCTTAAAAATTCACCATACAATATACTCTTATAGAAAAAATCATATGTATAACTTTTCATCATAACATAAGGAAATAGAAACATGAGAAAGGGGTGATCTCAGATACTTAGTAAGGGTATGCAGAATTGATAATAATCGAATAAAATATGTGGTTATAATATGATCATATTTGTATAATTAACATAGATAAGAAAATCATACCAAGCCAATATTAGATCATAAAAAAGTATTCATGTCTTATGAAATTGCATAATGAAATAAAAGAATCAATATTGTAGAGACATAATTCTTTTAACATGATCCATTTGACCATAACATAGTTATCAGAATAATCATAAGGATTTGGAAAAAAACATTAGTATATAGAAACATCTAATTCATGAGTCACACACATTCACCCATTATTGCACAAAAACATAATTGTACCAACATATATATAACCTTTGTGATATATTCACACATACCTATTCTTAATGAAAACAAATAATGACTATGTATAAATATCTTATGAGGCATAAGCCTTTAACTAATATATTTAAGGGAGATATTAGAACCTACCATTCATTCATCTAAATATATTTACATTAATAGAAATAAATCATCAATCATATTATAAAGATACCAAGGAAAGAAATTAGGTTTCATATATCACATTGTAGAAAACCCGTAGAATGAAAATTTGTTTCATATCATTTTTAAATATATTCACATAATGAAATAATTTAAAATTCCATCAGTAACCATAACATGATAAACATATGGAAAATAAATGGGTATCGAAATATATTTAGTAACATTCTTGGTAACTACCATTATATAAATATAATAAATCATATTGTATTTACACAGTTTAAATAAGGGGTATATTGTTAAGTCAATAATCTTCTAAATCAATCGACGTATAACCTATATGTAAACCCTCTTCAATCAATGGAATAAAAAATCTGGTACTCATAGAGGAAATAAAATTTAAGAAATTTTATTTTTATACACTGAAGATGATTATGAAAAATAATGTTAGTTATGAATCATTTCCCTAGTAGATATTTTTCAGGATTGAAATTTAGATATAGATTCTCAAGTAAAATAGGTGGTGAATTAGAGGTTTAAAAACTATCATTATTATCCTTTTGAAAATCTATGTTTAATAATTTCAAACAATATGGATTCACAAACCCTTTTTTGTTCTTAACAAATAAAAAATATTACATAGAATCCAGAAATATGTATCTGATAAAGAAACTTAATAAAATATTACTTCGGGAAAGATTCTACCTTAAATCATATAAAACCTTATTTATCAGAGTATATAAGCATAAGAATGTATAATAAAGATATGATTTCTTTACTAAAAAATCACTGGAAATAAAAACTGCTGGAACCACCTTGTGTATAGGTTTGTATTTGTTGTCAATAGTTGTCAATGGAATATCAAAATGAAAGAGATCAAGAAGTACTCCAATAAAATGGAGGAATGGAAGATCACAATGAAGGAGATCATGAAGTACTCCGATGAAGTAGAGGAGTAGCGACTCAGACGATTTTTGTACTGATCATAAGTTCAAAGAACATGTGTCACATTGTCATAGAAGAAGACAATGTGCAATGATTGGAATTCTGCGATAGCCATGCACATCACATTGTCATAGAAGATGATGATGCTAAATATGTTCCTTCAAAGACTACATATCACAATAGTGGAGGTTGTGATAAAAGCAGAAGAGTTGCTGAAGTATACAGATCACCAAGAAGAAGCGCTGTTGAGGTGATCATCCTTGTCGAAAAAGCAAACAGACGACATACAAATTTTTTGGGAAAAGAGATTCTATGGAGGTAGGTCCAGTTCAAGGACTATGGATAATGATCCATGTTTCACTCAAGGAACGTCGAAAAAGGAATGGATGAACTGGAGGCGGAAAAAAAAGAACAGCATTGAAGGTGGCGCCGTTTTCCAGTGTTTGCCAAATTTTTGGGGTCCAAAATTTGGAGCTTGGTGAGCATTGCGAGAAGTGGATTTCCAGGAAGATCATAATTTAATATGGCAAAGAAATGAGTTTCGCGAAGATGGGATGCATGGACTGGATTTCGCGAAGACCAGAAGAATAGAGGCGGTGAGTCTTCGCGATTACGTCAAGCTTCGCGAACGGCAGAGGCTGGAGAGCTTCGCGGCGATGAAGGGCTTTGCGAGGGATCTTCGCGGCGAAGGCGCGAAGGAATGATGACGGTGATACTTTGCGATTACGTCAAGCTTCACGAACGGCAGAGGCTGAAGCGCATCGCGGCGGAGAAGGGCTTTGCGAGGGTGCTTCACGGCGAAGGCGCGCACCGCGAAGGAATGTTGACGGTGTTTCTCCGCGATTACGATCAGCTCCGTGAACGAAGGCGTGTGCCGCGAAGGAATGTTGACGGTGTTTCTCCGCGATTATGACGAGCTCCGCGAACAGAAAATTTCCGTTTTGCTTCGCGATTTTGAGAGATTTTCGGCGGGAACTTTGGAGCTTCGCGATTGGAGCTGACGTGGCGTTAACTTCACGCGGAAAGGTTGAGGGTCGGTGGAATTGCCTATAAATAGAGGCCTACCCCCTCAAGAGAAATACAGAGAGATATCTCAATGAAAAACCATTGCTCTCGGTTCGCAAAGGTCACTCGCGAAGGTAGTTTTCTTCGCGAAAGTTGAGCTTCGCGGTGGCTTTCCCAGCTCCGCGAAAAGTCGTGCACCCCGTGTTGGATCAGTGAACTTCGCGAAGAGGAAGGAGCTCCGCGGTATAGGAAATATTTTCAGTAGTCGTAAGTATAGGAAAAGGATTGGTAGGAGTATTAGGAGTTATTGTAGTATGAATAGTTGAATTAGCCATAGTAGGAGTATCGGTAGTATAAGAAGCAATATGAGTAGCTATAAATGTTTCAGAAATAGATATATTCAATATAATCATCAATAGATGAAACTATCATAGTAGATTTGGAAATTGATGGATTATTATAGTACACAATATAGGATGACGTGTAGTTACAGGATATGTCCTCTAATAACCCATGTACCTGTTAAATTTATTATGGTATTATTAATTTCTAAAGAGAATTTTTTGGATAGTAATGTTATCTATTTTTTTTTGAATTATTGGTTCCAACTCTATTGTATTTTTTCATATTTGAATTTTGATTATAAATTGGGTGTTTTGGAGTGAATTCTTAGGTGTTTATAGACATATTTTTTGGTTATATAGGGAGTTGGGGTATCGTTTTGGGGGATACACTTTTATTTTTAAAAAATTATGTTCCATAATGTCCTAATTAAATGTTATGGATTACTCATTCATTTGAGAAGAGGCTTTGGTATCATGGGAGTGCTACCCAATACCTAGTTCCACTAGACCGGGAACCCGGTAGCATGGTCCCATGTTTTTTTAAATGCTTATATATTTTTCATATCACCTTTAACTTATTAAACCCCTTCTTCCTACTCTTTCAATCTATACGTCTTCCTCCAAGTCGAGAGAACCTCTATATCTCTTCATAGTCTCCCTCACCACCTCCACATTACACTACTAGAAGTCCCACTTTTACCCACACTTATATCCCAATGGTTTACCTAAACCATTGGGAATGAATATGTATAACAATGGTTTTCACAAACCCCTGGTATAGAATATTTTATATAAGATTTTACGAAGGGTTTATAAAAACCATTGATAAAGGCCTTATCCATATCACTTTTTACCAACGGTTTAAGTAAACAGGTGTTATAATCCACATCCATACCACATTTACCAACGGTTAGTCTCAACCATTGGTATAACAAACATTCCCAATGGTTTTTAAAAACCACTTTGAATGATTTACCCTAAATGTAGATCGGGCATCCAGTTCCCCTCTACTCGATTGCAGTTCCACTCCGCTAGATTGGTTCCCCAAATCCAATATTCCTCCAGCCAACTTATTCCACATATAAATCCATCTTCAATCAAGGAATTAATTTCTTATACACATCAAATATGTAACTGATTCCTTGGTTTTGCTGTTCTGCAACTATGTATATTTGTTTTCACTTTTGATTTGGCTAAATGGGGAGATTTTTGGTCATTAATCATGGTTGTGTGTCGTCATTTAGGATCTAAGATAGTATGACTTCATTTAAATTGATATATCCAATATTATTATTGATTTGTGTTCAATATGATTATCTTTGACAAGTGATGTTGTTTAAGAAGTTGTTATTAATGGTTGTAATAATAACGATATGGTATAAGGGTTTACATGGTGTGCATAACGGTTTACATGGTGTCTACAATAATCTAGTGTCTTGGGAATGTACATGGGAATGTACACACAGTACATGACATGGATAGCCATGTAAATAAACCTGGCCAATCCCTTATGGTGAAAAGTATGTTTGTCCAAATGCGGTGTTGAAAATGCCACATTTACACATGGCTTTGTTTCATATGGATGCCCACATGATGTGTTGTCCATACTATAGAGTAGGTAGTAAATAGCTAAGTCAAAACAATTTCATCCCTGAAATTCAAGACGAAATGGTTATATAGAAGAACCCATGTTCTAATGACATGCCTAACATGGTTTCTAATTCACCTCACCTAAAATTAAACTAGAACACTTGTTAAATGCAATAATTCAACCTAAACGTACACTATAACATTGGTTAAATGGAATAAATCATCCTTGTTACTGAATTCCATACACATATGGGAAAAAAACCATCATTCATGAACATCACTGTAATGTATTGGATTTTTACAAAACACATATCCCTTAAATGTCATGAAATTATAGTAGGCACTGATTTAAAGTTGTCATGTTTACATGTAGAATATTTATATCTTTGGATAATATATTCTCAGAACTATAGAGTGGAACTCCATTCGGTGTTTTGAGGTCCACCCAGGACAATCCCCCCTCTTTCCTGGACCCAGGACAACTGACGAATCGGGGATTTGTTGCAGATCCCCGATCAAAATATTATTTACCTAAGAATGCAATATAGTGCACTTCCAGGGTCGGTCTCAAGGAGGCAACTTACACAACACCAAAATTCTATTGTCACTATTTATTTTCTAATTAATATATAATATAAAGATGAGTTTGAAATATGCATAAAATATGAATATATATATATATATATATGTAATGAAAACAATATGATGTTAAAAAGAAGAAATAAGACATTTGTTCTTGGAGGATCATAATGGTTGATATCATTTTTTATTAAAATATTCTCAATATCAATTCAATGTCGTAATCAAAATCTATCACACTACACCCTCTTATTTGAAATGTTATTTCCCCAACACCGAGATCTCTGCATGTGGGTAAATACTCTTCCTAAAGTCGGCTAGGAGATCTATTTGCCGACCATCGCTATACAAGCCATACTCCATCGTATGCATGACTTATATAGTGAAGGGAAGGATAAATGATGAATGAGAAGAAGAACTTGGTGATAGAGAAAATGGGGCAATCGCACATCATAATCAATTTAACCACCACCAAAATTCTCAGAATTAAATAATGATATTTAAATTGAAGCACAATGAAACTCAAACAACCACCATTCTCCTCCTCAAACAAACACCGAGGTTAGTTCCCCATTTTCATGGAGTTAGAAGAGAATACGGTGGGAGAAACGCATAAAAGAAAAAATGGAAGAATGAGGTATGAAGAAGAAGAATAAAGTAATGTATATTAAAAATATGAATAAAATAAATTACAGAAATAAGCTCCACCTTATCCCCCCTGGAATGTATATATCATAAACTTGGAGAAGGGACACATATTTATAGGGAGAAGGGGTGACAAATTCACACACAAAACAATTAATCCTAAAGTTTCTGCGTAGAGAAGCCCTTAAATGACCTAATCTGTAATATGTGTCTTCTTAAATGTTGTTCCCTAATGTCTCCTCCATTGTTTCCCAAAAGTTGAGATTCATTGGACGCTCCTAGAAGGAGTTATGAATTTAATATTGGAGTTTTTCATTTTTGGGAGGCAGCTTCCAGACAGCTTCCTTCATATGTATGTCGTTCAATGTCCCTCATAATGGATTCCAAACGACTTGAAATTTATTGTATAAACGCTCCCATGAGTCCTCGTACATCTCCAAGTGGAATCATCTAATTTGGAGTTGTGTAGACCGAACTAGGATTCCGTTATGGAAGTGGGGTCCGTTATGTCCGCCCAGAAAACTCTTCAACTTCATTGAATTTTTACAGCTTCTAGAGGATCGAATCAACTCCAGGTCCAGAAGAAAAAAATGAAGAGAATAAAATACGGATTCTAAAAAAAATTGAATCAGAAAATTCGAAATTTTATTTTTCCGGAAATGACCAAAATACCCCTGATGTAAAATTCTGTCAAAAATCCAGAATTAGTCGTTTTTCACATTTGGGTTCAAAATAACACTAAGACCTAAAAACATGATAATTACCCATTCAATAATACTTTTTTGGGATTATAAACAATGTTTTACAGTATAAAACATATGAAAATGTGAGCTTCATCACTCCCCCACACTTAAACATTGCACTCCTAGACAATCATCTTACATCCAAATCAAAATCCACACAACAATCAAAAATGAGAAAATATTAATGATTTTATCCAAAATAGAATTCCATCATGTCTCATTTATGAATAATAATTCTCTCATTTTCATTTCAATCATTAAAATTTGTTCAACCTCATAAATCAATCCATGGCCCAATCACAACCTACCTAACATTGAATTTTATGTCACTCCTCACTCAAGAGAAATTGAATCTAGAGTTATACTCATACTTGAAAATCGCATGTATCGCCATAGGTTTGTGAAAATTATCATTTCTCCACAGCGTGAAACATGAAAATGAATTTAATCATGAGGGCTTTAATTAAAGGTTAAAATGATTTTGTGGCTTAGGGTCGGTGTTAAAATGATTGAAAAATGTTCCAAGCTAGAAAGAGGAGGTTGAACTTTTAAGTACAATGCATGATTAAATCAAGTGAGAAAACAGGAAATTCCTCACTCAATACTGCTTGTAAATGTGAAAAACAACCCCACCCATCTTTATTACATGGTACATGAGCCAATAAGTGATTATAATGAATGATATCATCTATGTTCTCCTCTCTTTTTTTCAAAGCTCCAGAAAGTCACAACTTTATTTTCTTTTTTTTTCTTTTTTTTCGTTTTTTTTCATAGAGGATGAGCTGAAAAATTGAATACAATGAATGAATGAAAATTAATCCCCTTGATTTTTGGGAGGGACATGAGTCATAAAAGAATGTACAAAGAGGAATTCAAGCTCATCTCTATTTTTTTTTCTTTTTTTAGGAGAAATGGATGAACCAAATAAAGCACAATGAAATGACGACACATGCCCAATTCTCTTGTTATCCACTTCCAAAAGTATTTAAACACACCTCAAACCACCCATAAATGATACACATACCAATGAACGCACACGAAAGGCCCTTCCCCCACACTCAAACTTGAAATATCCATGAAAAAATATTAAAAGTGCGGGTAGGTGAGGAAAAATTGGCTTGTAATGTGGCTTAAACCTATAAGGCAATTCATGGTATCTAAGGGCTTACAAAGGATAAATGTAAATGTGGGTCTCAAGATAAAATGTGGCTAGCCAAAGAGATGCCTCAATCATTTCAAATACATTTCATGAAATCCAAAGCTTCGAAAGAGAATTATTCGCAAATTCTGGTTCTCACACAAAATTCAAGTTCCCCTCAAGAAAGTGTGGGTATTAGGAAGAATATGTAAAAGTGGTTTAGAATACCTCACAGGATTGGAAAAATATTTTTAGTCAGTGTTTCATGGGCATGGATTTCAAAAATTAGTCAAACTCATTAAAATGCTTGAAAATCCATTTCAAGGGAAAATAATTCAAATCAACAATCATTTAAAATCAATTATTTAAAAAATCATTTCAACTCTTTCAAAATAAATTGATGTGTGAAAAGTGATAAGAATATTCATTAAAGCTCAAAAATCCTAAAAATATAAAAAAAAATTGAAAAGCACACAAGAAGAACTTAGGAGGTTGACACTCCCCCGCACTTAAATTTAACTACCCCCTATTTCAACTCAACAAAATATAAATTTAAATATAGAAATTCAAAGGGAAGGAAAGATACAACCTGAAATTATTTTAGAGGTGGATGCCTTGAGTTAAGCTCCTAGAAGAAGCCACTTTAAAACTACAAGAAAGTAATGAAAATACATAAGAAAAATAAATAAAAAGAATGAGAAAGGGAAAAGAAAAGAGATAATGTTTGGTTTAGACCCCCAAGCGGGTTCTAGGTTTTTACTTCCCCTAGTAAGGTAGTTTCAGTAGATAATCCCCAATCAGAAGGTGGGTGTGGTTTCTTTGAGATGAACCACCACATGTGAGTTTTCCTGATGTCCATGATTAAACACTGAAAGTAGAGAACCCCAAATAAGATAAGAATGTTCTCAACCACCAAGAAAGAATAAAGAAGAAATTTTAGGTTCGAAGTGGGAGGGAATAAAAGATAAGGATTCTCCCTGTTAACTTCGGCGGTGTCCTCCTCCATATGGTATGCAAATTTTTGTTGAGGAGGTAGTCGCACCACCACTAGCTTCTTTAGATATTCTTCCTCGATTACCACCACTTTGGTGGTATCATCATCAAAATCCAAGGCCTGATAAATTTGTGTTGTAACTGAAATATCAGGAAAGGAGAAGTCAGAAAACAATTAAATTTGGATAAAATTAAAACATGACGAATAAATAAAGAAATCTTCCCTTTCAAGTAAGTCATCTTGGAAATTGATTTCATCTGACAGGACCATTGAAAACTCCATCTCAGTAGGTGCATCTTCTTCTTCATCTTCCAAAGCAAGAGTGAGGTCAAAAGGTACTGATTGTTCAATATCAATCATGGGAAGATCATGTTTCAAGTTATCTTCGACAAATTTATTCCAAGATTCTTCCAAAAAATGTTGACCTCCCATCTGTCCATCAGTTGGAATGTGTACTTCTGGGACCTCCTTGAGCAATGGTTGAGTGCGGGATGATGTGATAAGTTCCTTTATGAGTTCTTTCTCACTCTCCTCAGGTTCTTTAACATAAAATGTGATTGGTGAAATCAATTTCACCACTCGTTCTGGTTCAGGTTCAGGCTCAGGTTTGGATTTCTCTTGAGATGTGCGTACATATTCAGCAATCCATTCAATTTGGCTCTCCAGTTTTTGAACTTTATCACTAATCCTATGAAATTGAGCATCAATTTCATTGCAAACATTTTCTGGCACCTGAGATTGGTCAGTCCATGCAGAATAATCACCATTGAAATACATCATGAACAAAAAGTTTTTTTATTAGTTTTTGAAATTTATGTTTTTTTTTGTTTTTTTATGAATAACGGTGTATGCAAGTGTTGCGCCTCCCCGGCAACGGAGCCAATTTGAATAAGCGGGGATTTGTCGCAGATCCCCAATCATAATATTATTTACCTAAGAATGCAATATAGTGCACTTCCAGGGTCGGTCTCAAGGAGGCAACTTACACAACACCAAAATTCTATTGTCACTATTTATTTTCTAATTAATATATAATATAAAGATGAGTTTGAAATATGCATAAAATATGAATATATATATATATATATATATATATATATGTATTGAAAACAATATGATGTTAAAAAGAAGAAAGAAGACATTTGTTCTTGGAGGATCATAATGGTTGATATCATTGTTTATTAAAATATTCTCAATATCAATTCAATGTAGTGATCAAAATCTATCACACTACACCCTCTTATTTGAAATGTTATTTCCCCAACACCAAGATCTCAACATGTGGGTAAATACTCTTCCTAAAGTCGGCTAGGAGATATCTTTTCCGACCATCACTATACAAGCCATACTCCATCGTATGCATAACTTATATATTGAAGGGAAGGATAAATGATGAATGAGAAGAAGAACTTGGTGATAGAGAAAATGGGGAAATCGCACATCATAATCAATTTAACCACCACCAAAATTCTCAGAATTAAATAATGATATTTAAATTGAAGCACAATGAAACTCAAACAACCACCATTCTCCTCCTCAAACAAACACCGAGGTTAGTTCCCCATTTTCATGGAGTTAGAATAGAATACGGTGGGAGAAACACATAAAAGTAAAAATGGAAGAATCAGGTATGAAGAAGAAGAATAAAGTAATGTATATTAAAAATATGAATAAAATAAATTACAGAAATAAGCTCCACCTTATCCCCCCTGGAATGGATATATCATAAACTGGGAGAAGGGACACATATTTATAGGGAGATGGGGTGACAAATTCACACACAAAACAATTAATCCTAAAGATTCCGCGTAGAGAAGCCCTTAAATGACCGAATCTGTAATAGGTGTCTTCTTAAATGTTGTTCCTTAATGTCTCCTCCGTTTGTTCCCAAAAGTTGAGATTCATTGGACGCGCCTAGAAAGAGTTATGAATTTAATATTGGAGGTTTCCTTTTTGGGAGGCAGCTTCCAGGCGGCTTCCTTCATATGTATGTCGTTCAATTTCCCTCATAATGGATTCCAAACGACTTAAAATTTATTTTATAAACGCTCCCATGAGTCCTCGTACATCTCCAAGTGGAATCATCTAATTTGGAGTTGTGTAGACCGAACTGGGATTCCGTTATGGAAGTGGGGTCCGTTCTGTCCGCCCGGAAAACTCTTCAACTTCATTGAATTTTTACAGCTTCTAGAGGATCGAATCAGCTCCTGGTCCAGAAGACAAAAATTAAGAGAATAAAATACGGATTCTAAAAAAATTGAATCAGAAAATTTGAAATTTTATTTTTCCGGAAATGACCAAAATACCCCTAATGTAAAATTCTGTCAAAAATCCAGAATTAGTCGTTTTTCACATTTGGGTTCAAAATAACACTAAAACCCAAAAACATGATAATTACCCATTCAATAACACTTTTGTGGGATTATAAACAATGTTTTACAGTATAAAATATATGAAAATGTGAGCTTCATCAACAACCCCCTCCTTTCTGGACCCTAGATAGCCCCCCACCCTCCTCCCTAGACCTCGAACAGCCCCCACCCTCTTTCTTGGACCCTAGATAGCCCCCTCCTCCCTAAACCCTGGACAACCCAACACCCTCTTCCCTTGACCCCGAACAACCCAAAATTCATTATTCCTATCTGAGATAAACACAATAGAACTTTAAGGACCCTCTCCAATGAGTGGCCATCTGGGTTTGGGTCACTGAAGAGTGGAATCCTGGTTTGGGACGTTACAATTCCAAGATATATTTTTTATAGGTGTTTCTAATCAACTCCATACCTATAATTATTGAACGTCCCTCTCCAAAATCAATTGTGACATGATTAAATGAATACACCCTACCAACCTATGATCTTTGGACCCAAAACCAGGACCATTTAATCCATGGTTAAGGTGAAACTTGATGAGGCCATAGCTACTTTTGATGTGATCCTCACCTAACTCCTCATCCTAATCTCCTTGAAGATGTTAAAGTATAAAACACATGTACTCCCAACAAGACCCTTAAGGATTATGTATTCCTTGATCCACTTCCAATATCTTATTGGTAAATCCTGTAATATAGGAATTATAAATTCTATATCTTATTTTCTTATATACACTGTATTTTGTTGTGTTTCTTAATATAATTCTCATATAGAGTAATGTGTCATTTATGCTTTTATATAAAGAAAATAATTTTTATTTACCTAAATATTTTTTTGGTTGAACTTCAATATTATTTAATTTCATTGAAATGAATTATTGAAATTTTATTATAGAATGGATAGAAGTTTGATGTACGAAACCGATCAGATTTCAGCCAATTTGCAAAATAATTTTAACAGCTTTTTAGATTTTGCATTTGTCAAAGATTCAGATAGTGGTCGCATACACTTCCCATGTTCGAATTGTGTTGGAATACCTTGGTTGAGTTGTGAAGCAGTTAGCTATCATATAAAGAAATATGGTTTCCAAACAAACTATTATCTGTGGTATCACAATTGAGAGAAAATGGAATCTCAAAATGTTGATGATCCAAATGATAGGACTGATTTGGAGATTTTGATATATGATCGGTTTCCATTTATTCTTCATCATGAGAAGGAAAGGATGTCCAGCCAACAATATTTCGATACAAGCACACATGATTCGTCTAATTAAAATGATGATACTGATGGGGTGAAAAAATTGAATGATGCTGCAACGACTCTAGTATATCAGTAGTGTGGTAAAATGAAAAAGTTGGAATTTTTAATCTGATTGTTTCATGGGAAAACTATGTATGGGATTTCAAATACTGCAATCAATTACAATCCTACCTTCTTGAAGGACTTACTTCCTGATGATGCATATATTCCCTCAAACCACTATATGGCATAGAAGTTAGTTGATGATCTTGGATTCTCAAAAAAAATCCATGCTTTCCTGGATGATTGCAGCTTATTTTGGGAGGAAACTGCTAAAAGAAATGATTGTATCAAATGTGGAACCTCCCAATAGAAACCAAAAGATGATAGACCACCATATCGTGTGCCATAAAAGGTAATGTGGAACTTTCCTTTAATCCCCAGATTACAGAACCTTTTCATGTCTAATGATATATCAGTAAAAATACAATGGCATGACACCGAGTGAAAAAAAGAATAATGAAAAGTTGGTTCACCCTGCAGATGGATTTTCATGGCATATATTTGATTCTCGATATCCGGAATTTGTAGCAGATGTGTGTAATGTGAGACTGGGTCTTTCATGTGACGGTTTTAATCCATTTGGGCATATGATTACTTCGCACAACACATGGCCAGTTTTCATACAAATTTATAACCTTCCCCCATGGTTGTATATTAAAAATCCTTACACTTTCTTGATTATACTGATATTTGGCCCTTCTGATCCCAACAATGATATGGATGTATAAATGAAACCTTTAATAAAAGAGTTGAAACTTCTTTGGGATGTAGGTGTGCCCACATACAATGTATGTTCGAAATACATATTTCAGATGTGTGATGTGCTTATGTGGATGATCAATGACTTTTCTGCTTATGCAATGATGTCTGGATAGAGCACAAAAGGAAAAATGTCAAGTCCTGTTTTTTTGAAGAATACTCAATCGAGAATACTAAAATATCATCGTAGTTTTATTTTTGTGGGACATCGACAAATCTTTCCAATGAACTATCCATATAGAAACAATCATCGAAGATTTGACAATACCATGGAGAATGACGATCCACCTTACCGAATGTATGGAATTGATGTTCTTAATGAATTAAGAAATCTTATTTATTCATTTGGGAAGGGTGTAATGAAATATAGAAAGAGGAAAACAGTTTCCAATGATACCTACTACAATTGTAAGAAGAAGAGTATATTCTTTGAGTGGTCGTATTGGTCAACCAACTTGTTACGTCATTACTTAGACGTAATGCACATTGAAAACAATATATGTGAGATGCTTCTTCTGATTCTTCTAAATGTCAAGGGGAAGACAAAATATGATTTACGATATCGGTGTGATTTGGTGGATTGGGAGATAAGACCAGAATTGCATCCTGTCTGTATCAGTGAAAATAATTGGTAAGTTCCATGTGCTTCTTAAGTAATGACACCTGCTGAAAAAAATCAATTTCTAGAAGTGATGGAGACTATTAAAGTTCTTGATGGCTATTCAAGCAATATATCAAAATGGTTCAACAGAAAAAAGTTGAAGCTGAAATCTTTGAAGACTCGTGATTATCACGTCCTTTTTCATGAGTTGATTCCAATAACAATCTATCATGTCTTGTCCAATAATGTAAGAGTCTCAGTTATTCGGTTGTGCTATGTGTTTAGAGATCTTTGTGATAAGAAGTTGTCAAAATCCTTCTTGAAAATACTGTTGGTAGAGAGACCATTATTTTTTTGTGAGTTAGAGAAAATATTCCCTCCATCATTTTTTACATGGAAGTTGCATCTGAATGTCCATCTTCCGACCGAAATACTTCTTGGAGGACCTGTTGCTTTCCATTGGATGTATCCAACTGAAAGAAACATGTACAGATTGAAATCATTTGTTCAGAACATGAATTATCCTGAAGGTTCAATTTTGAACGGTTACTTGGCTCAAGAATGTATGGATTTCTGCTCAATGTATTTGTCTTATTTTACTACGAGAATAAACATACCAATGAGAAATGAAGAAGAACATAATGAGAAAATTGAACCCAGTTTTCCATCACTTCCCTAGACAAGAGTAATTCCAAGATCATATACTTTGATGAAATTAATCCTTGATGAGTGAGAGATGGCACATCGCACAGTGTTGTTCAATTTTGATTTGTTCGATGAGTATATCAAGTAAATAAATTTTACATGTATCTCTTATCTTATCTCTTGTAATTTTAAATATTTCTTAAACTATTATTATCGTTATCTACAGGGAACATAAAGAATTGACATATAGAAAGCATCATTATTTATCTTTGAGAAGGAAAGAGACTTTTCATAGCAAAGGGTTTTCTTCTTAGATGAAATTGTAGGTAAAAATATTTCTGTAATAACTAAATAAAAAAATTTAATAAACGTTACTATTTGTTTATATTTCAGGTATCAGGTTTTCCTGCAGACTCTGTTTCTTGAGGAAATAAGAGCTTTGGATTTTGGTCCTAATACCATGGTTTGTTCTTGTAAATCACTTGTGATAAATGGATACATATTTATTATCTCTGAAAGAGCAACAAACAATAGAACATAGCATGATGGTGTTATGATAACTTCCACGACAGAATGTTATTCTAGTTCATTGGATAATAGTACGCATTCTAAAAAGGTATCTTATTATAAAGTTTTGGAGAAAATAATAATTTTGGATTATTAATCACATGGTCGAGTCATGATGATGAAATGTCAATGGATTGATTCAGTGACGAGGTAAGGAACCATTATTGATGATTATGGATTTCGAGAAATTGACATGACTCACACTCTTTCCACCGATGAACTATATGTATTGGCATCAATGGTGAAACAAGTTTTTTGTCAAAGATCATCGTCATCCTAAATACGGTGTAATTATTGAAGTAAATACTGGAAATTTATTTGATGATGGTGATGATGAAGTTGACACTATCCCTACTGCAATTGGATGCAATCCGTTAATTACTTATGATGACTCCAATAGCTCAATTTTCATATTTTATTGTGTACATGAATTTTTAGTGGGAAATATATTTAATCATACTATCATGTTCTCACCTACATGTTTCACCTACATCATTCAGACTGCGTATCCTAGTACTTACCTTCAAAACACCATAAATCTTCTGTTTCTTTATGTTTTTTTACCAGAATGGTTTTTCTGTTTATTTTTTTTGGGTTACACATTAGTTATATGTTTCTAATTACTCCTATATTTGTTTTAATTGCAGGAACTGACACCCATTAAGGAGAAGCGGTGGAAAAAGATGACTGAAAATAATCATCACATGACATAGATGCGTGTTCCTCTACTCATCCCTATAGTGAGTATTTTATTTCAAATATATATATTTCAATAACATATAATATCATGTGTTTACTATTTTGTTATACATTTTTTCAGGATCCACCCCCTAGATGAGAGATATCTGATGATGTTCCTGATATCGCTCCCAGTATAGAGGCTGGTGGTAGGAGGGGGTGGTGTCAGAGTTAGATGATCATCTAGTGGTCTCGGTACTGAGGCCGGTGGTACGAGGGCTCATGGTAAAAGACTTAGAAAATCCACTGGTCGTAACCGATTGGACAATTCCCCTACCACAGATGCATCTTCTATGCCCCATTTTGATCCTGGTGTGTCTTTAGGGACACACAGGATATTTAGATCTCCAATGTTTACACTACCAGTTGCCAGAAGTCTGCGCCATCATCTTTTGCTTCTGGTTCATTTTCTCCGAACTATTATATTCCACCTTCTTCAACTCCAACTCTGACACAGTATGTGGCTGAGGAGTGTACGTTGAGGTACACTCCACCTATACAGGATATTCCTTCAGCTTCTACACATCTAGTGGATGACTGCCCGTTAGAGCAATATCGTCAAATGATTACCCATTGGGCGACTGCCAAATTTATGGTATTAATCCCATTTGAGGTATTTAAATGGCAGTTTTTATATTTTTCATTAATATTATCTTATTTAATACTAAACATTATTTAGGAATATTCTAAAAAAACATAACAAAAATTGATTCAAAGCAATACCTCCACACTTTGTGGTGCACTACTATGTCGGATCATGAGAAGCAGCTTCTACGATATAATTGTTTACAATTTTTCTTTAGAAATTTCCAATTTTATTATTTCCTACTTAAAATATGTGATTTATTGAATATTGAATATTGAATATATGATTATACTTGCACTTTATATTGTTTCATGTCATTAGAGAAGCAGAAATTGAATATTGAAGGATGTCTCCCTCGAGCAAAATTGTTTTGTTCGAGTAGAAGGAAAAAATACGGAACTGCGGTTAATGAACCGACATAAGAAAAGATTTTAAGTTTTCATTTGTTTATTTCAAATTTTAATATCTATTTTGAAAATTAATAATCTATTAATATTTTTAATTGGATGCTTTAGAGGACCTTGATTCCCAAGAGCCTGAAAATTTAGGGCCACACGATCATTTATATCAGGTTTTAGGAGATGAGCACTCTGGTCGAGTACACTACCGACCTGGTAGGAATACAGTCCTGACAAGGTATTAGTCCTCTCCAGGTATCCATTCTAGTACCACAGAGTTAGAACAGATCAAGGAGCATGCAACACAGTCTGATAAAAGGTCCACAATGTTGAAAAAACTGGTTCAAACGAGGGAGAAGGAATTTATAAAACCGATCAAATCTTTATCTTCATCACATCCCCCAGAGGCCAACACGGCTTATCAGACATATATGTTGTCGATGGGTGTATTATCAAATGCACGAGGTGGCAGTTTTAGTGGCATCTGAGATGATGAAGTTCTTGGTGATGACGAGGATGCTGAAGAGGATGAGGGCAAGGATGAGGATGAGGACGACGATGAGGATGGGGCCAAGGGTGAGGATAGGGCCGAGGATGAGCATGGAGATGATGAAGAAGACAACTAGGAGGACAGAGATATTGGTGAGGATGAGGCTGATAATGGCAGTGGTGATGGTGATGGTGATCAGGGGCAGGTTGATCCATTATATTTTTTGAATTTAGTATAACTCTTTATTTTTTATCCTTTTTTTCACTCTAGTATGGAAATTTTTGAATTCAGTATAACTCTTTATTTTTGACCAAATATGGAAGCCTAATGATGTTATAAGGGTTTATGGGGATTCTGGGGCTTGTTCGGAGCTCAAAACCCCGATGGACGTATAAATACACTATGCCTCACAATTAGTAAAAAAATTAAGTCCATCCCACAAGGTATCTACCAACCATATAGGGCTATATATTAGAATCAATGTGTATGAGTTTCCCAAACCATGCACCTGGGGATGCACATCATGCACAATGTCTATAGTTTTAGTATAAGATATTTTCACTATTGTTCCATGATTTGCCTAACTGGCATACGGAAAACCGACCAACCACATTTTTATTGTGTTGATACTTTAAAAAACTATCCATGATTCATATGTGACGTGTACGAGTCAACCACTCTTCAATCTGGGGCACAGTGTGGCCGGTATCACACAAAGTGTCTCTCTTTTGTTTAAAATGGACACCCTTTTAAGTGAATACAACTGGAATATGGAAAACAGACCAAACATATTTGGATTGAGTTGATACATTAAAAAAATGATCCATGCATCATTTTTGGCATGTAAGACTCAAACCCACCTCAATCTGAGGCACAGTGTGTCCGATACCACTAAAAGTGTCTCACTTTTATGTGTAATGGATAACATTTTAAGTGAAAACAACAAATGACATAAGGAAAATGGAGCAAACGTATTCAGATTCTATTGATAATTTAACACAATGATCCATGGGACATTTTTGATGTGTAGGAGTCAATATTGCATCAATCTGAGTTATGGTGTGGCCAGTACCACTCAAAGTGTCTCACCTTTATTTGAAATGATCATCATTTTAAGTGAAAACCACAACAGGCATACGGAAAAAAAACCAAAAACCTTAGTATTGTGTTTATACTATAAGACAATGATCCATGGGACATTTGTGACATATAAGAGTCAACCCCGCATCAATCAGAGGAACAGTGTGGTCGAAACCACTCTATGTGTCTCTCTTTTGTATAAAATGGACAATATTTTAAGTAAAAACAACTGGTATATGGAAAATCAACCAAATGTATTCATATTGTGTTGATACTTTAGTAAAATGATCCTTGGGACATTTGTGACGTGTTGGAGTCAGCCCCGCATTAATCTGAGGCACGATGTGGTCGGTACTACTCTAAATGTCTCTCTTTTGTTTAAAATGGACATCATTTTAAGTGAAAACAACAACTGCCATATTGGAAACCAACCAAACACATTAGGATTGTGTTGGTACTTTATAAAAATGATACATGGGACATTTGTGACATGTACAAGTCAACCCCGCATCAATCCGAGGCACTATGTGGCCAGTACCACTCTAAATGTCTCTCTTTTTTTTAAAATGGACATCATTTTAAGTGAAAACAATAACTGGCATATGGAAAACATACCAAATTCAATCATATTGTGTTTATACATTAGTAAAACAAACCATGAGTCATATGTGATGTGTACGAGTCAACCCTACCTTAGTCCAATGCATGGTGTGGCCGGTATCACCCAAAGTGTCTATCTTTTGTTTAAAATGGACATTATTTTAAGTAAAACAACTGGCATACGAAAACAATGTATTCTGATTGTATTGATACTTTATTAAAAAGATACATTGGTCATATGTTACGTGTATGACTCAACCTCGCGTCAATATGAGGCATGGTGTGGGTGGTACCACTCAAAGTGTCCCACTTTTATTGGAAATGGACAACATTTTAAGTGAAAACAACAACTTGCATACAAATAATCAACCAAATGCATTCGGATTGTGTTTATACTTTAGGAAAACTATACATGAGACATTTTTGATATGTACTAGTCAACCCCACATCAATCTGGGGAAACGTGTGGCCGGTACCAGTCTAACTGTCTCTCTTTTGTTTAAAATGGACAATGTTTTAAGTAAAAACAACTTGCATATGGAAAACTGACCAAACATATTCTTATTGTGTTGATACTTTAGTTAAATGATCCATGGGACATTTTTTATGTGTAAGAGTAAACCCAACATGAATATGAGGCGTGTTGTGGCTGGTACCGCTCTAAATGTCACTCTTTTGTTTAAAATGGACATCATTTTAAGTTAAAACAACAACTGGTATACGGGAAACAAACCAAACTCATTAGTATTTTGTTGATACATTAGTAAAAAGATCCATGGGAAATTTTTAATGTGTACGAGTCAACCCTGCATCATTCCGAGGCACGGTGTGACCGGTACCACTCTATGTGTCTCTCGTTTGTTTGAAATGGACAATGTTTTAAGTAAAAACAACTGGCATACAAAAAACCAACAAAACATATTTTGATTATGTTGATACTTTAGGAAAACGATACGTGGGAAATTTGTGACCTGTATGAGTCAACCCCACATCAATATGAGGCACGATGTGGCGTATAACACTCTAAATGTCTCACTTTTGTTTAAAATGGACATCATTTCAAGTGAAAACAACAACTGCCATAAAGAAAACCAAAATAACACATTCGGATTGTGTTGATACATTATGAAAATGATCCATGGAACATTTTTGTTGTGTAAAATACACCCTTGCATCAATATAAGGCATAGTGTGGCTAGTACCACTCTAAATGTCTCTCTTTTCTTTAAAATGAACATCATTTTAAGTTAAAACAACAAATGGAATACAGAAAACCAACCAAGTGCATTCGTATTGTATTGATAATTTAGGAAAACGATCCATGGGTCATATTTGATCTATAGGAGTCAACCCCACCTCAATACGAGGCACGTTGTGGCTGGTATCACTCAAAGCGTCTCACTTTTGTTTAAAATAGACACTGTTTTAAGTAAAAACAACTTGAGTACCAAAACCAAACGTATTCCGATTGTGTTGATACATTAGTAAAATGATCCATTAGTCATATGTGATGTGTGAGACTCATCCCCACATCAATCTGAGGCGTGGTTTGGTCGGTACCACTCAAAGTGTCTCACTTTTATTTGAAATGGATAACATTTTAAGTGAAAACAACAACTGGCATACGGAAAACCAACCAAATGCATTAGGATTGTGTTGATACTTTAGGAAAACAATCCATGGGACATTTATGATGTGTACGAGTCAACCCCACATCAATCTGAGGTACAGTGTGGCCGATACCACTCTAAATGCCTCTATTTTGGTTAGAATGGACATCATTTTATGTGAAAACAACATCTAACATACAGAAAATAGACCAAACATCATTAGATTCATTTGATACTTTAGGACAACGATCCATGAGTTATTTTTGATTTGTAAGAGTCAAACCCACCTCAATCCAAGGTGCGGTGTGGCCGATACCACTCAAAGTGTCTCACCATTATTTGAAATGATCAACATTTTAAATGAAAACAACAAGTGGCATATGAAAAACCGACCAAAAACATTCATATTGTGTTGATACATTAGTAAAACGATAAATTGTTCATTCTTTGACATGTAAAAGTCAAGCTTGCCTCAATCTGAGACACAGTGTGGCCGGTATCACTCTAAGTGTCTTTCTTTTGTTTAAAATGGGCACTATTTTAAGTAAAAACAACTGACATTTAGAATACTGACCAAACATATTCGGATTGTGTTGATACTTTATCAAAACAATCCATGGGGCATTTATGATGTGTAAAAGTAAATCGAGCCTCATTCCGAAGCCTGGTGTGGCCGGTACCACACAAATTGTCTCACTTTTATTTGAAATGGACAACATTTTAGCTGAAAACAACAACTGGAATACAGAAAACCAACCAAACACATTCAGATTGTATTGATACTTTAGGAAAGTGATCCATGGGTCATATTTAACGTGGACGTGTCAACCCCACCTCAATCCAAGGCACGGTGTGGCCAGTATCACTCTAACTATCTCTATTTTGTTTAAAATGAACATCACCGTATGTAAAAACAACTGGCAAATGGAAAACCGACCAAACATATTCAGATTGTGTTGATACTTTAGCACAACGATCCATGGTCCAGCCTCACACAATCCACTTCTCATGTGAGAAACTCCTACCCCTATTCTAAAAAACATGATATTTATTACCCTAAGGACAACTATATTCCCAAAGTCACACATGCTCATTGATACACACCCATTATCGTCATCACTAAGTTCCAAGACACCCGCCCCAAACCATGACATTATATTTTTGTTTGGTTGAATTCATCTATTCATTTCCTTATTTTGGGTTATTAGATTGTAATTTCTAAATTCAATCGTGTATGTGTTATAAAAATTTCAATTTTTTATGTATTCTTAATTTTGTATCACATATAATTACGTATTCAGTTTTTAATGTATTGTATTCATAATTGATTATTAAATTATGTATCTTTCTAATCATTAGTTTTTAATTATGTATTGTTGTGTATGTATTATCTAAAATTCACATAGCAGCACACAAAGCAGACTTCTGTGTGAATTGTACAAAAAAGGCTATACCGATAGTTATAAATCGTTGGTATAGGTTCTATATGTTTTTTTACCAACAGTTCTGAACTGTTGGTACAAAACCTTTACTAACAGTTTAAACTGTTGTTATAGTTGTGAATGAAAGACTAAAAAATATATGCCAACGGTTTTGAATCTGTTGTCATATGTGTTGTATAAGAACTCTATTCCAATGGTTTTATAAAACCATTGGGATAGAGTAGATTTCATCACATATACCAACGGTTTATCACAAACCGTTGGTATATTTCTATAGTCACAACTTATTGGGCTACGATTTCTAAAACTGTTGGTATGATTTATACCAACGGTTCTCCACCCTATACCAATAGTTTTCAACTGTTGTTATACCTTAAATTTCCAGTAGTGTTAATTTTATTTCATGGTGGATTTTTTAATGATTCTCATGAAAAATATAAGTTAATCCTTCCAATATCTTATCCCCACCCATCTACTTATCTACTATTTTTATTTCCCTCATTAGGCTAGTTATTTCCTAATGAATCTCGTTAGGTCATGGATTAATTTATACGAGTTCATGGAGATTACTCTTATCTTTCTTAATGGTGGGTTGTTTGGCTGTTCTTCTACTTTTTTATCATTATATTAATGGATGGATATTTTGGTATGGTTATTCATATCATTTATATTATTATGGGATGAAATTTTTGAGTGATTAGTTGGAGTTATTTTATTATTAATGTTCTTCTATTATTGTGTTAATTTTAGAAGATGGTCATATCATATATATCATTAATTTTTTTGAAGGTTATAGGGAATTTTTACTTGGGTTATTTTAGTTATGGTATTTGGTTTCATGATAAATATGTGATACATGGAGTTTTAGGTAGTTGGAACACATGATAATTATTATAGTTAGTAGTCTCGACCCTTCAAGTCATTCTTGAGCAATGCCTATAATATTTATTCCTTATAGTTTCTAAATTTATTAATAATTATTATCTTGTATTTGAGGGAAAACATTTAATGAATAAAATTCCAATGAAATTTTATAATATCTTCTAAAATGTTTTCAATGAGTATATATGGTACTAATTAGTGAGTTTTATTTCACTATGTTTAGTTTTAAAACATTTCTATATAATTTTATATTTGATTGATCTCCCTAAAGTTTTTATCTCAATTAGTATTATTTTAATAACATGTTAGTTAGTAACCCATGTTGATTTATTTTTTACAACCCAACTATCTTAGTTTTTTATAACACCTATTTTAAAATTAATCAAGGTTTATATGGAAACCATTGGTGTGTTTTTGTGTCAAACCACCTTGAGGTTGTCTCTTAGACTAAATCTCATTTACAAGTTATAATTTAGATATTAATTATATTCTTGGGGAATAATATTTATCTACATATGAAATAATCCTCCTAAAAAATAAAACTGAATGAACTATAGGTCAAAAAACCACACATAACCATTTATGGAGAGAGTATTTTTGTAGAATTGTAGTGGCCTGGTTAATTCAGAGTGGATAAGTAATATTTCATGAGAATCTTGTTAGATATAGTGCTATCATAAACATTATAATATTATTGGTTAAATATGTTTCATAATCTTTAATGGTCAGATATATGTTTAGTAAAACCCATATTTTTTAAATGGTTATTTTTTTAAAAATACTTTCGTGGATAAAATTCTTACTATTTTTAGTGATATGAAAAAATATAATTTCAATCATACATAAAATTCCACTTAAAACCCATATTTTATTTTAAAACCTAATCAAATTATATTAAAAAATGATTTTTTAAATTCAATTTTATAAGTGGTAAGGAACTTTTAAAATAATGGTTTTTATATTTTCTATGTGTATTAATTAATTCTTATTAATAGTGTGTTTGGTGCCTCATCAATTTTTATTTAAAAACCATATAACCATAATAAATTTAATTTTTTTATTAATTAGAAAGAATTTAATAATAATGAGTTTCTTTTGGTTACTAAGTTATAATAGAGATCATCTAAAACTCTTAGTCTCATGACATGACTTGTTGAACTATATTGATTTCTATTTTTTCATATCTGGTTCCTTGTTTTGAATCCTTTTGGTGTTTCATGATGATTATAAATATTATACTTTTATTTTCATTTAGTGTAATACCACCATGTTTGGATTTTACATTTTCATACTTTATTAATAGATAGTCTAAAAACCTTTTCATGGTTTTATATCATGTTTATTGTTATAATGGTTTTATGATATTATTATTAACCATATTGTTTCTTTTTGAATGATGTTATAGTTTTTTATATTAAGTCTGTTTGTACTGAAGAACACAAGTGGTCTATTTCTTTTGAAGTTCAAATTTTTGTGAATAGGTTTTGAAGATGAAAGATAATTAGGATTCAATTGTAATTATTCTTGAAATGGTATATATTTTAAAATACATGTTCCATGGTTATGGGAATTGACATAATGTTTTGAACATTAAATGAAGTAGAGAGTTTTATAACTTATGGTTGAATTAAAAAAAATAAGAAAATGGGGAATTAGGGATTTATCTTGATTATATTTGATTTAATGAGTCTCTTAATTGTAAATTTATATGGTATGATATATGGAATTATTTTTTCACTAAAATTCATTCCATCCACAGTTGGTTGAATAGGGGACCTACATCAACAACTAAGGTGGGTAGGTAAACCCCAAGCCAACATGTTGTGTGGGTGGAGGGTTGTATAATGGATAGTATGGAGCCTGAAAAATCAATTGGGTGGAGGAGAATTCAAGGGGAGTGGGATGGTGGGTCTTTGCTGGGTTGTATGGCCCTATGAAGCCCAATGTTTATCAATGGGGAATCCGGGAGTTGACCATGGTGCCCACTCAAAAGATGGTTTCCATGTTTAGTATTATTAAGGAGAGTTCACCACTATTGAATGTTGATGTGGGTTTGTTCAGTCACTATAAATCTGTATTAAAATATGTAGATATAACTTCCATCATCTAATGATTTCAATCTATGTTAACTAATCAGAAACTATGACATCTTCTAACATCTATCGGATGGTTTTGTTGTTCATCAACAGCTACATGCATTGGGACTCCATGTCATGATGACCGGAAGATCCATCAAAATTTGTCCAAGAAATATTTATCAACTGATGGTTTGAAAGATATCGTTATATTCAAACAACGTCATTTTCATGAAACATAGGTGATTTATTTGAGAGAAAAGGATATGTTGCAGAATAGTGGTGGTATTTATCTATGGAATGAAATGTGATCTATGTCAGTGCACATGAAATATTGAGTTGGTTCACATGAGATAAGTCGATGATGTATTTTCCTATAAAAATCCCTAAATTGATCTTTTGCAGGTATGATCTTAAAGAATTTTTGAGAGATAATGTTAGTGATATTGAGTCCAAAATATATTAGAGTGTAACTCTATCCTCACAATATGATTCCATTTATTCACATTGATATTTTCAAATCCTTCATGTACATGATTTTCTTATTACACAAAACATTATAGATTTATCCCACTATGTTACATAAAGAATCCTTGAGTTTTGTGAACATCCAAACCATGGGTGGCTCGAAGATGGTGCAAACCCTAGGCCGATAGTCGATCCTCGGTGAAGACGGCGGCCACAACGCCGGTCCCTCCTCCCCCGGCGGAGGAGGGACCTACGACGTCCTCCAGAAGAGTAGGGCCCCATTTCCGACCCTTAACTAACCTTGAAAGCCTTCCTCCCTTTCCAAAATCATCGTTAATCCCCAAGGTTGTGGATCTCCTCGATGGTCTCCCCAATCTCCAGATTTCAACTTCAGAGTTCGCAGAATCCACAGCTCTTCTAAATGTTACTCTGGTAGCTCGGTTTAGGCAGAGGAGACCATCGGTGGAATCATTTGACAGGTTTGTCTCCGGCACCTGGTAACATCATGAGAGGGAGAAAATGGGTCTTCTTGACAATCAGCACTTCATGATTCAGTTTTCTTCTGAGGTGGACCTCATCAAAGCATGGTCGAGTGGCCCCCGTATCGTCGATGGTTTTTGTTTCTTTCTTTTTCGCTGGTCTTTTAATTTTCACATGAAGCGAGATCCATCCTCTGCTGCGGTTTGGGTTAGTTTTCCTAACCCACCTTAACTGTTTCAAAATCCAGCCATCATCAGGGCGATTGGAAATCTGGTCGGTAGGTTTTTCTGTTTCGATAGCCGAACTGAGGCAGTCTACCACCCTGTCAACCCGCGAGTGTGTGTGGAACTGGATCCCTCAAGAACTCCGTTTGAGTATGTCTGTATTACAATCGGTGAGGAATATTGGTGTAAACAGAGGGTGATTTATGAAAACTGGGTTGATTTTTGTTCTTCTTGCAAGTGATTGGGTCACTCCTATGATGTTTTCCGTTAGGGGGTTGCGAAACGGAGAGAGTGCAAGAGGTCGGGTCATCCGATGGAGTCTTTTCATCGGGGTGCATCGTCTAGGGGAAGGTCGGAGGATGGAGGCAAGGGCAATTCTCCCGATCGTGAGAAGGTTGTCCTGGGATTATTAAAAGGGGTACAAGCTAGGGAGGTCATGGATCCCATTTTCTCCAAGCGGTGGATGAGGTGCATCCCAAAAACACTTCAGGGGAAGTTACAACATCTGTTGAGTGAATTTCTTGCATGGATTGAGTGAATAAGGCTCATGTTTCGCAGGACCTTCCACTAGTATCTGAGGTGGTCCGCAGGTTGAAGCAGGATTTAGCTGGACCCCTCGGTGACTGCAGGACAATGCTCCAGTTCTAATCGAGGCTTCTCAACTGGAAAATCAATGAAATGGGAGTATAGAAGTTATGGAATACGGGGAGGAGGTCTCTCCAGCTGCTCCTGACACTGAGGTGGTGTTGCCGGACAGTGGCGATGAGGGTAAGAGGAGACAAGGAGCTGCTACGGATGCTGCGAATTCAAGCAGAACTGGGGAAGCAGGGGGCTAGTGTTTCGGACCTCTATTCACTTGAGCAACTCATTCAGAAGTATCTCCGATGTTCGTTTGTGTTTGGACCGAAATACTCGGGTTCTTCATGATGAGGTTTCCTAGAAGAATCCTAATGGAAGTGAACTTGAAATTATGGTGGATGGGGATTTAAGCCTGGGAAGTAATACGAGTATTAAGAGGAGGAAAGGGAAGAAGGAATACTCCTCTTTACCTCCTCCTATGGAGACTCAATCTGCGAAAAAGGACAATGGATTGAAAATGGCTACTGAGGTTCTGGGAACTCAGATAATAGAGGAACATGGAGTTCAACCCTCAGAATTACTTCTTAGCTCCGACGAAGAGGTGATTGAGCAGGTTTTACTAATTAACGCTAATGAGGAGGAGGCGTCTAAAATTATGGGGAGACCACTAAGAATGTCTCTGAACTAAGAGCAATACTCATGGATTGACAACCAAGATCTAATTATTGTGGGAGGCTTCAACAAAGGGAAGATTTTCATCGAGGAATACATTCACGTTTGGGATCAGTTGGCTTCAGAATTTGAAAAGAGAATGACTGAAGCCCCTGACATGCAGGTGTCCTACATATCCTGGAAGTTGTTTAGGGAAGAAGATCCTGGTAATATCAATTTCATTTTTAATGTATCTTTTTAAGCTGATATTTGGTGGGTTCTTTGGAGGGTTCGCTTGTTAGATCGATCTTCTATCAATTATTTCCTATATTTGTTTTTGTGGTGGAGTTTGGAGTTATTCCAGATGGGACCAGAGCATGAAGGCTTCACTGGCGCATGTCATTTGGATTGGGACGACTGAGAGGGTATGGATTTTCCATCGGTACCGGGCCCGCTCTTTTGCACGGGGTGCTTGCCATTTGACATACTTTGGTGAAGGATTATCATCACGATGCAATTTTTGGGGAGGGATAGCTCCGAATATTCGGGTTTTCTCGGTTTTGGTTTGTTTTTGGTTGTTATGTTGGACGTGCGGTTCTCACTTCCCCTCAAAGTGTTTGATAATAAAAAATTAATTTTCAGTCAATACACAAAGAAGATAGATGAAAGTGGGTAGAATTTTTCATGAAGAAACTATGAATTATGGAGATATTTTTAAAAATTATGGTATGAGTGCATGAGATATGATGCATGAATAAATAAATTTGAGTTGTGTAATGAAATAGTGTAATTCAAAATTTACATTCACTAAAATGGATTTTAAATAAGTGAGTTTCATGTTATGCACTGCATGAATTAAAAATAATGTGTGTGTGTCAGAATTATACTATAAGGGAGTACTATTCTTTAAAATCAAGTGGGGAAGTTTATGTGTGTGTTCATTATAAAAACCTTTACATGAATTAAGAATAACACTTGCATAAGAATAAGTGTTTAGAAGACGATGCATTTTTTTTATACATGAATTATGATTGAAAAATTCACATGTAATATGATTTACATGTATTTCATGCAGCGAACATTTTTTGACTGATGGTGGGTGTAATTCAAAAGATATATTCCTATGTAATCAATGGGATAAGATATGTTCACATCAGTTAATGATATTTTTATATATATATATAGTGAGAAATATTTCCAAGTTTTTTATCAGTTGGTGAAGTTCATAAAAATTTTACACAAGCAGATCAGGTGAAATGGTTGATAATACATCTTGAGGTAGTATAGAAGAAGTCAATATCTGATAGAGGTATTTCTATATATGTATAATATCTTGTGTGACAAAATATTGTGGAAGTACTCAGTGGGTCTCTCATGTAGAAGAAGACTCTAGTGGGGCTATGGAATTGGTCAGTGGGATGATGGTAACATTGTAGGATGTAGTATAATGATCCTCTTATAGGACTCCAAAGTCACTTGTGTATCTGGGAATATGTAATCTCTAGTGGGACTATAGAGTAGAACACTTTGGGACTCAGGGTCTTTGGGAATGGGACTTTCTTTAGTTGTAACAATCTACATTAATTAATAATCATTAACTGACGGGTATAACCAGTTGTAGTAACGTTTATGTCCTAATACTGAACCATGTAAAAATAGTGTATGTTTTATTTTATTTACTTTGTTCATTTCATATAGGATCCACTCATCCTAACAGGTGACCTAGGTTTTAAGGGGTTTAAAGAAATGAAAATAATTTAGTGAAACAAGTCACACCTGATTCCACCCCCACTGTGTGACAACATGATATGTTAGATAATTTAATTAGTATCAGAGTTAAGGCTATCTCTTGTTGGATCTACATTACTTGTACTTTTTTATATTAGAAGTATATAAAGTGTAGATTTGAGTTTGAATAAAATTCAGAGAATATTCAGATTTAAAATCCTATTTCTAGTCTTAATATTAACAATTTTGATGTTTCTTTGAATAATTGGAAAAATGGAATGAAAATAGTGGAAGAGATGATAAGAAATAACTCAAAGATAAATAAAGCCTAACTATAAACTAAAGGAACTTAGAGTGGTAACTATTAATTATGTTTAGTTGATTATAATCATGATGAATCATGTTAATGTTGTGGTTGAGATATGTTCACCTGTGAAATCAAAGAGAATCTGTGGAATATTACTAAAGAAGAGGTAAAATATTTGACAAATATTTTCAAATAACTTTAGGATGATAAATTATAGCTGGAAGAATATTCTAATTCCATGGAAGAAGAATTTTTTAAAAATTTTGGAATATCCAACACTCAAAAAAATTTTATGAAAAATAAGAAACAATATATCTTTGAAATAAAAGATATATAGAATCTATTTAAGAATATAAATTTAATTGTTGTGGGAAATATTTTTTTAAATGATCCATTCTATAAATTATCCATGCACGGGAAAAGATGTATAATAAATCTATGAATGTTAATGATGTTAATCTTAATGTTACTGTTTAAATAATAAAGCATCTCAACATTTTGTTATAGAAGTAAAATTAGATACATGAAGATGATATTTATAAGATGAATATTAAGCAGTAAGAAAGCCTAAAATTATAAGAAGATGATACAATTTATCTCAACATAATATGTCTTGAACTAGAAGTGAAACTAATAAATATGGAAGAGACGCAAGGTAATACTTCTCAATATATTCACTACAATCCTACCAAGGATTCATCTGCTAAGAGTCGAATTTCTAAAAATACTTAATCTAGTCATAAGAATAAATTGATATTATATAAGGATAAACCTGATGTATGCTAATTGAATAAGGTAACCCTTTGTAACAATAAATATATGTGTAATAATAATTTTTTTGTGAATATTTTATATTCAACATTAAAATATAGATAAACATGGTTCAAGAAGGATTCTAGAGAATCCATAAAATCTTAAAAGATGTATTTGAAGAAGAGTAGAAATCCTTATTCCCTAAATAAATCATATAAGAAGAAGTAAATATTTTTCGGCTACTTTTGGTGGTGTTTGATGTTTTATAATTAGCCAACATATTTTTCCAATAAAATTTAATTTAATAAAAATTAAAGAGTGCCTATATTCAGGGGGTTTAAAGATGATGAGAAAAGGAAACTTGGAGAAGAAAATTAAAACTCACATAAAGGAGATCATTATATAGAGAACAGAGATGATTATTTTAAAAATTTATGTGATTATTACAACAAAAGTGGTCATTATTATGATGATTAATGGTATGGTCCAATAATGAATAGATCCAATATTGATATTAGTAGAATAGTAAAACAATAAGTGATAAAGATATGAAAAGGATATGGCAGGTCATCCTTGGGATTTGAACAAAATAATAAATATAATAAACAAAAATCTACCACGATGTTTGTAAAGAATGATGTGGCGAGTGTAAGAACAAAGAAAATATGCTTCTATTTTGGTAAAAACTGTCACACTATGAACTATAATTAATTTTACATGAAAATAAAAAATAGTAGATGACATGTGGAATCATAGAAGGAAACAATTCATAAGAGATACAATAGGATTGATTTTGTGAAAGACATACCTAATGAAAAATCTAAAAAGTTTCTCAAAAAAGGGTAACGTGATGAATGATAATGTTGTGTGTGAAAGGTGTAATATGTCTGCATATTCAGGTTAAAAAATTACATTGTTTCCTAGGTAATAATAATAATTGGAAAAGAAATGAATAACACATGTGACTTATTGTGTTAATTTTTTTGGGAAAAATTAGTCTTCAAAAAAAGTGGTGACATAGTATGCTTCAAAATAATTCTTGATCATATGACTAGAACAATTAGAATAGGAAATAAAGATACAATAATCATATAAAATTGAAACTAATCTTCTAGATAATGTGGAGAAGACTTTTTAAGCTAAGAATATAGCTAGGTTTATAGTTAACTCTTAACCATGTTTCTCTAACTAAGAATCATTGAATAACCATCTTATTAATATATATACATTGTGTTTTTTTCATTCAAGGAATTGAAAGTGAATCATATATTTAGGGGGTGACATGAATTTGATAAAATTTTGGAACATCTTATAGCTAGAATTTTGTCCATCCTAGAATACTATTGGCATCATGTTTCCTATTTGTAACATCTCAACTAATCTCAAAAGAGTCATATAATTTATTCTTAAATTAATCCAATCATGATAAATAAAATATTGATCACATCATTAGAGGGGGAGAAGAAAAAAATAATAACCATATTTCTCTAGTTTATTTGAAGCCTTATGAATATCAGAAGTTATGGTGAGGAATGAATCTAATAATTATTCATTTTAAAAATATAGATATTGAAGCCTATCATCATTGAGTACTTTTGATTACACTATTATTTTCTTTATAAAAAATAACCTATAAAATTGATATATTCATTACATGATGAAAAAAGGGAAATGAAATTTGAAATGGGAAATACATTCTTTCACTAGAATGTTTTCAATATATTTACTAATATACATGAATTATATTAGTTTAAATTCTTTTTAAAAATCTCTAAAAATATCTTTCAATATTCGTATCATATACTAAAAATTCACTGATCGTATTGGGGTTATATTTGTTAACTATTATTTTATACATCATTAATTTCTCATTTAGGAACAGAGTTGATTAATTTTATATTTTTCTAAGAAAGGTTTGAATCTAACCTTATCTAAAGTAAATGATACTGTAAGCTTCAGAATAGAATATGACGTTCTTAAAAACTGGATTCTTTTTATGATAAATACTTCTTAAACTTATATATTTTGATTTATTTTCAATAAGGTAGAGAATATATCATTGAATTTTGGAATGAAATTGGTATTTATAAAAAACCCCATCAGGTATATTGAAGAATCCATATGGTTTATTTTTGTTTAAGTTTGTTGTTGTTTAAATAGTTTATGATTATAAAATTCAATGAGGATTCAATTGTGATGATTCAAGAACTGATATGTAGTTAAAAATACATTTTTCATGGTTCTTTTAATTAAAACAATGTAACATCCTGATATTTTATGAAAAATGTTCTTTTTAATTTCATCGATGTCTTGTGTTGTAAACTACACCAAAAGGAGCTTTCACTACACGCAACCCTGACTTGGCTTGCATTACACGCAATCTCGACCTTCCCCTATAGTGTGTGTTGTACGCAATACTGAGTTTCACTAATCAACTATACGTTATATAAACTAGCTGTTATGAGTAGAAATACCCACTTTTTGAAATGTTTTTTTTTCAAAATGGACATCATTTTTGGATTCAGAATATCGCAATTAGCCTAGCATGAATATTTGGTATTTTTCTGAAAACTTTCAATTTTTGGTGAATAGTGAAAACACTAGGTTACTTTAAAAAAACTGAATTTTTATAAATAATTATTTATTTTATTTAAATTTAATTTAGGTCAAATTTGGTACATAATACCTATATAAGTTCAATTTAATTCATTGGAATCATTTTATAATAATTTTAGACATAATAATTTTATTGAACTTTTCACCGTCTTTTACCAACCTCCTAGGAGAGTTTGAAAATTTACATAAAACATAATTTTACCACTTATTTGAGTAGAATTTTCAAAATATGAGAGCCACGGTTAATATCGAAGAGTAAAATGTGGTTCAATAAGATAAAAATAATTTTTGGTGAATAGTAACTTTTTAATTTTATTTACCACGGTTAAAAGTAAATAGGGTAATTAAGGGTAAAAATCATATTATTATTACCCTATCACATATTATAATTCTATTGGATAAGTATAATTCGACCACAAACAACCTTAGGAATATAATATTGTCATTTAGGTCCACCTGGATTAGATTAGGACATTTATTATTATTTAATTTAAATAAGAATTAAAATAGTTAAAATCATTGTTTAATAACTAAAACATTTTTAATATAGGGTTATACATAAGATAAATTCGACAATAAATATTAATTAGAAATCTAAGTATATGTCATTCATAATGGTATTTTATTTATAATTTTTAGACATTAAATAATTTAATTTATTTATGACACAATGATGATACAGTAATTACCCTATTAATAAAATATTAACATAATTGATGTTATAAATACCCAAATAAATGTAATTTTATACTTTTTATGAATTACACTAATTTTATAGGTTAATATGACATGTTAGTATTGATTTAGTTAACTTTTTTTGAACTAATAATGTTGTTATTAGTTTAAAAAAATCAAGTACCAAATAGTGTCAAAATTGACATAAAATAGTTTTTTAAAAACATATTATATTATTAATTGTTATTTTATTCCTAAAAATCTAAGGTTCGGAAAAATGACTTAGATGAGGATATATATATTAATAATGAACCAATAGGGGTTCTTTTGGCTTGTTATAGTAAGTTTATTAACCATATAGTGTAAGAAAACAAAAAGACACGATAAAAGTTAAATTATTTAACTTAGAGTTAAATCTAAATGATGAGGATAAAATATTAACCTAAACTTGTATAAAACCTATTGGTTGATATTATTTCGACCCATCCCCACCTTAGTTTCGAAATAAATCAATTTTGATCTATTAAAAACCGAATATGACTTTATTATAAAATAATATTTTAATTTTTTCTAAGGTACCCCTCTCCTCCCTTATAAAAAGGGCACCCCTTCCCTCTTCTATTCACACCCTTTTGATACTTGAAGCTCAAAAAACACCGGAAAATTATTATTTTAAACCTCTCTTGTTATATCATAGAGGTTCTGGTATTCTCAAAAGACCAACTCTAGTGCTCTATGATGAAGTTTAAAAGAGGTGTGTCGAAAAAGAGGTAATCTCTTCTACTAATTATTTCATGTTTCTTTCTCCTTCAACTTCTTCTTGTTTAGTTGTTTAATTATAAAGTAATAACACCAGTATCACTAGTATACTGATATGTTATTATAAATATTAAACAATTCTATTTCACATTCTATCCATCCTACGAAAAATGAAACCACCGCGCGTGTGTACGTACGAAATACCGTCTCCATGCCATGGTGTAATCAGTTTTTCGACCACCACATTACTTGGATGGATATAATGGTCTAAAAATTCAATATATATGATTATTATAACATCATACTGATTATAAGATATTATATCATCCACTCTAATTCCATTCTATAATTATTGGAATGATATCATTGCTCGTGCGTACGTACGGATTACCGTCCCTACGAACGCGATGAGATTCATTTTCCATGTTAACAATTCAAGAATGATTATAAAGTATATATAATAAGTAATAATTAAATATATTACATAATAATGATACTGTATTTATGTGTATATATATTTATGTCATCTACTTAATTCCATTCAATTCAATAAGGAAACGAAAACATCATTCATGCGTACGTACAACCTACCGTCTCCATGAACGGTGTATTTCGTTCCATTTATAGATATATTATATATATGTATATTTTGAATATATATTTTTTAAAATCATGTTTTATATTCTGTAATTATGTAATCATAATCTATGTAATTATATTAATAACTACAAGTCAAAACGCGGCTGATAAATGAAACGACTTTACCCAAAACACAGTTTTAACATGGAATTTACAAAAGAACGGGTATTATAAAGTCATTAGTGAACCATATATGATATCATAATAGTGAATATGATTCTATAATAAGTCATTGAAATTATTTAAATCATTATATAGGATGTTCGGATACATACAAAGCATATCGAACATAAGGTAAGGGAAAATCTCACAATCTCATTTTTATTCAAGATTGTTTATACTTTGGTATTTAGTAGGGTGTATTTATAATCCAAATCCATGTTTCCTCAATATGTAATATTATTTATATTCTCTTAAAATTTTTTAAATCCAATATTTCTCATTGGTGAGTTCTTGTAAAATATATGAAAGGAATCTTTTGTCGTTTTTTGTGCGATGTACTTTTTGACTTTTTCGGCCAAAGTACGACAAAAATGTTTTTTTAACTTATACGGCATGAATGGATTTTTTTGATATCATTGAACATTATTTCCTTGAAGGTTACTTTAAAATATTTCAAGTTTATTTTTAATCAACATCTATTAGTTTAAAATTGTATGACATATTAAGGAAGGAAAAATGTTTTTGAATTAGAAAGGGTATTTTCCTCAAGAATGGAGTTCAAGTGTTTTATCAAAATAATTTTCCATCTAAGATAATATAGCATTATGTTTCTATCCCTATTTTTACATTGATTTGATTGTGTTGTGATGGAATTAATTTTATGATGTCCTTTTATCTTATATGGATTATGTTATGATGCCATGATGTTTAAGAATCCCATTTTTATTACATGGGTTATGCTACGATGTATGATTTATGATTTTGTGGCACACATAAGAATGGTTTCATTATGAGATGCATGTGACCTATATCTCCCTACAATGAATTAGGTAAAGATTTATATCTCATGAGATAGGCATGGCTGGAACGGTATGTTAATCTGGTTCTGTGTTACAGGACTGAAATGAGGAGTGAACTCGATTCAGATACAGCCTTTGTCCACTAAGATGGTATTGGCAGCAATGCCTTGTCTACGATGGAAATCATATCATGTGCTTAATGGTTTGGCACAATTACATGTTTTCTTCCCATGCTATTTTATCATTATTGATGTTCCATTATGATATATGCCTTACGTTCTTCCATTATTTATGTCTTTGCTCATGATTTTGAAGTTTAGATTTTATGTTCAAGTTTTTGCATTCAAATGTCTATGGATTGTTTTATGTTCTCTATGATTACCCTTACTAGGAATTTGAGATCACCCTTTTTATGTTTTCTTTTCCCGAGGATTTAAAGAAAGGTTTTTGGTATGAAAATAAAAAGGGGAAGATCTTTATGGGAGAATTTGAAGATCTTTCACCACGATTATAAGATTATGTTCCAAGTATCCAAAGACACTAAAATATTACTGTCCTTTGGTTTTGTTTTTGTTATGTATAAGTATTCCGCAAAATTAATGTAATGTCCATTTACGTCAAGTTATGGGTCTATACAGGTCGTATCAGATGAAAGGTTTAGTTAACCTTTGGAAACTAGGATGCGAAAACTTTATTGAGATCCCAAGAGATATTTATAAGGTTAAGTATAAGTATAGGTTAAAATCCTAGAATTACAGTAACGATCATAGAATTAACACAAAGATCTTAGATATTTATGGTACTCCCCCTTTATTATTTTGTTTTCCTTGCATGATTTTTGCATCTTACACTTTTCTTTTTGGGTTTTAGATGATGGATGGAACCCGAAGGAACCGTGTTGATCAATGTAATGGGTGATGCAATGATTTTCCACCTGAACAACAAAATGTTATGGGAGATAGAGTGAAAAATCTTATTGTTATACTTACAAAATCTATTAATCATTATGGAATTCCAAATAAGCAGAGAAAGGAACAATATTCTATTGAGACCTTTATGAGGCAGTGTCCACCTTCTTTCAATGGGTATTCTAATCCACTTGTTGCTAAACAATGGATCAGTACCATTGAAAAGATATTTTACATACATTGTTGTTCGTAACATGAAGAATTAATTCTAGATATTTACCATTTAGAAGGTGAAGCAGATCAATGGTGGACTCTAATTAAGAATATGAGGCCCCAAGATGAAATTGAATCCATGGAATGGGATGAGTTCAAGAACATATTTTTCAATAAGTACTTCCCTTGTATTCTTCGAACAAATATGGAAAATGATTTCCATGAGCTTAAGAAAAAGGATGATGAATCTGTTGGTCTATACGAAGCGAATTTTACAAGGTTTTCGAGGTATGCATCTGGCTTTATCATCCAAACTGAATGTAAAGTTTATTGATTCATCAGTGGCTTAAAACCAAGTCTTCTAAGGGAATTAGATATAAGAGACTTCAGTAGCTATGAAGAAATTGTGTGTTGTGCTATCAAGGTAGAAATGGAATTTGGTGTTACATATCCATCTTAGGGTTTTGACAAGAAACGAAAGATGCAATTCAAGGAGAAATCTCATAATAATGGTGAAAAGAAGATAAATTTTTCTTTATGCTCAAAGTGTGGAAAGAAGCATGGTGGAGATTGTCTTAAAGGGACTAGAAAATTCTTTAAGTGTGGAAAATATGGTAATCGAGCAGCTGAGTGTTGAAGTAATGGAAAAAGGGTTGCTAATGATGTGAATAAAGAAAAAACTGCGGAGAATGCACTACCAACACTTCAATGCTTCAAGTGAATGGAAATGGGGCATTATGCTAACCAATGTCCTAATCCAATAGTTAATGATGATCGAAATCAACAACCACTTAAGGCAAAGGATTAAGGGAAGTCACATGCGATCACTATTGGCGATTTTGAGTATGACAATGATGTAGTGGAATGATAATGTGTTTATGCAATGGGATTCCGAAATTATGTTATGGAATCTCAAAGTATCGTTGATTATTGGAATATCTATGTATTGGTTTATTGTGGTTTTCAATGATTATATGGTACCGGTAAACATGAAAAATGATTGAAATATTTTTGGAAAGAAGATGATATGCACATAATGAAGGTATAAAGAGAAAATGAAATGAGATCATGACTGATATCATGGTTTCAGTATATAAAACTTTTGGGATTTTGGTATGTGGAAAGAGTTAACTTTTGACATCATTCTTGATTTCACTAAGGTTCAATAAGTATTCATTTTTCAATAGAATACATGATTAAGGTATTCACATGTTTGGAATGTGACCAAAAAGATATATCATATGATATATGGGGGATAAATGATGGTATTCACATGCTTGGTAGATGAAATTTATAGTAATTGTTTCCTTTATACTATGAGATTGGACCAAAGTATTTTATATAAGCCTAAAGATTGGAATGGATTATGTTGGACATAAGTTTGAATTGTTTAAGGATATAATTTTTTTGATATTATTGATGTGATTTTATAATAATGTAATTTTAGAAAAAGGACAACCTGCAGGATGGGCGACAACCCATCGCGTTGGACAAGGCTGTGGGAATCGAACCCACAATAGAAGTGCGACAGACCATTATTTCCTACCATTGGCCTATAGGAAGTCCCTGGTTAGTAGAAACTAGTTTTATTAAGTAGTATGATAGATGAATTATAAGTCCATTTTTTGAATCATATAAGATTAACCTCACCATAGATGGACTTATGTATATTTGGTAACTTTTGCTAACCATTTGTTTGAGACAGATGGAATGACCCATCATTCTATTACATGATCTGCTAACACTTCGTGAAAGACAAATTCAACTTCATTTCTTTAAGAGATGAAGTGGAAATTGTTTGAGGCACGAGCAACGTTGAGATTGTACCAAAATCAAGTAAGTATTTATTTTAATTCAAAAATTCTTCACTATTGGGGAAATAATATTGAAAACCAAAAATGTTGTCCTGGTGCTCTCATATCTGATGAATCAGATGGTACCTTAGATCATCACAAATTTAGGGCTTTGTGATTATTGGATTTTTCATAGCCATGTTCTCTACCACTCTCCATGAGAACATGAGGGTTAGATTTCACTTCCTTATCCATATTTTCACCAATGTTCTCCTATGTGGAAACACAGTGATTAGTTAATTTGGGTAACCGTTATGTTTCATACATTAGTTTTTAAAGTTATGTTTTGGTATTCCTTTTTACGATGTGGGGTTCTACTAAAACGTTCGAGTAGTAAACCATTTATAACCCCGATTAATTTTGAGGGCTAAATTCATATTAAGGGGGGTGGAATGTAACACCCCAAGATTTTATGAAAAATGTTCTTTTTAATTTCATAGATGTCTTTTGTTGTACGCTACACCAAAAGGAGATTTCACTACACGCAATCCTAACTTGGCTTGCATTACACGCAATCACGACCTTCCCCGATAGCGTGTGTTGTATGCAATACTGAGTTTTAGTAAACAATGATATGTTATATAAAATAGCCATTATGAATAGTAATATCCACTTTTTGAAATATTATTTTTTAAAATGGAAGTCATTTTTTGATTCGGAATATCAAAATTAGCCTAGGGTGAATTTTTGGTATTTTTCTAAAAACGTTCAATTTTTGATAAATAGTGAAAACACTGGGTTACTATTTAAAAACCGACTTTTTATAAATAATTATTTATTTTATTTATATATATTTTAGGTCTAAATTGATACAAAATACCTATATAAGTTCAATGTAATTTATTGGAGTCATTTTATAATAATTTTAGACATATAAAAATTTTATTGAACTTTCCACCGTCTTTTACCCACCTCCTAGGAGAGTTTGAAAATTAAATAAAACATTATTTTTCCACTTCTGTGAGTGGAATTTCGAAAATCTGAGAGACACGGTTAATATCAAGGGGTAAAATTTGGTTCAATAAGATAAAAATAATTTTTGGTGAATAGTAACTTTTTACTTTTATTTACAACAGTTAAAAGTAAATAGGGTAATTAAAGGTAAAAATTATATTATTATTTCCCTAACACATGTTCTAATTCTATTTTATAAGTATAAATTGACCAAAAACAAACTTATGAATATAATATTATCATTTAGGTCCACTTGGATTAGATTAGGACATTTATTATTATTTTATTTAAAGAAGAATTAAAATAGTTAAAATCAAGGATTAATAACTAAAACATTTTTAATATATGGTTATACATAAAATAAATTCGACTATAATTATTCATTAGAAAGATAAAACGATTTCCTACATAATGGTATTTTATTTATAATTTTTATACATTATATAATTTAATTTATTTATGACACAATGATGATGTAGTAATTACATTATTAATGAAATATTAACATAATTGATGTTAAAAATACCCAAATAAATGTATTTTTATACTTTTTAGGAATTTCACTAATTTTATAAGTTAATATAAAATGTTAGTATTGATTTAATTAAAATTTTCTAACTAATCATTTTGTTATAATTTTTACAAAAATCATGTACCAAAGAGTGTCAAAATTGACATAAAATAGTTTTTAAAACAAATATTATATTATTAATTGTTATTTTATTCATAAAAATCTAAGGTTAGGCCAAATTACTTAGATAAGGATATATATATTAATAATTAATCACTTGGGGTTCCTTTATATTGTTTTAGTAATATTATTAACCATATTTTGTAAGAAAACAAAAAGACACGGTAAAAGTTAAATTATTTAACTTAGAGTTAAATCTAAATGATAAGGATACAATATTAACCTAGACTTGTCTAAAACCTATTGGTTGAGCGTAGTTCGACCCATACCCACCTTATCTTCCAAATAAATAAATTTGGATCTATTAAAAACAAAATATGACTTTATTATAAAATAATATTTTATGTTTTCCTAAGGTGCCCCTCTCCTCCCTTATAAAAAGGGCACCCCTTCCCTCTTCTCTTCACACCCTTTTGAGCCTTGAAGCTCGTCGAAACCCTGAAAATTACTCTTTTCAACCTCTCTAGTTATATCATAGAGGATATGGTCTTCTCAAAAGACCATATCTAGTGCCCTAATATAAATTTTAAAAGAGGTGCGTCGAAGAAGAGGTAATCTCTTCTACCGATTCATTCAAGTTTCTTTCTTCTTCAACTTCTTCTTCTTTAGTTGTTTCATTATAAAGTAATTACATAAGTATAAATAATATACATATATGTTATTATAAATATTGAACAACTCTATTTCACCTTATATCCATCCAACGGAAAATGAAATCACCGCACGTGCGTACGTACGGAATACCGTCTCCACACCGTGGTGTAATCAGTTTTTCCACCACCACCTTACTTGGATGGGTATAATGCTGTAAAAAATAACTATATATGATAATTATAACATCATACTGATTATAATATATTATATCATCCACTTCAATTACATTCAATAATTATGGGAATGATATCATCGCTCGTGCGTACGTACGGATTAGCACCTCCACGAACACGATGAGATTCATTTCCCATGTTAACAATTCAAGAATTATTATAATGCATATATAATAAGTAATAATGAAATATATGACATAATAATTCTACTGGATTTATGTGTATATATATTTATATCATCTACTTAACTCCATTAAATTCAATAAGGAAACAAAAACAGCGTTCATGCGTACGTACGACCTACCGTCTCCATGAACGGTGTATTTCTTTCTATTTATTGATCTATTATATATATGAATATTCTGAATATATATTATATTCAAATAATGTTTTATATTCTGTAATTAATTAATCATAGTCTATGTAATCATATTAATAATTATAAGTCAAAACACGGATGATAAATGAAACGATTTTACCCAAAACGCTGCTTTAACATGGAATTTACAAAAGAACGGGTAATATAAAGTCATAATTGAACCATATATGATATCATAACAATGAATAAGATTCTATAATAAGTAAATGATATTATTTAAAACATTATATAGGATGTTCGAATACATATGAATCATATCAGACATAAGGTAAGGTAAAATCTCAGAATCTCATTTTTATCCGAGATTGTTTATACTTTGGTATTTACTGGGGTGTATTTACCATCCAAATACATGTTTCCTCAATACGTAATATTATTTCAATCCTCCTAAAATTTTTAAAATCCAATATTACTCATTGGTGTGTTTTAGTAAAATATATGAAAGGAATATTTTTTCGTTTTTCGTACGAGGTACTTATTGACTTTTCCGGCCAAAGTACGAGAAACATGTTTTCTTAACTTATACGGAATGAATGGATTTTTATGATTTAATAGAACATTATTTCCATGAAGATTCCTTTACAAGTTTTCAATTTTATTTTTAGTTAAATTCTTTTACTTTAAAATTGTATGTCATATTAAGCAAGGAAAAATGTTTTTGAAGTAGAAAGTGTATTTTCTTCAAGAATGGAATTCAAGTGTTTTATCAAAATTATTTTCCATCTAAGATAATATAAGATTGTGTTTCTAACCCTATTTTTACATTGATTTTATTATGTTATTATGGAATTAATTTTATGATGTACTTTTATCTTATAATGATTATGTTATGATGGCATGATGTTTGTGAATCCTATTTTTATTACATGGGTTATGCTATGATGTTTGATTTACGATTTTGTGGCACACATAAGAATAGTTTAATTATGAGATGGTTGGGACCTATATCTCCCTCCAATGCATTGGGTAAAGATTTATATCTTATGATATAGACATGGCTGTATTGTTAAGTTAATCTGGTTCAGTGTTATAGGACTGAAACGAGGAGTGAACTCGATTCAGAAAGGGACATTGTCCAGTAAGATGGTTTTGGCACTAATGCCTTGTCTACTATGGAAAACATATCATGTGCTTAATGGTTTTTTACAATTACATGTTTTCTTCCCATGCTATTTTATCATGATTGATTTTCCATTATGATATATGACTTACGTACATCGAATATTTATGTCTTTTCTCATGATTTTGATGATTAGATTTTATGTTAATGTTTTTGCATTAAAATGTTTATGGATTGTTTTATGTTTTCTATGTTTACCCTTACCGGGCATTTGAGCTCACCCTTTTTATGTTTTGTTTTCCCAAAGATTTAAAGAAAGTTTTTAAGTAAGAAAATAAAAGGAGAAGATATTTATGGGAGATGTTGAAGAGCTTTCACCGAGATTAGAAGATTATGTTTCGAGTTTCCAAAGACACTAAACAATTACGGTCCTTTGGTTTTTGTTTTTGTTATTGATTAAGTATTCCGAAAAATTAATGTTATGTCCATGTACATCAAGTTTGGATCTTTAAAAACAAGGTATTAAACATTTAAATAAGTGGATAATTTTGTAATTTTTTCATTGAGTTACAAAATAAGAGAAAGGATAATTGGGGATTGGTCTTGAGTATGTTGGATTTGGTGAGTTTATTAATTGGAAATTAATATGGTATCAGATATGAAAATGGGTTTTTTACAAAAAAATCCAACCACATCATCCAGAATGAGGGAATCACATCCACTAATGAGGTGGGATGGTCAAACCCAAGATAACATAGTGCGTGGTAGAAGGTATGTATAATAGGCTGCATAGAGCTCGCATAAGCACTCAGGTGTGAGAGTATGCATTGGGACTATGGTAGTTGGCCTATAAAGGGAGGCACAACCATGTGAAGACTAGTGTGTGTGAATTTGTTATCCAGGTGCCAACTCATGGTCTGGATATAAAGCTGGTTGAAAACCTGAGTATTATTATGGAGAGTTCACCACAGTTGAAAATCAATGTGGGATTTAGTTAAGTCGGTCATTGTTTATCCATTTTAAAATATATGGATATAACTACCATAATCAGATGAATTTGAACCAATCTACTCAATATTCATCTATATCACATTCTACCTTTGATGATATGGTTATTCAAGTTTTTAGAAGCTGAATTCATTTGCACATCCTGACACAATGACCGGATGATCTAGGTGAAGTTTTCAAGCAACATTTTATCTATTAAAGATTCTAATGAAATTGATCTATTCATGAAACTTCATTTTCATGAAATTTTGGTATTTATATGGGAGACAGGGATACATTTGTGAATAGTTATAGTGATTATTTAATCATGAACCATGACAAAATTCAGTGTACGTAAAAGGTTAAGGCGGTGTGCATGAGATAATTTGGTAATGAATTTTTCTATAAATACCCCTAAAGAGGTAATTTTTGGTATGAGATGAATAGAAATCTAGGAGATAACTTTATAGATCTTTATAGAAAATAGAGTAGAGAGACACTCTTTATTCATGGGATGATTTTGTGTATTCGCATAGATTTTTTCAAATCTATCACGTATAAATGATGTTGTTTTGATTCTAGGAACTATTGTAGATTTATCCCAATATTTCTAATAAGAAATTGTGAGTTATGATATCTTCCAATATTCTAGAATAATACATCATAATTTCATTATTATGTTAAAATATATTGAAGAGGATTTTTCCTGCATAGTTACACATAGATAGAATGATTTTTGTATTCTATTACATGAATAAGTAATGAATCTACAATCTAGTTTTTCCAATGAATGTCTGAAGAGATGAGATATAATGTATGCATGAACAAAGTTTATTTGCATGTAGAAAAAATGTCTTGCATTATTTACTTGTGCTAAAAAAATGTTCAATGTGTGAGTTTCATTATATATACTATATAAATCAAATATAGTTGTTGTGTGTGAAACTTCATCTAAGATAGAGTACTATGGTGTGAGGGAGTTTGAGTTAGTGTATATGTTTTTATGTTATACAAACAATTACATTAAATTTTGAATAACACTTTCAAAAGAAAAAATGATGAGAATACCATTAATTTATTTTATACTTTCATTATGATTGATAAATGTGCATGTGATATAATTTTCATGTATAGTCTGTATTGAACATTTTGAGACTGAAGTTGAGTATAATTCAAAAGATATATTACCTATTAATTAGAGGTTCGAGATAAGTTTAGATAATTTTATGATTAGGGATATTGATAAATATTTGGTAGTTGTTTATCAGTTTTTTAACATCATCCAAAAATTTCATGATCATATCATGTGATCCAATTTTTTTGGAGAAAGGATACATCTTGAAATAGTGTAAAAGATGTTTAATGCCTAAAAATATCTTTCTATATATAGATCATATCTTCTGTGACTCAAGATTTTGGAAGTCCTCAATGGGACTCTAAAGTAGATGAAGCCTCTAGTGGGCTCTGCAGAAGGGTGAAGGGATGATGGTAACACTATGGGATACATTATAATGATCATACTATAGGACTCAAGAGTCTCTTGAATTGGTGGGAAGTTATAAAATCAAGTGAGACTATAGGGTAGAACAATATAGGACTTAGTGTTGATGGGAACAAGACTTCCCCTGGTGGTAAGAATCAACATTTAGTGAAGAATATGTAATTGTGGGTATAAACGGTTTCCCCAAAAGAGTAGGTCTTAGTACCAAACATTGTAAAAATAGTGTGTGTTGAATTTAGTTTACTTTATACATTGAATACAATGTCTACTCATCCAAAAAGTTGATAGAGTTTTGAAGGGGGCTTAATAAAATAAAAGCATTCCATAAAACAAGTCACACTAGATTCACCCCCCACTCAGTATGACTTACGGTCCATTGTACACATTGGGTATTATATTATAGTTGTGTATAATGATTATGGATACATATTTCCAATTTAAATCATGTTGTTTATTTTTTATATAAACTGCATTGATTGAAATATCTTATAATGTCATACTGATCTTGGATATTACTTTGAAATTTTTATAATAATTCAAGAAGTGGTAAATCATTTTTTATATAAATTTAATATGGGAACATCTTATATGAAGATTGATTAATGTAAAGGTCTTGTGATTCCCCACTCTAGTTTACCCATATTTCATTTTCTGATTAGATGGGATGCAAGACAACCATAAATCTTGCATACATCATTATCTATCCCATGGGATAGAACACCGAGGACATAATTTGGTATAAAAATATCTCCCAATATATATATATATATATATATATGAATCTTTATATGTACCTGTTTGTAGATTTTGTTGGTGTCCCTTTATTATCTGATTGATGATGATACAGAAAGTACATCTCAAATTCAAGGTTTGTCCTAATGTAAGTATGTCTAGGTATAGATCCATCTAGTATAAGAACTGAATTCTTAATGGTTTTATTTAAATATATGAGATTTTACTATATATATTACCTTCAAATAAATTTGATTTATTTGATATCATTAGTTACATTTAGTCCAATATTATGTTCACACCTATAATTATAATTTCTTGGTCTAATAATATCAAGGAATAATAGCTCCGTAAGCTGGTAAAAATCCTACAAATAAATACGATGTCCAATTTAAAGTTGTAATATTTTAGAATGAACGAGACAGAAATTTAGATAAATTTTGAGTGTAAAAAACTCTTAAATAAAGGATAAAGGAAGGAAGAAGATTAAAAATTAATGGCCCTAGGGATGTGGCATAGTATAACGGTCCCCAAAAAAGTAGAAAATTCTTTTTGTCAATGAATATATTTTGTTTATTTTTCAAGGACTTGGGAATCCCCCAATAGAAAAGGACCTTAACATTATATTTTAGCTTAAAACCAATGCTTATTGGAATTTAAGATCCAAAAATCCTCTTGGAAAATGGAGTTCCTTTATGTGGGCCTCTATTGGATATGGTTTTGTCTTTAGAAACCTACATGAAATCATCATGGATTACCTTTAGTTCCTTAATCAAGATAGAATTCACATACTATAAACTATTAAAAATCATAGTGGATCTATGTCTCTAGAAACATTCATTGCTAAAACATTTCTGTCTCTGTTTAATATGAATCCACATCTTAAATCGAAATAAGATAGCTATAGAGTGATCTTGATGAAATATATAGAAATAAAAATCATAAAGGGATTATTATGAGAGACATAAAAGTTTTATTAAGGAACGAGGAAAAACAAGATTGGATTTATATAGGTAATCATCAATGTAATTATCCTCATTAATTAATCAATGTCATATTTTTGAAGTTCCAATTTTAAGTGATGAATTCACCTAGAGTAGGTACACATTTAATGAATGGAATGAAATAAAACATGATAGATGTTTTGTTTTGATGGATTAAAGGATTTCTGATACTATAATCATAGTTCACGCACATCCCAAGCATTACTCGCATTATAACCCTATCATTTTTGAGATATACTTCTATATTGTAAGGTAATTTACCCCTTTTATTTTAATTAAACAATGGGTCGTTTGTTACTCCCTAATGTAGGGAAGTTATTATAGAGTCCGGGAGGATGAATGAACATGTAGTGACATTTCATATCATTAATTTAATGTTAAATAATTTAAAATGGTTTTTATGATATTTGAGAATAAACTCTTTTTCTAAGGATAACCCTGAAATAAAGGCTGTTAGAGAAAATATGGAAAGTTTTAATATCAAAACACAACATCAAAATAGACCCTCAAAAGAAGAAATAAAATCCATTTCAAGGCTTGATGATCTTTTAACTATTACAAAAATATTGGACTCAAATATGCTAACTGTTGTATTATTGAGGGATGGTAATAAAAACTCATAATGCTTCCACAAACTAAATAAGGAAAATGTAATAAGGGAAATAATAAAGTCCATTAGTACCAGTGGATGTATTTACACATTATAAAGTAAAATTTATAATAAAGTGGTGAATTATTTCTATGGGATATACTCTAATGATTACTTAGACAACACACATAAAATGATTTAAATAATATCTCCAATCACAGAGGATCATCAAAACCTTTACCTCTTCATGGTCCCTTCCAAAGAGGAAATCAATGAATCCCTCTTCTTTAAAAACATAGAGAGTGTTGCTCATCCAGATGGATTTATCAATAAATTTTTCATTTTTTTGGGATATACTATAGGATGAAATGACTAATGCGATAAGTTATTTTTTTACTCATTCTCACTTTTTGTAGGGATTAACTCAAGCTTCATTGATTTCATACCCAAGAAGTTGAATACAGTTGAAATTAAGGACATCAATCAAGTTCCCCTGAAACACAATCCCTAATGTCAATATAAAAATTATGATGAATACAATGGGAGGAGTAACTAAAAAACATATCTCCATGAATCGGTTTGGGTTTGTACATGGTAGGAGGATCCATAATTACATATTTACTACATTGGAAAGTGTTAATTTGGTGAAAATAAGTCTATGAAAGGGAACTTTTCCCTCAAAATTGTAATCTATAAGGATTTCAATACTATAAAATGAATCTTTATCATTTATTTCTTCAAAAGTTCTGGATTTTCATATTATTTTATCAGATTAATTAGCAATATTCTTAGAACTGTAATCCTTTCCATCCTAATAAATGGATCCCCCATAGGCTATTTCTAATGCACTAAAGGTGTTAGACAAGGAGACCTCATCTCAGGGATCCTAATTTCCATTAATGGAGACTACATGAGATGATTATTTAATTAACTCACTAATATTGGAATCTATAATTAAATTAATGATGGTAGGGATAAATGTTTCCCATCACAATTGTAATATACTAATGACATTCTCCTTTTTTTGAAATAATCAAATAAAATTGGCTTTTATTAATGTTTTCTTTACTAACTATGAGGATGTGTTTGGTTAGGTAATATGCTATAATAAAATCATTAATTGTTTGTGGATATGGAATATTTTTTGGTAAAGAAAATTGGGTCAGCACAATTCTTATAGTGAAGTTGGGTTCCCTCCCCTTTAATTATCTTAGTGTCCCCTGTTTTTGGTAATGTTCTGAATTCATTATATTGGAGACATATTCTCTTCTATAATTAATTACTTGTCTAGGTGGAAGGGGGTAGCTCTGTCTCAAGTAGGGAGTTTGTACCTTATCAATTTGGTTATCATCTCTAAATTTGTGTATTCATTCTCTCTTTATAGATTACCAAGAATTGTCCTTAGTGATCTCCAATAAAAGACGAGGAACTTCATTTTGACAATTTCAATTCATGAATGAAATATGATAATTATGAATTGGGAGTAATGAATCTAACCCATTAAAATGGGAGGCCTTGGAATCAAGGATATTTGGATTTAAATTATGGTTTTATTAATAAATTCACATAAAATGACCTAACCTCAAATTATCCCTCTATGGATTTCTTATCATGAAACTTAAAAATTAATATTTTGAATTGGTATCCACACCATTTTACTTCATCCTTTTTTCCATCACTCAGGAATTATTTAACTAATATAATGCAGAACATAGAATTTTTGGGTGGTAGATAGTCCAAACATAATTTTTAGGATACCCCGTAGCTGGACCACTCACTCAACACTAAGAATAGGTCTTCTATCATTCTTAGTATGACTATTATTGACTACTTTATTCTAAATAATAATCATGATGGAGTTTTCCTCCTCAATATATCCTATAAATATATAAATACACATTCATGGATGATTATATCCTGATATGGATGCCCAACAAAAATCACCATTTTAATGTTGAGAAATACCATACCCTGTGGGGTGATGGAATCATCCAACCACCAGTATGGTAACAAAATATCAAGGCACCATCTATCCAACCATCAAGGTTTCTACTTTTTCGGATTTGGAATAACTGGTTTCCCACACATAATCAGTTGAAGAGGGATAAACATCATACTGTCACAAAATTCCGCCTATATTTGAAGTCTGAGGAATCATTGAAACATCTATTTATGAGATGCACCTCTTACCAAAACGTATGAAAATGTGTTGGTAGCTAGTTTAACATTGACCTTTTCATGAATTGGAATCTGAAAGAATTGATGGTATGAAATAGAAAAAGTGGGAGTGACCAGATCTAAAACCTCATACTGGTGGAAATTATAGATATTTTTATATATATATAGAAAATAAAAAATGCATCTCTATTTGATAACCCATATCCATATACTCTTGGAGGTAACCTAATCATTCATAGGTACATGCATGTTGTTTCAAGTGTATAGGTGGGCTCTATGGACAACAACCACCTTGATCTAAAATCTATTAGGCATGTAGTCATTTCAATTAGAATAAAGAGAGGTCTAATACTAGAGAGAATTCATTGGATAGGTCCCAGCTATTCATTTATTAATGTGAATATTTATGGAGGAACTTCTAGAATTCTCAAGACATCACGTTATAGAGGTGTCTTCTACAATCACCATGGATTGGTCAAAGGTTTCTTCCATCACATTATTGGGTCGGTAATTTCATATGAAGATGAGCTACGGTCTATCATTTATGTTGTGAAGCATGTTATCTATCATAACTGGAACTCAATATGGATTTAATCAGACTTTTAACTTGTTGTATATTGACAAAAATCAAGAACCATGAGTTTCCAATGGATAATACTCCCTCATTGGATTATAAGTCTCAATCAAGTCAAACATCTCAATTTAATAGTTTAATATGTCTATATGGAAACAAATAAAGTAAATAACACCTTATCGAAGAGAGAAATCATGGAAATGAGTACTATGTGGTCCTTTAGGAATCCTCAGTATTGTGAATTTTTTTTGGATATGTATATGTCTTAAGTGTTTCTCTCCTGCCTTTGTAAACCCCTAATAATTCTTGACTTTGTATTTTACTTTTAATTTAATAATGTTATGGGTTGGCTTTTCTAGACCCTAGAACTCATTGGTTGAACAACATCAAAATATTATAGAACATTTTTTATAAAACAAAATGTTTCAAATGAGTAAAATTATACTTTAAAAATACTATTTTGAATTTATAAAACCCATGTTTTCTATTTTTGAAACAAACTTATTATTTTCTACTAAGAGAAACTATTTTTGATCTTTTTATTTAATTAATTTTTCTCAAGGGGAAATTTAGATTCAAATAAATAATCATGTAAAATAAATTTCATTTCATTAAAATAATCCTATTGATTATATTTTTAATTAAAAACACTGATAATATTATGCAAAAAAATCACAAAAAAATACTATAATTGTAAAAACAATTATGCATTACATGAACTAAAATGAAAAAAATATCATAAATAAAAATATTATTTGATAAAATTTATTTCTTAATTGAAATTATAATTTAGAAATTACGTAATAAGGGATTTTTTCATTTTTATTAATATATATTAGTTACTAAGGTTATAAATTCAGTTAGCATGGAAAGAGAAAATTATGCTAAAAGGGGTTAAATTAAGTAAAAAATACCAATAAAATGTCTAAACAAGCCTTCAAATTATGGATTATGGTGTGGAATAACCAAAATATATCACTTAACCATTATCACAAAATTATATATCGGTGTTATGTGTAAAAGATGTGCTCCCTTTATATTAAGAAGTTATATTTACAAAAATGAAATTTCTTCCATTATAAAATGGGGTTTCCACCACCCCATTCAGTCAACTATAATAATTTGAATTTATCATTAGACTCATCCTCTTTTAATTCCCATTGATCTATCATCAAATTCCCTTAGAACATTTTTATAATCATTTTTCTTATGTTCACTATTTATATATTGTTTATAATGGGAAATATCATGTTCTCAATAGAACTACTAATTAGTCACTAAAATTATTTAATTTTTGTAATTAACTTATTAATATATTTTACCCATCTTATATAATGAAATAATTTTTATAATTATGCTTAATGTCATCATTTTTCAAGAATAATCATCATCCATGTATTCTAATTTCCCTCAGAAAAATGAAAAAACATCATTTGTGTGTATGTACGTCCTACATCCTCTATGAAGTTACGTATTCCTCTATCCTTAAACCCCTTAAATTGATGTTAATAAGGTTTATTCAATTAATTAATAGGATATTTAGAACATTATTAGTATTTATTAAAATTAAACCAACTCATAACTTCTTTTCCTTCTATAAAAAATAAAAACATCATTTATGTGCATGTGTAGACTACAAACTCCAAAGAGAAAAGTGTTCTATCTTTATTTTCCACCATATTCAATGGGTCCTAAATATAATTTATAAATATATATATATATATATGATATTATGGAATAAAATATTTCATGAATATGGTTATGAAATTATAACAAAAAATTAGTTTTCATTATAAATTAATGTATTAATATCAATAAATTACTGGAGAATAAGCACATCATGGATTCCATTCTCATGAAACAAGATAATAAATTAAATCAAATGAAGATGAATATTTATAAATCATCAAATCAAAAATAATTCACCATATTTTATAATAAGGGAATAATGAACATGGTATCAAGAAATACAGTTCAATGTCACGATTATCTAGAATATAGGAAACAATAATAATTATTAACATAGAATTAATAAATTATTAAATTGGTGATTAATATGGTTATTTTTATATTATAGGAGATTTAATAACATATGTTTAATTCATCTATTAAATTTAAGAGTGTTTGTTAACTCAATTTTCATTCATTGTGTTATTACAGTTTTTATTGATCATTATTCATATATAATGATTATTTTCTTCCCTATTATTATATTATGTTGAACAACATATTTATTTAATAGGTATTTTCATTTCTATCATATAAACACCATTTCAAGTTTACCCATATAATGAATTATTTTTTTGTAAGGGTTTCTATCTCAATTTCTATTTATTGTGAATTTTATTCCCATTATACACCTATTAATATTTTATATTGCGTAATTATTACTCCATTAGGTAATAATATTATTTTTTATGTTTCCTTTACAGGATTTACAAGTAATGTTCTTGAATCCATCCTTCCAATTATATTAATTTGATTATTACTATAATGTATGGTTGTTTCATAGATATTATTAATTTATTAATTCATAATCAATTATCAAAATATATAGTTCTAAAATAATTCATTATATTATCTTATGATGATATTTTTTGTTACCTAATTATTTTATGAGGAGTTTCATTTTCATAAAAAATACAACTTATATAATATCATTCATTCTATTATAAAATTTGATGATGTTAAGAATAAATATAATAAATTAAAAATAATATCCTTTTCTTCTATATTAATAATTTATCTTTCTACCAATTTCCTCTGTTATATTTAGAATACCAATTAGGTGACATCTCTTATGATTCTAAAATTTTTCCCTCTTTTCAAAAGTTGTTTTTTTATCCCCTTTCATGATGTGGTTTTCAATAATGTTATTTTAATATATTAAAATTTTATTCCTTCCATTGTCTTATGTTTTCTCGTCTACTATAAATACCCATTAAAACATTTATGCATTTTTTTTACGATTTATTTGTACAGACTATTTTCAAATTAAATTTCCTCATATGTATTGAATTCAATTTTTTGAAAATTATTTATTAATGTAATTTTTTTCAAAATCATTATTAATGAAAAACTATTAAAACTCTTTTATTACATGTTATTATTCCATATTTAATTTTATGTATTTAATTATCCATACCTATATGATTTTTAATATTATATTCAATGGATTTTATTTTTTTCAAAGGAATTTTAATTTAATGATTTCATCATGGTTATTACACCAACATGAACCTTTATGAAAAAATGTGAAAGGAATATTATTTAAAACATTATGTAATAATAATATAATTTATTTTACCTGTAACGCCCTGACCCTAGTTACCCAGAGTCGGTGCATTATTACAAAACATTGGCATGATCACAAGAAAGATCATGTCTCGAAAGACCGATTAGTTTAGTAGTCTTGGAAACACTAGATACATTCATAAAGTTTACATTAAATCATAAAATGAAAACTACAACAGTATAGTCTCCATAGTCCACACTCATATCCCCTCATAATATCTATGCAGGTCATTCATAAAAAAATTCTTCACATCCTAGGAAATAGAAAACATAGAAAGGGGTGAGCTCAAATGCACAGTAAGGATAACAATATACCAGAACCTTTCAAAAATAATTATAAACATTTAAGGCAAAGTATAACTAAAAAAATCCTTTTAAAACTTGAACTTCAGCATAATATGGAAGAAATAAAATGAAATAATTCCATGTACTTATTCACATTGATATTATACTATTCGAATAATCACATGCAATATCAATAACCACTTTCATAATGATGGAATGCATAATGCCAGACTATCATAACCACATAACCAAGGTCTCATGCCAAGACTACAAATAAGATTTTGTCATGGCCTTATTCCAAGACACTAGTTGGCTCATGAGACCTACCGATGCATCGAGGAGCTATAGCGGGCTCCACCCATCACTTATTAAGTCCAATGCATTACTCATATGAACAGGTTTAAACATAACTAAAACATTCGTATTAAAACTAACATACAAAATGTCAATACTTTCTTCATAAACCATGAATGGTATAAAAATAAAACATCCACAGTCAAACATATCACAAAAACATTAATAAAATATGGAAATTTTTATCATAATAAATCAACTCCATATAAACATAAAATCCATCAAAGTAAGTTGACATAGATGAAATCAAAACTCTTTTTAGCGAAATATCACTTTTTATTTTGAAATCATTTAAGAGTCATATATTTATAAAATAAAACATTTTCTTTGAAAATATTCTTATAAGCTTGTAAAGGAAGCCTAGAATATTTTATAACGACAGAAAATAGCCGTACCCGCCGTATAAGTTAAAAAAACATTCTTACCTTGATTCTGTCGAAAAGGATAAAAAGGAAGTTGTTTGCAAAATGATGGAAATATTCCTTTATAAACCTATTATAAAAAGTCAAACAAGTTTATAAATGACTTTAACCCATATTCTGAAAAATAGAAAGAATGTTTCGAAAATCATTTTTAAGAAACATGGATGTGGATGATAAAGAGGTCCCAGTAGATAATCAGGTATAAACAACCTCGGATAATGAAGAGATTGTGAAATAACCCTTACATTGTACTTTTCCATGGTTGGGGTAGGTTAAACTACTGTATAGTGGTAAAATTATTGTTATTAAATTATAAAAGAATCATATACATTAATATGATATCATATATGATCTTTTAACATTGCTTTGTTAATAATATCTTAGTATTATCGTCGTTTTGGGTGTTAACTTACTCGTTTTTGTTCATATGTTTTGTTACATAAGCTGTGTTTTTTATGGATAGGTTGTATCTTATTCATATCCAGAATGATATCACGTCCTTGAATACTATTATTAATCATAAAATTATAATTATACTTTAATGGATACAATGGAGAATGAATCTCATCGCGTTTTTGGAGACGGTAGTCCGTACGTACGCACGAGCGACAATATCATTATTTTGATATTAAAATAATATATAATTGGATGTTATATCATATATCTGGAATCATTATCATGTTATATTTATTATTTACATGAATTACACATCATTATTATACCCATCCAAATAATAATTTATTGAATAACAATTACACCACGACGTGGAGACGGTAAGCCGTACGTACGCACGTATGGTGAAATGTCATTCAATGGATTGATAGAATACTGAATATGGTTGTACCATATTTATAATAAAATCACAGTATATATAATATACTGGATTTGTTATTTTAGAATGGTAATGACAAAGAAATAAGAAGTGGAATAAGAAAGGAACTTGAAAAAGGGTGGTGAAAACTTTACCACTACTCTAGGTTCTTCCTTTTGATTTGATCAAAATGGATCCGTAGGTTGGATTTATGATCAAACTGAGGACTCTAGGTTGAATTGAGAGAAGTTGATAGATTTTTTGGGTAGTGTTTGGAAGATCCAAAAGGCTTTGAATGTGTGAATTTGTGAGAAGGGGGAGTTCCCTTTTATAAGATGGGTGAGGGGGACCTTTGGAAAAGGTAGATATATTATTTTATAATAAATTCATATTAGGTTTATAATGGATCCAAAATGGATTATTTAAATATTAAAGTTGGTATAGGTCGAAAACCACTCAACCAATAGAATTTAGATAGGTTTGGATCATTATATTAACCTTATGTTTTAGTTTTAACTCTAAGTTAATTAGTTTGACACTTAGCGTGTCTGTTTGTATTTTTATAATATATAGTTAATAAACATACTATATACCTCAAAACGACACCCAAGTGGTCCATTAATGATAAAACTATCATTATATAAGTCTCTTGTCCGATCTTTAGATTTATAGGAATTTAATATCAATTAATAATATAATATTTATTTTAAAAACTCTTTTTTGTCGATTTTGACACTATTCAATAATTGTTTTTTTATGTCTTAAAATCTTTTTTAATTCGAACAAAATTAATTTAAGCAATAATAAAATGTCATATTAAGCAATAAAAGTCATGGGTTTCATCAAAACTTTCAAATTATATTAATTTTAACATTTAAAATACCAATTATTTGATTCTTTCAAAAATAAGGAAAACACTGAATCATTACTGTGTCATACATAATTTTAATTATTAAATTTCTAAAAATTACAAATAAAATACCATTATGTAGGAAATCTGTTTATCTTTCTAATGAATATTTATAGTCCAAAATCCAACATATATAACCCTATGTAAAAGTTGTGTTTCTGAAATATATATGCTTATGTCACTTTTGTATTTATTTTAACTTAATTAATATAACGTGTCATTATCACTTACAAGTGGCTCCATGGGGTCCCAAAATTGTCCCAAAGATGCCCATGGTCGGAAATGTATCAACTAATAAGGTTGGGACACGTTTTAGGATAATTTATTACTATTATAATATTATTCGTTCACCCTTATTTACCGGATTTACCCTTTAACCATGTTAAATAAAATTTTTACCGAAGTAATTATACAAAATGTCTAAAAATAAAAGTTACCTATTTACCAAATTTTTACAACCTGATTACAAATATGAAATCCATTTTTACAAATTCAAAACACAGAAGTGGCCGAAATTAATTTAATATTAATACCCGTTGTTAAAACAAAAAGCATATTTTTAAGAGATAATAACTATCAAAAGATTGACACTTTTGCATGTACGGTTTAATTGTGAAATTATGTCCAATGACCAACATCGTATTAAATGGTAAAAATATATTCTAAATATACTTTAAACCCACTCAAATTCATATTTTATCACTATTAATTATTTTGATTAAAAAAGTTGTTTTTAATTAAAATTTAGTAATTTTCACTATTCATCAAAATATAAATGTTATCTGAAAAGTTCCAAATATTTTACCATAGGCTACTTTTGATATTCCAAATCCAAATATGGAGTCAATTTTGAGAGATAAAATTTATAAAATTTCAAAAAGTGGGTATTACTATTCATAACGGCTTGTTTGATTGGTTGTGGTGTGTGTGTTTGAACTCGAACTTGCGTACAACACACACTACTATATTATTCAAAGGGAAGCGTACTGTGGAAGCTTGGGGTGTTACATTCTCCCCTCCTTCAGATAATTTCATCCTTGAAATTTCTAGAATACTATCGCATGAAAAGACTCGGGTGGTTCTACATCATAAGTTTCTCAGGTTCCCACGTTGCCTCTTCCATATTATGGTTTCTCCACAAAACATTTACCAGATGAGTCGTCCAGTTTCTTAGCACTTGTTCTCTTATATAAAGAATCATGACGAGCTCTTCATAATAAGAAAGATTGGGTTCCCATTCCAATTCCTCATTGGTGAGTACATGCGTTGGGTCAGGCATATATTTTCTCAACAGTGATACGTGGAACACATCGTGAACTTTGGAGAGATTTGGTGGCATTGTCAAATGGTAAGCTACAACCCCAATTCGTTATAGAATTTCGAAAGGTCTGATGTACCTAGGACTCAATTCACCCTTCTTACCGAAACATATAACTCCCTTCCATGGAGATACCTTCATGAAAACATGATCTCCCACCTGAATTTCCAAATCCTTTCTTCGGTTGTCAGCATAGCTCTTCTGCCTACTTTGAGCAGCTTTGATGTGGTTTTGGATTACCTTAACCTTTTCCATCGTTTCCTCCACCAGTTATGGGCCTACAAGTTTTTTTCACCAACATCATCCCAACAGGTTGGTGTGCGACATATCTTTCCATATAACGCTTCATATGGTTCCATCCGAATACTTGAATGGAATCTATTATTATAGGAAAATTCCACCATAAGTAAATATTGATCCCACATACCCTGAAAGTCAAGCGAGCAGGATCTCAACATGTCTTCTAAGGTTTGAATAGTCTGTTCTGATTGTCCATCTGTTTGAGGGTGGTATGTAGTGCTCAAATGAAGTTTGGTATCCAAGTATTTTTTAAGACTCTTCCATAATCTTGAAGTAAAACGGGGATCACGATCAGAAACAATAGATAGGTGTACTCCATGAAGTCTCAACACTTCATTAATATTTATCTTTTCTAGACGTTCAAGTGTTAAATCTTCTCTTATAGCAATAAAATGTGCTGACTTGGTAAGACGATTAACAATGACCCATATTGCATCATTACATCTTGGAGTGTTTGGTAGCCCCATGACAAAAGTCCATCGTAACATTGTCCCATTTCCACTCCGGTATGGGAAGAGGTTGCATGACTCCCCCAGGCCGTTGCCTTCCAGCTTTCACTTGTTGACAAACCATACATCTTGACACAAAATCAGCAATCTCCCTCTTCATGTTGTCCCACAAAAATATTCCTTCAAATCTCTATACATTTTGGTGCTCCCATGGTGTATAGTGAAATTGGAACTATGAGCATCGTCTAGAAATTCCCCTTTTAGATCAGGTATATCGAGAACACAAAGTCTCTTCCCAAATTTCAAAATTCCATCTTCAAACACAATGTCTCTCAATCTCCCATCATTCACATCTTTAATCTTCTTTTGAAATTCTTTATCATCGGTCTGAGAACTCTTAATCATTTCTAGTAAAGATGGGTTGGCAACCATTTAAAAAATCACTGATGTTTCACCTTCCATGGTTATTCCCATGTCCATATTCACTAGATCCATGAAAATAGGATCCCTTTAAATTCTCATCATGTTCAAAACTCCATGATCTCTTCTGCTCAAAGCATCTTCCACCTTATTTTCCTTCCCCGGGTGGTAGTAAATCGTACAATCATAATCCATGAGTAATTCAAGCCATCTTCTTTGCCTCATGTTGAGTTATTTGTGTGAGAAAATATACATCAAACTCTTGTGATCATTATAAATCTCACATTTTTTACCACAGAGGTAGTGCCTCCATATATTCAAGGCAAAGATCACAGCTGCTAACTCGAGATCATGAGTAGGATAGTTTTTCTCATGAATTTTCAATTATAGTGATGCATATGTAATAACCTTATCATTCTGTATAAGGACACAACCAAGTCATTTCTTCAATGCATCACTATAAATAACAAACTCATCATTCCCCGATGGTAGATACAATATATGAGAATTGACTAATCTTCACTTCAGTTCTTCAAAACATTCTTCACACCCATTTGTCCAAACAAATTTAACCCCTTTACGTATGAGCTTTGTCAATGGGTTAGCCAACCGGGGAAAGTTCTAGACGGAACGTTGATAATAACCTACTAAACCAATAAAACTATGTACCTCATTTATACTCATAGGTGCTGGCCATTCTTGGATTGCCTGGGTCTTAGAAGGATTAATAGATATTCCATCTTTAGAGAAAATATGGCCAAGAAAAGAAATCTCCTAAAGCCATAAATCACACATGCTAAACTTCCCATATAATTCATGTCTTCTCATAGTCTTCAGGATAATGCGCAAGTGATTTTCATGATCTTCGTATCTTTGGGAGTATACCAAGATATCATCAATAAATACCACCACAAAAGCATCTAGATATTTCTTGAAAAATCTATTCATTATATCCATGAATACATAGGGTTCATTAGTCAGCCCAAAAGGCATTACCATAAACTTGTAATGGCCGTACGTTGTTCAAAATGTTGTCTTAGGAATGTATTCCTTATTCACACACAACTGATGGTATCCAGATCGAAGGTCAATCTTTGAAAAGTATTGACTTCCATGCATTTCGTCAAATAAATCATCAATGCGAGGTAGGGGATACTTGTTCTTTATTGTTATAGCATTGATCTCCCTATAGTCGATACATAACCTCATAGAACTATCTTTCATTTTAACAAAAAGAGCAGGGTCTCCCCGTGGAGAAACCCTAGGGCGAATAAATCCATTATTACTCAATTCCTCTAGTTTTTTATTTAGTTCAACTAATTCCACAGTGGCCATTCTATATGGGGTCTTCAATATAGGCCATGATCCAGGAATAAAATCTATGGAAAACTCAACTTCTCGTTCTCGAGGATGTCTAGGTAAATCTTCCGGAAACACATCTACATATCCTTTCACAATAGGTACATCCCCTATTTGAACATTACTTTCCTCACCCACAGTCATTTCATTCTCTTCCTCCCCAATAATTGAATTCAGTTGAACTACCGGTGGTGGATCTAGATAAGAATTAGGTGGTGATGATTATTCTCTAAAGATAAGGTATTCCTTATCATCATCATCAAAAATCGTAATGACCTTCTTATTACAATAAATATTCACATCATGGTCCAAAATCCAATCCATACCAAGGATTATATCAAACTCAACCATAGGTATGACAATGAGATCAGTTGATAAAGAACATTTATGTGCTCTAATGGGGACTGATTCACAAAACATTGTTACAATGATACTTCCCTTTGGAGTTTTAACTAACAACTCCCATGTTAAATCAAATTGGAAACATCTAATTTTCTTACCAAATTGGGAAGATATGAAACAATGCGATAGTCCAGAATCAAATAATTCATTTGCTAAACTTGAAGAAACCATTAAATTACCTGCCACCACCTATTTCAGAGCTTATACCTCAGTAGTAGTGATAGTATAAGCTTGGCCTTGATACCATGGCCTTTTCTGAGGTAAGTTCCCCTTACTCTTAGGACATTCATTTGCATAATGTCTCATATCCCTGCAATTGTAGCATTAGACATCGGTAGATTTTTTCTTTCCCTTGCAATCACGTTCTTGGTGGCCTTTTTCACCACACTTGTAACATACTCCCATTCCTTTTAAGCAAGTACCGGGGTGTTTCTTCCCACATTTACTGCAGGATGGATATTAAACTTTCCCCTTCATCCCCTTATTTTCTTTCCCAGATTGATCAGAAGATCTCTTCTTCCCTTTCTTTACTTTAAAGTCATACGACTTAGAGAATTCTTTTGTTGTCTTGATAACACATGAGACAATGTCTTCGTACGACGAGAAGGATTGTGAGAGTAATGCTCCATAGAGAAATTGTTTTAACCCATCAAAGAAATGATCAATCTTACTTCTTGGGTTACTTATATTATCTCTAGAAAACCTTGCTAACCTTGTAAAGTTAGCCTCACACATTGAGACATTCTCATCCTCTTTTTGTCTCAGACTAAGAAATTGTCTTTCAATATCTCCTCGATGGTCACGAGGAATGTATTTTTCTAAAAACATATCGTTGAACTCTCAACATTAAATATTTGATACTTCATCATCTTCCTTTGTGTTTTGAATCAATGACCACCATTGATCAGCATCTCCAGTGAGGCGGTAAACTGCCATGATAACTTTTTCCGTTTCACTACTCCCCAATGCCTGAAATATTTTCTCTAGGGAACTTATCCATTTCTCAGCTACTAATGGATTTGTACTCCCATTTAATGTCGGTGGTTTCTGCTTCATGAAGAGATATAACATTGATCCTCCATGTTGTGGATCAGGGTGCTCCATACGGGTAAGGTAATTATTCATAACCTGAGTGAGTTGTCCCAATATGGTGATTAGTTGATCAGCACCAGTTGCATCACCACCTCCACAATAATTATCTTGAGCAGGAGGGAAATTCCTACATGGAGTTTGTGCATTGATATGGTTTCCATTTCTTCCACTTGGCGCCATTTCTAAACAATGGCATAAACTAGATCAGTTTATGAATCAAAATACATAATTCCATACTTATAAAACACTTAACATAAATTGAACTATTTATGGATATAATCCATAATCATATAAATGTTTTCATTGAGGAAGTATATAATCATAAACCCTTCATAATGATTTGTAAATAAAATGAGAGTTATCCTAAGCATGCCCCCCGAGAGTTTCGTAACCAAGAGTGCATCAAGGCTCGTTGTCGTGCACCAGTTCCCACTCGAGTCTAGCTCAAAGTGGTGTTTTCCGGTTTTACCCCTAGTTACATCTGTGCTAGAGCCACCTCTACCTGCTCGTATCTAGACAGGGATGTATTTCTCATAAAACTGACAAAATCTCTACAATACCAAAATTTTAGGAAGTTCTTCTATACTAATCCTCAAAGTCCATCTTAAATCTATGTTCTCTTAATCATAGTTTATCTAAATCTAGCTTCCAAGGTTTGTACTAAACTTCCTCTTATACCAATTGTAATACCCCGACCCCAGTTACCCAGAGTTGGGGCATAATTAAATAACATTGGCATGATCACACGAAAGATCAATTCTCGAATGACCGATTAGTATAGTAGTCTTCGAAACACTAGATACATTCATAATGTTTACATTACATCATAAAATAAAAACTACAACAATATAGTCTCCATATTCCAAAATCTTATCCCCTCATACTATCCCTATAGGTAATTCATAAAATACTTCTTCACATATTGTAAGAAATAAAACATAGAAAGGGGTGAGCTCAAATGCCCAGTAAGGATAAAAATATAGCAGATAATTTCATAAATAAGTATAAACATTTAAGGCAATGTATAACTAAAATAAAAGATTTTAAAACCTGAACATCAGCATAATATGGAAGAAATAAAATGAAACAATTCCATGTAATTATTCAAATGGATATTCTACTAGTCGAATAATCAAATTGAATATCAATAACCACATTCATAATGATGGAATGCATAATGCCAGACTATCATAACCACATAGCCAAGGCCTCGTGCCAAGACTACAAATAAGATTTTGTCAAGGCCTTGTTCCAAAACACTATTTTGTCTCATGAGACCTACCGATGCATCGAGGATCTATAGTGGGCTCCACCTGTCACTTATTAAGTCTAATGCATTCTTCATATGAACAGGTTTAAACATAACATAAACATTCATTTTAAAACTAGCATACGAAATGTCAATACATTCTTCATAAACGATGAGTGGTATAAAAATAACACATCCACATTCAAACATATCACAAAACCATCAATACAATATGGATGTTTTGTATCATAATAAATCAACTCCATATAAACTTAAAATCCATCAAAGGATGTTCACATAGATGAAATCAAAACTCTTTTTAGAGAAATATACCATTCTATTTTGAAATCATTTAAGAGTCATATATTTATAAAATAAAACATTTTCTTTGAAAATATTTATATAATCTTTTAAAGGAAGCCTCGACGATTTTATAACAGTGGAAAATAGCCGCACCCGCTGTATATGTTAAAAAACATTCTTACATTAATTCTGTCGAAAAGGTTAAAAAGGACCTTGTTTGGAAAACGATTGAAAGATTTGTTTATAAACCTCTTATAAAAAGTAAAAAAAGGGTATAAATGACTTTAACCCATATTCTGTAAAATAGCAAGAATGTTTTGATATACATTTTTAAGAAACATGGATGTGGATGATAAAGAGGTCCCAGTAGATAATTACGTATAAACAACCTCAGATAATGAAGAGATTGTGAAATAACCCTTACCGTGTTCTTTTCCTTGGTTGGGGTAGGTTAAATTCCATTATAATGGTGAAATAATTGTTATTAAATTATACAAGAATCATATACATTAATATGATATCATATATGATCTTTTAACATTTCTTTTGTTAATAATATATTAGTATTATCATCGTTTCAGGTGTTAACATACTCATTTTCGTTCATATGTTTTGATACAGAAGCCATGTTTGTTATGGATAGGTTGTATCTTATTCATATCCAGAATGTTATCATGTCCTTAAATACTATTATTAATCATCAAATGATAATTACACATGATGGAGAATTAATCTCATCGCGTTCGTGGAGACGCTAGTCTGTACGTACGCACGAGCGACAATATCATTCTTTTGATATTGAAATAATATATAATTGGATGTTATATCATATATAAAGAATCATTATCATGTTATATTTATTATTTACATGAATTACACATCATTATTATACCCATCCAATTAATAATTTATTGAATAACAATTACACCATGACGGGGAGACGGTAAGCCGTACGTACGCACGTATGGTGAAATTTCATTCAAAGGATGGATAGAATATTGAAATTGGTTTTACAATATTTATAATAACATCACAGTATATATAAGATATTGGATTTATTATTTTAGAATGTCAATAACAAAGAAAGAAGAACTGGAAGAAGAAAGGAGCTGGAAAAAGGGTGGTGAAAACATTACCTCTACTTCGGGTTCTTCCTTTTGATTTGATCAAAAGGGCTCCATAGGTTGGATTTCTGATCAAACTAAGGCCTCTAGGTTTAATTTAGGTCCTTTGAGAGACTATTTGGGTAGGGGTTGGCCGAACCAAAAGGCTTTCATTGTGTGAATTAGTGAGAAGTGGGAGTTCCCTTTTATAAGAGGGGTGAGCGACCCCTTTGGAAGAGCTAGAAATATTATTTTATAATAAATTAATATTCGGTTTCTAATGGCTACAAAGTGGATTATATAAAGATTAAGGTGGGGAGGGGTAGAAAACCACTCAACCAATAGAATTTAGACAGGTTTGGGTCATTATATTAACCTTATGTTTTATTTTTAACTCTAAGTTAATTAGTTTGACACTTACCATGTCTCTTTATATTTTTATATTATATAGTTAATAAACTTACTATATACCTCTATTAGACCCCCAAGTTGTCCATTAATGATGAACATATCATGATATAAGTCTCTTGGCCGAACTGTAGATTTTTAGGAATTTAATTTCAATTAATAATATAATATTTGTTTTAAAAACTCTTTTATGTCAATTTTGACACTATTCAATAATTGATCTTTGTTAAAGTCTTAACAACATTATTAATTCGAACCAAATTAATATAAGCAATACTATAATGTCATATTAAGCAATAGGAATCATGGATGTCATCAAAACTTTCAAATTATATTAATTTTAACATTTATAATACCAATTATTTGATTCATTCGTTAATAAGGAAAATACTGAATCATTATTGTGTCATAAATAATATTAATTATTAATTTTCTAAATATTATAAATAAACTACCATTAAGTCGGAAATCTATTTATCTTTCTAATTAATATTTATAGTACAAAATCCAACATATATAACCCAATATAAAAATTTGTTTTCTAAAAGATATATGCTTAGGTCATTTTTGTATTTATTTTAACATAATTAATATAAAGTGTCATTATCACTTACAAGTGGCTCCATGGGGTCCCAAAATCAACCCAATGATGGCCATGGTCGTAAATGTATCAACCAATATGGCTAGGATATGTTTTGGGGTAATTTATTATTATTATAATATTATTTTGTACCCTTATTTACCGGATTTACCCTTTAACCATGGTAAATAAAAGTTTTACAGAAGTAATTATTCAAAATGTCTAAAAATAAAAGTTACCTATTTACACAATTTAGACATCCTGATTCCCAATAAGGAATCCATTTTTCCAAACTCAAAACACAGAAGTGGCATAAATTAATTTAAAATTAATTCCCGTTGTTAAAACAAAAAGCGTGTTTTTAAGAGATAATAACTATCAAAAGATTTCCACTTGTTCATGTCCGGTTTATTTGTGAAATTATGTCCAATGACCAAAAATGTATTAAATGGTTAAAATATATTCTAAAGATACTTTAAAACCACTAAAATTAATAATTTATCAATATTAATTATTTCAATCAAAAAAGTTGTTTTTAATTAAAATTTAGTAATTTTCACTATTCATCAAAATATAAATGTTATCCGAAAAGTTCCAAAATTTTACCCTAGGTTAATTTTGACATTATGAATCCAAAAATTAATTCAATTTTGAGAGCTAAAATTTATAAAATTTCAAAAAGTCTATATTACTATTCATAACTGCAAGTTTGATTGGTTGGGTGTGTGTGTTAGAACTCAAAGTTGCGTACAACACACGCTACTGTATTATTCAAAGGGAAGCATAGTGTGGAAGCTTGGGGTGTTACATTAACTTTATAGGTTTTATTTAATAAGAATTATATCCATGATTTCTTGTTATTATTTCTTAGAATTATATGTTCTTCTTTTATAAAATTTCATCGGAAAATTCATCAGAATATATAAGACAGTTGCATCACATTTCTCCATGTAAATTACTATGTTCTTATAAATTTTTTTCATCTATGTGAACATACATAAATATACCTAATGTATTACTAAGGAAAAATATTTATTCACCTATCAATATTATTTCTCTATATTTATTGTGAAATATTCTATAGAAGTGTTATAGAAAAACATCAATTATCCATAGATTAATTATGTGATGATTGAATTATGATTGTTTTAATGTCCACTTATAAATGTCATTCATGGATCTAATTATGTGAATGATGGGTCCTAAATTATATATCCCTCTAATAAAAGATGAAATTTTATTTCTAATTCAGTATGTTATAGCATGAACAAATATGATTCCTGGTGTACCCGGTTATCATAAGTAGGAAATTTATTCTTAATGCACTAGGTTATGTAAGGAATAAATGTTATTCCTAATAAAAAATGTTATAGTTAGTAGGAATGTGATTGATATGGTCATATTTATGACATGTTTTCTTTTTTCCCTTATATTTATATGACATTAAAAATATAGATTCATATGAATATAATTTTATTTCATAGATAGTGAATATTATATCACACTCTTATTCCATAGTTTAGTTTCTTCATTTGAGATTGTGTTTCCTTCTTCCAAAACATATGAACACCTCTTATTATTACATATTTTATTTAATAAAAATTTATCCCATGCTCGTGTTTTCTTATATTCTTATTATATATTCCTTTAAGATTGGTTTATGAGTTTTTTCCTTAATGAGATATTGAACTCTCCCATTTATTATGTTTCCATTTCACAAGTTATGAAGATGATAAAATTTTATGAGAATTCAATTAGTGAGTCAAGTGTGGATAAATTATAATGAAATGTTCACAAGTTTCCTAATTTTTTTTGTTTATGTAGTTGATCTACAAGGAAACTAAACTATCATCTCATATGGTTGTGAGAGTATTTGTGAGATTTAATGTTTAAATAATATAGATGTTGTAAAACTGTATTATGTTTATCCTAGGTCACATAATATTTTATCAAATATATTTTTCAAATAATGTGTTTTTTTTATTAGATCTAAGATCATGGGCATGAGGAGGTACATATGGTATATGAGAAATATATATTTATTTATGGGGATTAATTTAGTTATTTTTGTTTATTATGATGAGAATAAATTAGTAAATACACTCAAAATAAGATTATGTTTAAGATAACATCATAAAGTTTAGTTAAGGTAGATATTGTGGGGTTTATTAATAATTAAGTATATATATATTTAAAATATAATGTGGGGTCTATCACATATGCACTTAATTGTACTAACCCTGAAAATTACTAATGGTTATTAACTTGATATTCACATGGGGCAGGACAAACAGTTCTAACTGCACAACTATTTTGTAACTCTTACGGTATATGTAGTGGTTAATCGCATTCTCTTTATGAACCATTATAATTTTTTTATCACATTTTATTAATAAGGTCAGATAACCTAATATAACAATTTCCATGGATAACCTAGTGTGAATCCTATCAATTAAATATTCAGGGTATGCATGTCATTTATAAACAATATGTTGTATTATCAATATTTGACCCCAATACTTTTATTAAATTTATTATTATAATACTTAATAATTTCATTTTTGTATTGTAATAATCCCAATGTAACCAAGTAAATATTGGATACGATGATCAAAATAGTGAGGGTCCTAAAGAAAAAATATATATGACAAAATCTGGTGTCAAAAAACTTGTTCTTATACTCACCCGACTATCAAGATTTATGATTAAAATTTTAATTTTTTATAGTCATTTGATCATAACAAATAATATAATTATGTATTTCTATAGTATTTCATGTGATTAGGATTTTGAAATTAAGAAGACTCAATTTCTCAAATGATAAAAATATTGGAAGAAACAACTAGGGAATTTATCAATTGAACTTGAAGATGTTTTATCTATGAAAAATAGGGGCATTAAGAAACAATATTCTAAGAAAAAATTAATGCTTTAGATAAAAATATGAATAAAAATTGTTCTTTGTAGGGATCCACTAGTATTTAGATATTTTAAATGTGATGATTTTTTTTAACTATGAAATCCAATGCACTAATCCCACAAATTAAGATGAAAATCAACACCAAAAAACTCTAATACCATGGGAATAAAGAAAATAAAATTAAATGTATACTTTTGAGTTCAAAGTGATAATAATTAGTTGTTAGGTACACTTATTCATCAGTCAATATTTTAGAATGTATTATGAAATGTAGATTTTCACCAACTACTATTTATTGAATTATAAATAAAACCTTTTGGTAACTTTATTATATCAAATTATTGGGGAAATTTTTATTATATATGAGAAATATATATTTATTTTTGGGGATTAATTTAGTTATTTTTGTATATTATGATGAGAATAAATTAAAAAATACACTAAAAAATAAGATTATGTTTAGTATAAACTCATAAAGTTTAGTTAAGGTAGATATTTTTTGGTTTATGAACAATTAAATATATATTTTTAAAATATAATGTGGGGTCTACCACTGATGCACTTCATTATACTAACCCAGAAAAATACGGATGGGTATTAACATGATATTCACAAGGAGAAGGACAAACAGTCCTAACTATACAGCTGTTTCGAAACTCTTACGGTATATTCATTGGTTAATGACATTCTCTTTAGGAACTATTATAAGGTTTTTATCGAATTTTATTAATAAGTACAGATAACCTAATATAAAAATTTCCATGGATAAGCTAGTGTGAATCATATCGATTAAATATTCATGGTATGCATGTCATTTATAAACAATATGTTGTATTATCAATATTTGACCCCAATACATTTATTAATTTTATTATTCTAATCCTTAATAATTTAATTTTATAATGTAATAATCCCAAAGTAACCAAGTAAATAATGGATACGATAAACAAAATAGTGATGGTCCTAATTAAAAAATATATTGTACAAAATCTGGTGTCAAAACACTTGTGGTTATACTCACCCGACTATCAGGATTTATGATTAAAAAATTTATTTGTTATAAAAATTTGATCATCTTAAATAAGATAATTATTTATTTTCACAGTATTTCATTTGATGATAATTTTGAAAGAAATAATACTCAATTTCCCATATGATAAAAATATTGGAAGAAACAACTAGGGAATGTATCAATGGAACTAGAAGATGTTTTATCTGTGGAAAATGACGGAATTAAGAAACAATATTCTAAGGAAAAATTAATGGTTTAGACATACATATGAATAAAAAATGTTCCTTGTAGGGGTCTACTAGTATTTAGTTATTTTAAATGTGATGAATTTTTTAACTATGAAATCCAATGCACTAATCCCAAAAATTAAGATGACCATCAACACCAAAAAAACTCTCATACCATGGGAATGAAGAAAATACAATGAAATGTACAATTTTGAGTTCAAATTGATAACAATGTGGTGTTAGGTACACTTATTCATTAGTAAATATTTTAGAATGTATTATGAAATGTACATTTTCACCAACTATTATCTATTGAATTATAAAAAACATTCTGGTAACCTAGGGGTTAATGTAATGTCATATGATTTTAGAATATATATATATATATCTTTGTGTGTGTGTGTGTTTTTTATCTAAATAAATATAATTTTTTTATGGTTTTATTCATATAAAATAGCAAAATAAAACAAAAAATGACATAACTTATTTAAATTATAGAATAAAATGTGAAATGCCATTAGGAAAATTACAATAAAAATAAATCCACAATAAAATAAAAATTTAATTTATTATTATGGCATAACAATATATATTTAAATTCCTTTCAAATTTTTTTCATTATTAAATAATTATAGATATATAGATTAAAAATTAAGGGTCTGAATATATATAATACATCAAATCTGAATAAAACTATTAAATATTAAAAATGGTTCTTTTTTAAAGATATATTTTTAATGTGTTTAATAATTTTCTGAATAACTTAAATTGATCACTTATAAAATATTATTTGGATAATAATTAATATGTCAATGTAATATGTTAATATTTTTTAAATTATAATCTAATAATAAATATGATTATTGACATTTAACGTTTATATGATTAGTTTTTGATAAAAATAGTTTCTCATTATATTTTTATTTTCATTTCAAATATATATATATAAATATATATATATATATATATTATGTTATTTTAATTTACATAAATTAATTCATTTTTTATTCAATCATGTTAAATTTTTCATAGGGTGAATTATCAGTAATTTTCAAAAAAATATTTTTTTTGATCAACAATGAAAATTATAGTATTTATTAATACATTAGTTTTTTGACATTATTTTCATCTCATCCTTACATAATGATTTTATAGAAGACTTTTCATAATGTAATATTATATGAGGATAAAAATTTTTAATTCAAAAAATACTATTCCGAATTTATAAAACCCCCATTTTTATCATTTTTAAAGAAAAGTAAAATTTTATTCTAATAGAATGTATTTGTTATTTTTATTTATTTCTATTTTTTCAAGGAGGATTTAGGTTTTTTCTAGAATTAATTGAAATATAAATATTATTTATTATATAATAAACCCATTCAGATAATTTTTAAAGAGAAACACTTATCAGTTTTTCATAACCGTATTTATCTTTCATAAAATAACAATTTTATAAAATATATTTTAAGAATTATGTGTAGTAATATTAAAATTTCATTTTATCATCTGAAAATATTTTAATTGATAAAATGGTTTTAATATTTATAATTATAATTTTTTCATTTTTTAATCAATCTATTTTGATTTAGAAGTATAAATTAGTTACTGAGGTTAAAAATAAAGATATCATGGAAAAGGTAAATTATAATAAAAATGTTTTCATTAAAGTTAAAAGACAAAAAAACATGTAAAAAATGCCTTTAAATGAGTGTTTGAGGTTTGGATCAAGAAAAAAATATCTCTTCTACATTATTTTTCTATTTTAGAGAAAATTTATATGTGAAACATGTGATCCCTTTATATTAATAATTTATATTTTCTAAAATACTATTACATCTAATTATAATAGAGGCCTTCCACCACCCCTTCAAGTCCAAAATAAAAAATAGAATTACTATTGAAAAACTACCCATTTTTCATCCCCTAGAGACCCTTTATACATCCCAAAGAATTTTTTAAAAATAACATTCTCTAGGATACTCTTTTATAAGAATTCGTCCAATCGAATTACTACATCCATAATGTGTTTAATAATCACTGCCAAAATTCATATATTTTATATCTTACAAATACAAATAAATTTTCAACATTTTTATCTAATGAAATTATTATAATAATAATAATTTATGTTATTGGGTTTAAGGAATAATCATCATATAAAGTTTCATTTTTCTCTTATAAAAATGAAAAACATTTGTTGTGCATGCATTCGATCTACCACCCAGAAAAAGTGACATGTTTAATTTTTCATCCTATATATATAAATTAATGGCTAAAATTGGTATTAAATTAGTAAATATGATATATATATATAATTATTAAAATTAAAAATATATAACTCTCTCCTATATTCTATATATTCATTTATAAATAAAAAACATTGTTTGTGTGTGCCTTTATAGAACAACCTCTATGGAGAGGCATGTTCCATTTTACTTTTCCAAATTACACATATTTTATCAAAAGGTAATTTATTAATATATATGATATTATTTATTAATATATTTATTTAATATTATTCTTAATGGAAAAAACCAAATTAACAATCATTATAATTTAATACGTAGATATTGGTAAATTACCCGAAAACAAGCTTTTCGTGCATTTGGTTAACTCAAACCACACCCATATATTAAATCAAATAGACATGTGGATGCATACATAATTAGAATAAAATGATTTTAATACATTTTATAATAAATTAATGATGAACATGTGAACATGTAACATGGTTCCACATGATTATTATAAAATTATGTGAAATAATAAAAATTATTAGTAATCAATAATGAAAAATAAAGATTAATGAGCTATTTAATTTATAATGAATAATTTTATATAAATATTATAATTATTAATAAATATAATAATGCTTTCTAAATATTTTATTAGTATTTTTTATGTTTATAATTAACGAGAATAATTATTTTTTATTAAATTTTGGAGTAAATAGTAAGGTGTTTTGACTCAATTTTCATTAATTAAGTTATGACTATTCTTCTTGAAATTAATACCAATATATTTTTTATGTTATTGCCTTTGATTTTATTATATTTAATTTCAAATATTTTTTGTATTTAAATTTATATAATATTAAACCACTTTTCAAATGATACTTGATTCATAAATTATTATATCTATAAGGGTTAATACCTCAATTTACATTCATTGAGGAATGTTTTAATATAGTAAACCTATTATTATTTTGTAAGATTTAATTAATACGTAATTAGATTTTATTTTTAGTATTATCATTTCTATCCTGGGAGTTTAAAATCATTTTCATTAATATCTCTTATCAAATCTCTTGATATGATTTTTACAAAATATTTAAGTAATTTTCATGGCTAAAATTTTTTCTTCAATAAAACTTATCCCACTATAACTATGGTTAGAAAAAATACCTCTTTATTCAATATTATGATTCCATAATGTTTCTTTTCCTCATTATTTTTTGAGGAGTTACATTTTCACGTAAAATAACTCTTCTATGATTTGTTTATTTCATTTTATAATTTTATGATGTGGATTATAATAGGAATTATCTATAAATAAGATCTTTTTATTTTGTATACTTATTTTCCCTTCCCTCCACTATTCTCTAATATATATGGAAACACAATTAGGTGATTACTCTTTTGATCATCACATTTACCATTCCATATTTTAAAAAATATGATTCTTAAACCATTTCCATGATTTGGGTTTCAATGAAGGTATTTTCAAAATATTTAAATAGTTTCCGTTGATAAATTTGTTTATCTTATAATCCACATTTCCTTTGGGAATCTTTTATGTAATATAATTTCTAGGAAATTCCTTCTAATTTTTTTAAATTAAATGGAATTATTTTGAAACCAGGCACAAATACAGCATGTGATTCTGAGGCCCATAGAGGTCAGAATGTATTTTAAAACTTTTTTAAAGTGCATTAAGTAATCGTGCGAGATGGTTTTTCTATATTTTAAATGGGTTCCTGGATCTAAAATCTAAGGGCACCATTGAATTCATAATGTCAGGATTCTTCTAATGGGGGCCTAACCTCAACTAGTGTGGGTCAACTGAAAAAGATAAATTTTGTACTTTCAGTGAATAAAAATAAATTAAACCTAAAAGAAATTTAATGTTTATTTTATTCAAACTGTTTCCGTTGTGACGCAATGACCTATCAGTGATGTAGTGCAGTGACGAGGAGACGTCGAATCATTAATGAACCTCATTAATGAGACAAAATAGTGATGCAAAATGCATATCCTTCCTTTAATTAATTTGGATCCAGAGTTGAAGAACAACCCAGGGAAATCCTCTAACAAATGAGGAACCTATCTCTCTCTCTTTCTCTCTCTAACGACGAACACCATCGATGAATTCCATTGTATCAATAATCAACATACTCTTCTGGGATATATTTAGGATACAACAAACAATAATGAACACTAATGGAACGAGGACCAATGATGGCTCGGAGCTTCGTCCCTCGTCAGTGGAGGATCTTCAATCCGAGTAGGGGTTAAATTGTTTTATGTGTTCCCCGTTCTTATTCTAAAATAATGAATGCAGATAAAACCATGAATAGGATGATCCTTGGATCATGTGTTCTTGTGGGAGGGTGTTTAACTTGGGGTTTCTACACTAAGATATATTATTATCTGATAGAACTATGATCCCAAGCCTCCCTGGTTTTTTTATCTTCTAGCGCAGAGGGCGCGGGCTGGAATGAACAATCCCCAAGCCCCTCTACTTATGTGTTCATTATGTCTCCATCCTTAAAATGATGGTAAGGTAGATTTCAGGCCATGTAAGTGATGGAGGTGACCTAAGAGGCTTGATGGAATGGGTGGATTTGAGATCGGAACACCGGAGTGGACCTAGTGGCCCGTAGAAGGTGTCAAGGTGAGGCACCACCAGCACGGCCACGCCGAAAACTAGAGGTGGCTCCAACTAGCACCACATGCGGGATGAGGTGGTTGGCCCATGTCGGCCGATCTGAAAGAGGTGGCGGACTCGGTGCGTGTCGTATTGAAGGAGGGTCACGGCTCGTCGTCCGCAATGGTCGTTCGGACGCAACACCATCTAGGCACTATGTATAAGGATTGACACTCTACTTCCAGGTTTCGTGCTGACAAGGGGGGAATCTTGATGACCGATTGTGCATGCCCCAACTGGACTGGAAGATTTGGGCCGTGCGGCGGCCCATGCTAGGAAAAGAGACCGAACTCCCAGTGTGGGCCAGGCCAGATAAATTCAGATAAATAGATGAGCAAACGGGTAGGACACATGGCCAACCTCGATCAGGTCTAGTGAGGCCCAATCGACACAGACAATGGGCTGGACATACATGATCGGGTCATGCGGGACCCCGGGTCGGGTTGATCGGGTCGGTCTGAACCAGTCGGACTGGGTCAACAGGCAACTGGTCCCTATTTAAAAAAAGGGATGTATCTTAATGACTGTGTGTCTGATTGATTTGTCGTCTGGGGAATTGGGACCCACATAGTGATGCAGTCCTTATGAAATTATCTAAGTAAGATTTGATGGATGCTGACCCAGCGAGACATCGTGAATCAGATACCTAGTGAGGTTGTGTGACTCGGCTACCCAGTGAGACTCCATGACTCAGCTACCAGTAGGACCTCCAGACTCTGCTACCTAGCAAGACTCCATGACTCGGCTATTAGCACAACTTCATGACTCAGCTACCTAGCGAGACTCTGTGACTCGACTATCGGCGTGACATGGTGACTCGTTTACCCAGCGAGACTGCATGACTCATCTATCAGCGAGACTCGATGACTCCACTACCCCTCTTATCTTTGTGACTCAGCTATCAGTGAGGCTTCATGACTCATCTACTGAATAAGTTTAAGATACCTAGATAACATAAAGGACTTATCGAGTATGAGTTCTTTTGCAGTGATTAATTTTCAATTCTTGAAACCGTCATTTTTTTATCATTACATTAATTTATACCTATGACGATGTGACTCTAGTTATTATAAACTTTGTGCATTATTTAATGATTTATTTTTTGGATTTTTGTGAGACCCAAGTTGGTTTTGGTTTCCCTATTGAGTATTGTTATGCTCACCCCTGCATGGGCTTCGCCTGTGACTACTATGTCTTGTGGAGATGACAGATAGCCTTGACTAGGATCTTGGAGAGAAAGGGCCAGGTGGTTCTAAGAGGTGGATCTATAGACACAGTAATCTTTAGCGACATCCAAGATTAATCTAAACCTACCCTTAAGGTAGAACCATTATCGGATGACCTCCAAATCTTCCATTTCTTTTTACTGTACATTCCTTTTCATTTGGGTTTTTATTATGGACCCTTTTTTCAGTTCCACCTTTACTTGTGTGGTTTCTTCCTCATGTGACATACATATTATTGGTATCCCAGTCCCAGCATTCCCTTTTTGGGATATGAATATTTGGTGCTAGTCCCTAGCCTCTGGCCTATGGAAGGTGGGTTTAGGGTAGTCATGAAAAGGACCCTGGTGGACAGGTCCTGACAGAGTGGTATCAAATGTGGTTGTTTCTACCTCAATGACTGAGATTCAGTTTGAGTTTTTTGTAAAAAAGTATTAAATGTTTTGTGTTCAAATTTTAGATTTAGGGAGTCCTGTGTTGGTGCGGAGACTAATGTATCCATACACCAGGACCCTGAATTCTTCTTTTTGACTCATTGCATGAAAATATTCATTGCTTGAGTCTTTAAAAAGTTTTTCATGAAATCTTTGAGTCATATTGATCTCACCATGTTTAATTAACAGACTTTGGTTCATCTTGATTTCTCTCAAGAGGCCTCCACAAAGAAAGCCATCTAGGATCCCGATACTGGATCATGGTGATGGTCTACTGAGTGATGAGACATCGGTGCATGTACTGGTTCCTCAGATGGAACCCTCGAGTTGTGTACTAGAGGCACCATCACCCATCAGGTAGTAGCTCATACCAGCCTTACCAGTAAAGGGTGCACACTGACTGAGCGCATTGCATGAGTTCTAGAGGAAGAGGCCTCAAAGGTTTTGAGGTGAGAAATATCCTTAGGCATCTGAGGATTTGAAGGAGGTGGTGACATGAGTTTTTCACCTGGTGAGGGATCTTTTAGACCAGATGGTGGTTTTAGCTGCTAGCCTTCTACAGAGCGCATCAGGGAGATGATGGAGCTTAACACTACAGACGCCTAAGGAGAGAACCCTCACTTGGGAATACATCAAGAACATTTTTAGAGAGGAGTTATTCCTCATGACCTAGCGCTCAATATGTATAGAAAAGTCACTCTACTTATGGTAGGGAAGATTGATCATGGCTGAGTACTCTGTGAGATTCACAGACCTCTCTCGATACTCTCTTGATTTGGTGTAAGACCCATTCATCAAGGCTCAAACCTTTGATAAGGGGATTAGACGGGAGATCAAAGCATCGATGATCTCTCTCAGTATATCTATGTAGTCTTGGGAGGTGAATCAATCTCTTCTAGTGGAGAAATTACTTTAAGAACCTACAACGACTGTGAGAGCTTCCACCGGATAGCAGGTAGTGGAGTCCTTGGTAGTGGGTAGCCGATAGCTAACATAGGGGTACAACTGGACCAGACCCTCCAGGGGATGACTAGAGGATACTGTATTAGCATTATGAATCCCCACAGGCTATGGACACCAATAGTGGGGCATGTTATTCTTCACGTGTGGTGAGCATGGGAACCTAGCTCAGGACTACCCGACCCACCACACAGACGATCCGCAGGTGGTTGAGGGACCGCCAAAGCAGAGGCAGAAGGTCCGAAAAGATTGGTCCACAGAGAGGTGGATGTGTAGGGGGAGTAGGCAGAGCGACAAAATGTGGGAGGATATATGAGGTACTACCAACACCACCCCTAGTCGGTCCACCACGAGCTTCGAGAGCATGCAGGCAGGGGCGGGTCTAGATTCAGGTGATGGATTCATACAACCATGGTGCTCTATAGTTGATTTATAGGTAAGATCTCTGTCTACTCCACTTTGGTTGTAGTTATTATAGACATAGGTGTCGTTCACTCTTTCCTTACCACATACCTCATTCGAGGATCAGAGATTCTGGTGGGTTCATTGGCTCGATCATTGCGATTAGAGAATCCTACGGGAGGGGATTTGATGATCAATAATTGGTTATTGAAGTGTGATATTTCTCTAAGAGGTGAGATCATCGACTGAGTTCTCTTAGTAGTGGCATTGGGGCCTTACGACGTCATCTTGTGTATATACTGGTTATCTATAGTCCATTCTTAGATCATCTGTCTTAGGAAAAAATTGTTTTAAGTTTGTGAGGATGGGACCACGTTTTCCTTTACCAATGTTAAGGGAACTTTTTCATCACATGACAGAGTTTCTTGGATGAGTTTGTGGCCGATCACTCACTAGTTGGAGAAACTCACCCTTGGAGTAGTGTATGAGATGATTCTTAGCTTTCCTGTTGTGGTGGATGAGTATGAGGATCTCTTTCCTATGGATGTTCTAGGACTACATCTATTAGAACCAAGGTTGTTCTATATTGGAAACAGAGTTTGGTGTGTGTTTTTTGTCAATCTACTTTGGGTTGATCATGTTTTTGGGTTTCTTATTGTCAACCCTTCCATGGATGATCAAGGATATTACATGGAAATGGTCATGTAGTTTGATATAAAAGAAGTATTGAAGGTGGCACCGTTCTGTAGTGTTTTCCAAATTTTTGGGGATAAAAATCAGAAAATGGAGAAACATGTTTTTGGCATACCAAGGTGCATAAACGATTTTATGTGTGTGCAAACTATTGGTTTTTTCATGCAGAATTGAATGTGTTTTTGAAATTTGCGCACAATATATGTTTTTGGATCAAAACTTTGAAAAATGGAAAATAATTGAAGTGCGCGGAAGATGATGTTGCGTGAAAGCATTTTGTGTGCCCAATGCGACGTAAAAAGGGGGTTTTCATGCTCATGAAGAATCTTGCACTCACCAAAATAAACACATTAGGATATTGTGTGTAGGGTCATCAAGGGTCTATAAATATGCAGTTACCCTCAAGAAAGACTTCAGAATTTTCCATATAAAAACTTGTAGCTTATCCATGTGAAACATTTGTGCGCGAAAGATTTAAAGAGAGTAAATCTTGGGTGAAAGTTGTTACTTTAGTTTTAAAATAACAAGTGAACCCTTTGGTGTAGTTGCACGAATGATTAGGGTTGCGCAGAAAGTAGGTGTTGTGCAAAAGTCGTCTTTCTGGAAAATTCTGAAATCTGGCACACAAGTTAGTGTATTGCTTGCAAGTGTGGTGTTATGCTTCTAACAAACTTTTGATTATCTGGTTCTATGGTTCAATGCTTCCATGTTCATCAATTCAATACATTGATTCATGTAGTGTCTCATGCTGAATAGATACAAAGACTTCAAAGATAATATAGTGAAGAAACCTTCAAGTCTATAAACTAAGTTTTACTTCTCTCAAGGTAGTGAGTTAGGGGAGTAGACGGATGTGATCTTAGGGATGTAGTGTGTGTTCCCTGAACCTTTGTAAAGGCAGTGTGCCTGGCATAGAGTGTCTGTGACCGAAACATGAAATCCATAAACTAGAGATGATTAGTGGATTTTGGTATGACCGACACACTATCGTCGTATGCTGCTTGGACTTATCCCTTTGTGGTGTACCAAGATAAAGTGATGTGTCAACTCCCTGATTTCATTTGATTAATATATTTAAAATTTTCCTACCAACATGGGAACAAGATCCACAAATTTAAAATGAAAAATTCGACACTCTAATTCACACCTCCCGTCTCAGGTTGTTTCAGGGTCCTTCAAGTGGTATCATAGGGTGGTTCACTGGAGTTTGATCTAGCATATACCATTATGGATAAATCAGCCCATGTCAGGGGAGTCCCCCTCTTCTATTGAATTAATTCTTAGTTCTAGAAGAATATAATGAGATCTCATCTAAGATATCTTGGAATGGAAGTCCTTTTTTTATATTGTTCAAGTAATAATAGTCACTGATCTAATATTCCTATTTATGACTGACATAGACAGTAAAATTCTTGATTCAAATGATAAAGCACAGAATGCACTCATCACATCCCTTTCTGATTAGATCTATCTAAAGATGATAAGTTTCACCTTAGAAAAATCCATAAGGGATAAACTTAAAAATATTTATGAAGGATATTGCAAAGTGAAGGGGGTAAAACTACAAGTCTTGCATAGTAGGTTGGATGATATGAAGATGTATCTAGATGAGAATGTAGACTCCTTATTCAATTCAATTACTGAAGTGGTTGGAGAATTTTGGGGTCTTGGTGAAGAAATCAAAGACAATGATATTGTAACAAAAATATTAATAAGACTTCCACCCCTGTACAATGCAAATTTTACATCCCTTGAGATATGAGATATTTCCAAAATTTCTCTAGATGATCCGCTAAGCAGCATGGTGGCTTATGAAATTATAGTCAATCCAGATGATTCTAGGACTCAAGTGAGCTAGGAAATGTCATTCAAGGACATGGAGAAAATGAAAATTTCAAAATATATTAGTGGTGAAGATGATGAGGAAAAATAAATTATTTCTCTCATTGCCATGAAGTTCCAAAAGGGAAAAGGGAAATTCAAAGGGATGTTACCATCCATTCAAGTTTACTTTTTTATTTTCTAACACATTTAAAGGGAAAGTGAGAACCCTCTCAAAAAGTTCAAACAACAAAGGAAACTACTGATTTGATAAACACAAGTTTAAGGCGATTAAAATCTCCTTCTCTCAACAGTTTCCAATAGAGGGAACTTACCTGACATTCTGGATCTTTCTCTATGTTGTCTTCATAGTGCCTTGCACGGTATTCCCAAGCTTTCATATATTATTCTTTAGTTATATCCTCCTCATTGAAGCCTCTAATCAATATACGATCTTTCTTGTCAATCCATTCCACCTGCTCCCTGGAAACATCCACTGGAATCAATCTTTCCATCATTTGGTTGACGTCTTCCTTCTCTTCCTTGATCACTAGGACATCCTACTTTATTTCTTCTCCATAATGCATTAGTATCATCTGAGATTCTGAATCCTCTTCCTTTAGGCACTGAAATCTGTCTAGAGAACCTACATCACATTGTTGTCTAGGGGAAATAGCATCACCCTTCACTAGCCTCGTATCCTCATAATGTAGATGCACCTCCATTTCATCTTCCTTTTATGCTCTTTTCACCTATAGTTGAGGCTCTACGGCACCAACCTATTGAGCCTCCTCTCCTGCCTCTAACTGGATCTCATGACCCATGATTTTACCCTCTTTTTTGGCCAACCGTGTCTCCATCGGTTTAGGAAGATATGAGTAAAACGAAAGTTACCTCTTGCTTGCTTTCTTTGTGGAAAGGTTTTTCAAAAATGGAGACTTCAAATATAGAAAGAATGTATTGAAAAGGAGTTTTTTTTTGTGAAGAGTAAGATGATGACAATGAATTCTATGAAGAAGAAGAACTATAATTTAAAACTATAAACCATGCTTTCGTGATGGACACTATTGAAAAATCAGAACCATAAAAAGATAACTGTGGACCAAATCAGTTGACAACTAATGCTAATCCTGAGTTGCAACATAAAGATTCTATTTGTAAGATTACGATAAAAGATAAGTGCTGCAATAAGTGGAAATCAATTGTAGAAGAATCATATGATTATGTTGATCGGCTAGAAGCTGAAATTGAGTGACTCGAAGAATTTGTTAAAGTGAAGTCTAAAATCCTTTAATGCATTGATGATGTAGTGGATCTGAAGTTGAAAATTGAAGAGAATGCAAAGGTCATCAATGACCTCACCACGATACTGGAAGAAAAGACCAAGTCCACTAAGGGTCTTGAATAATAATTTGTTACTCATAGGATTAAACATGAGATTAAATCAATTTCAAAAGAATCAAAGAAGAAAATATAGTTTGGAAGGTTCTCAGATGTTAAATTTATGGACAGAGAAAAACATGGTTCGAATGGAGTTGAAAACATTCTAAACAATCAAAGACATTCATACAGAAGAAATAGTGTAATTGGTTGTGATTCCAAGTAATGAAATTCTTCAAATAATGGTGACAAAAATAAAGGCAAGTTGAAAGTCGGTGATGTGGAAAAAACACCTGAACTGATGAAAAAGAAACACCCAATTCAATCTGAAAGAAAAACATAAGTCTATCCTGGAGCCTCCAAAAATAAGAGGTAGTCAAAATTCTGTCCCATGGAATATAGAAATGAAGATAAAAAAAAGTGAGAAAAAATGAATCTCATAAAGTGTCATTTCATTTGATATATTGGCTATACCCTGACTTATTGGAAAGATGAAAGGAGCTATTTGAATGAAGAATATATGAGAGTTCAAAAAAGTAGAACAAATTCATATCCTAATTATTTTAAGAAGAAACTATTTATATGGATATTTTTATTTTTGTTCTAACATTACCTATAAATATATTTATTGGAGGTAGAGGAGAAAAACAGACACCTCATATCAAAGTCATAGAAAAGTCGGTGTTCATTAACAAGACTTTGTTTCTCTTGCAAATAGGTTTTACCCTATTAAAGAAGAGCTTCATTATAAAGAACCCATGTACTTGGATGATAGAGTTTCAAGGCCATCAATTTCCTACACTCAAAATAATAACTCATGGAACAAGAAGAAAAAAATTGAAAAATCCAATCTTCCAGACGTATCCCTCAACGATACAAAGAATAACAGCACCTAGATTCTTGATTGTGGATATTCATCCCACATGATGGGTAATGCCGACCTATTAATTAATATCAAGAAAAAGTTTTATGGAACAATTTGGTTCAGTAACAATGGTGCATTGAAGATAAAAGGTTGAGGATGTACTGAGCTAGCTAATAGAGAGCTAAAGAAAACTAATGTTCTTTACGCGGATGGTCTCCGTCATAATTGTTTAGGTGTGAGTCAGCTATGTGACTAACGACTTATTTTTACATTCAATCAGAAAGGCTGCTCTATAAAGGTAAATATAGGAAATTCACTTATGAAAGGATATAGAACATAAGGAAACCTGTATCAGGTTGATAGTAAAGAAAACATTTTTTACGTGACATTTGAAGAATAAAATAACTTGTGTCAATAGAGAATGGGGAACATCAATCTGAAAGACATGGAGAAAATATCAAAACTGATGATTTTTATGGATATTCCCAACCTGAAACATGAATAGGAAAAGTCTTGTGATTCTTTCATTCGTGGGAAGCTAGTCTGTAGTTCGTATCACCCAAATAAGAAAAGGGCAACACATCTTCTTGATCTAATTCATATAGACATATGTGGCACGATAAATGTTTCTAGAACTCATGGAGAAAGGTACTTAGTCCCTTTTAAATATGATTATTAGAATGGCATGTGTAATGGTTATACATAGGAAATGACAAGTACATGACTGCATGAAAATATATCATCGAATCACCGAGAATGATACTGAACGAACAATCAAAGTTCTATGATTTGAAAATGGAGGGTAATAAACATCCATTGAATTTAGAAACTACCTGGAGAAACATGGGATACATCATGAGGTAGATACAGTGAGAAATCCACAACAAATTGCAGTTGTTGAACACAGGAATCTACAGGTGAACAACATGGAACAAATTATGCCGATTTAGATTCTTATTCTATGACATTACTAGAAAGATGTTGTAAAAGAAATATTGTATATTAAAATACGAACAGGGCTTTATATGGGTGAGGTGAAGACACCATATGAAATGTGGCATGAAAGGAAACCCTCCTTGAAATAATTTCGTGTTTTTGGATGTAAATTATTCATTATAAACAAAGAAGGAAATCAAGGGAAGTATAGTGACAATGCATATGAATTAATTTTCCTTGGATACTGAATGAATAGAAAATCCTAAAAGTGTTTCAACATGATATTAGTAAGGAATGTGGAAATCAGTGATGTTAATATCATTGATGAGAAAACCACAAATGCTTTTAGGATTTCATATGCTGATGTGATAGAAAGTGAAGAAGAAAGTGAATGTGGAGTAAAGAAAAATAAAGAAACAAAGGAAGGTGCACAAAACCATCAAGATTTACATCATGATTTTGACATAGAAGAATAATCTGAATAGGAAACCTTGGTTGGAGATAGTGTGACTGAACCGCACAGGATAAATAGAAGAGCTGAGATTTACCCATATAACATAATTGGGGGAAAGAGTGCACCCACACAAAAAAGGATGATGAGAAATAACACACAATATTCATTTTAATCAATTATGGATCCATCCTCATTTGAAGAAGCTGTAAAGGATAAATATTGGGTAAAATCCATGAATGAAGAGTTAGATTAGAATGAAAAGAATCAGAAATGGGATCTTGTCAAGTGACTCAAAGGTCACAATGTTATTGGTACAAAATGGATCTCCAAGAACATGTTTTATGAGCATGGAAGTGTTATTAGAAACATGGCATGACTGTTATGTAAAAGATATTCCTATATTGAAGGTTTTGATTTTGAGGAGACCTTTTCTTCAGTTGATATAACGGAGTCAATCATCCTTTTCCTTGCCATGGAACTCCAAATAGGATATAGAGTATATCAAATGGATTTCAAGACAACATTCTTGAATGGTGTACTCAAAGAAGAAATATACATTGAACAATCAGTGGGCTTCTTTCTTGTTATAGATAAAACAAAGGATTGAAAATAAAAAAATAGCACTATATGGATTGAAATAGGCACCACAGGTGTGGTACTCCCAACTAGATTCTTTTCTCAAGAAGTTGGAATTCAAAAGAGTAGGAGTAGTTCACAATCTCTATGTGATGAATTCTCCAATATATCAGATCATGGTTCTAGTTTAAGTTGATGACATTATATTTGGTGGTAGCCGGCATAAATCAGTAGATGAATTTGCCAATCACATAAATTAGGAATTTGAAATGTCTATGATTGAGGAGATCACATATTTATTGTGACCTCAGGTGATTCAATAGAATGATAACACATTCATTTCTCAAGAAAATAATGTAAGAGAGATGCTGATGAAATTTAATATGAATGACTCAAAACCCATGTCAACTCTAATTGTGGTTGGGACGAAACTTTTAAAATCACATGGATGGGACCTCTATAGATCCCACAATGTATAGAAGGATCATTTGGAGCTTATTGTACTTTCCAGCAACACAGCAATACATTGTCTTTAAAACATGCTTAGAGAACCGCTTTCAGAGTAATCCAATAGAGGAACATATGGAGATAGTAAAATGAATCATGAGGTACATTCAAGGTACTCATAATTTTGGGTTATACTTTGCTGCATGAAGCAATAGTGAATTATCATAGTTTTCTGATGCTGACTGGGCCAAAGATGTAGTGGACAGAAATTCCACCAGTGGTAGAGCATTCTAAATTGGGAAGAAATGTGTTGGTTGGTTAAGCAAGAAACAAGAAATTACTTCTCTACGTAATGCTGATGCTGAGTATATTTCCTCTACAAAGGCATTCACTCAACCGCTGTGGATGAAGCAACAACTGATAGATATTGGTGATGAGGTGAAAAAACTGATGGTTATTTTCTATGATAACAAGGGCACAATTAATCTTATGAAGAATCTTTTCAGCATTCTCGTATAGAACATATTGAAATTAGATATCACTTTATCAAGGAACAAGTAGAGCATGGGATGATTAGAATGAATCATGTGGGAACTGATGAGAAAGTGGTTGATATCTTGACCAAGACACAGTCAACGGCTGTGTTTGAGAAACATCAGTTGAACCTCAGTGTTAAACCTCCACCCATTGCATAAGGAGGTTACAAAATTCCCATCTCCCCATTTGTTTTAACTATTTTAATATGTTTTGTGGATGTTCTTTAGGTTTATGGTAGAGATACGATCCAGGGGGAGTTTGTTCTGAGCTCTTAAATGGATTTTTATCTGACTTTGGGTTTATTTCAAATGGGGGATAAATGGATAGAATTCATGTATCTAGATGAGATAAGAAAAAGAGAATCATGGCTGAAGATGAAGAGAATAGTGAAGGGAGAAAAGTTTCCAGTGTTATAAGGAAATAGTTAGAGTTTTCATTCAAACTCATGAGAACAGTATTAATGTATTATATATAGTTTTCAACCACAATAATTGATCATGTAGACTTGGAGTGTTCGATGAGTTGATTCTTGTATTTCAAGTTTTCTTATGGTTAGATCTCTATTGTATTTATCATGTGATTTCCAATAAACCCAAAGGGGGAGTCTGTTAGAACCAAGGATGTTATTTATTGGAATATGAGATTGGTTTTTGTTTTTTGTCAATCTACTTTGGGGTGATCATGTTTTTGGGTTTCTTACTGTCAACCCATTAATGGAAGATCAGGGAGATTACATGGAAAAGAGTCATGCAGTTTTATCTAAAAGCAGAATTGAAGGTCGGGTTGTTCTCCAGTGTTTGCCAAATTTTTGGGGAAGAAAATCGGAAAATTGAGAATCGTGTTTTTTGTAGAGGATGGTGCATGATATATTTGAAGTGTATGTGAAAGATTAGTTTTTGCACACAAGATTGAAGGTGTTTTGGGACTTGAACATAAGACATGTTTCAGGATCAGAACATCGAAAAATGGAAAATCCATGGAGTGCACAGAAGATGATGTTGTGTGAATGAGTTTTTCACGTCCAATGTAACGTAAAAAGGTTCTTTTAATGCTCATGAAGAATCATGTGCGCACTGAAAAAAAATTTGGGATCTTGCACGCAGGGCCATCAAGGGCCTATGAATATGTGGCTACCCCCAAGGAAGACTTAAGAATTTTCCATAAAAAAACTTGTAGGTCAGCCACATGAAAACATTGCACATGAAAGACTTGAAGAGATTAAATCATGTGCGCAAGGTGTTACTTTTCTCTAAATAGACCAAGTGAACCCTTTTGTGTAGTTTCACGAAAGATAAGGGTTTCACGGAAAGTAGGTGTTGCATGAAAGTCATATTTCATGAAAATTCTAAAATCATGCACACATGTTAGAAAATCGCGTGCAAGTGTGGTGTTATGATTTTGAAAGGCTTCTGATTATCTGGTTCATTGTCTTAGTGCTTTCAATTGAATCAATTCATGGATTCTATACAAGTTGTGTCTCATGCTAAACAGAGACAAAGACATCAATGAAAATATATTGATGATACCTTCATGTCGATAAGATAATTTGAAATTCTCTCAAGGTAGTGAGCGATGGGGAGTTGACGAAAGTGATATGAGGGATATAGTGAGTGTTCCCTAAACCATTGTAAAGGCAATGTTCCTGGCACAGTGTGTTTGTGACCAAAACAGGTAATCCATAAACTAGTGAAGATTACTAGATTTCGGAATGACCATCACACTGTCGGTGTATGCTCCTTGGGCGTAGCCCTTTGTGGTGAACCAACTTAAATTGTTATGTCAAATCACTTATTTCACTTTTTAGACAGATTATACAAGTTCCTACCAATGTGGGAACAAGATCCACAACTTTAAAAAGAAACATTTGACACCCTGATTCACCCCTCCCCTCTTAGGGTGTTTCGGTGTCCTTTAACATCATCAAAGGGAGGTAGACATTGGCATCAAATTGTTCCCCGACACAACACAGATACCCACACCAGCATATCAGATGGCCCCCTCGATGCTTTTTGAGTTGAGGGTATGGTTTGAGGAAGTGAAAGAGAAAGGATTCTTAAGGCCCAGTGTTTCACCATGGACAACCCTAATGTTGTTTGCTAAGAAGGAAGATGGGAGCTTCAGGATATCCGTGGACTTCCGGTTTCTAAAACATGTGACCATGAATAACATGTATCAACTATCAAGGATTGTTGAACTCTTCGACTAGCTGAATGGAGAAAGGTGGTTCTCAAATATCGACCTCAGATCAGGCTTTCATCAGCTTTCGGTATGGGATGTGGATGTACCGAACACAACCTTTATAGATCGGTATGGATGCTATGAGTTTTGGTAATACCTTTCAAGGTGACCAATGACCCAGAAGTGTTCATGGGACTCATGAATAGGACCTTTCAGCCTTATCAGGACCAATTCATCATAGTCTTCCCTGAGGACATCTTAGTGTACTCGACATCGGAGGAGGAGCACACTACACACCTGCGGATATTCTTAGATACACTCTGAGAGCACCATCATTACAATAACCTCTATAAGTTCCAGTCCTCGATTCTGGAGGTCCACTTTCATGGACTCCTCATCTAGGATGATTGATTTGTAGTGGATTTGGTGAAGATAGAGGTAGTGCTTGCATGGGAGCCACCTAAGAGAATGACTGAGGTATAAAGTTTCTTGGGGTTGGCTAGATACCACTGAAGGTTCATTCCCTACATTTCCAGAGTAGCATCACCTTTATCAGCCTTGACACAAAAGGGATAGAAAATCGTGTGGATTGAGAAGTGCCTGTAGAGTTTCTAAGAGCTGAAGAAGAGACTGAAGAGTGCCCCTATCTTTAGACTACCATAAGAGGGCACTGGGTATGTAGTATTCGGTGATACATCAGTGTCTGAAGTTGGATGTGTCTATATGGAAGAGAGAGAAGTGATCACCTATGGTTTACGAAATTTGAGGTATCATGATCAAAACTACATGATCCAGGACCTAGATTTAGTGGTAGTAGTCTTTTCCTTGATACTATGGAATAAATACTTAATGGGTGAATGGTTCAACATCTACTCCAGTCATAAGATTATTAGGTATATATTCTCATAGAAGGACCTAAACATGAGACTATGGTGATGGCTGGAGTTCCCCCAATACCATGTCTTTGATATAGTCAATACTATTGGGAAAGGGAATGTGCTGAATGTCGAGCTTAGCAGGAGGTCTGGTTTACATCTGTGGAGTGAGGCGACAGAGCAGCAAGCCATGATTCATATATAATTTGTGGAATATGGTGGAGTATCTTACCTTTAAATGATTACTATCACTCCTCCAATCTTACAGTGAGTTAGGGAGGCATAGATTATGGATATTGACTATGAGTCTCGATGTGCTCAGTTATCCTAAGAACAAGCTCCTAATGGATTTTTGATAGGTGGGGAGCACATAATTCTTTTTAGAGGACTCACCATTGTACTATTGATGTTAAGGGGGTGGTATTAAAGGAGTTTCATACATCCACATTTTTGGTACATCTTGGTGTGGAGAAGATGTACCAGGACCTCTGACATATGTACTAGTTTTTAGGGATGAAGAAAGTCATGGAAGAGTTCATATCACGATGCCTCTCTTCTCAGCAAGTGAAGGTTGATCATCAGGTCCTAGGAGGCATAACATAACCACTTGAGGTTCCATAATATAAGTGGTATGGTATCTCGATGGACTTCATGATGGGGTTACAACGCACATCTAAAAGCCACGATTCTATCTCATTGATCATTCATTGAACCACCAATTCAGATCACTTGCTACCCATCTGGAAGCAAGGATCATATATGTCCTAGGATGCCTCTAAATCTATGAGATAGTATGGCTACACGGGGTTCCTTTGACGATCATCTCAGACTATGATTTATGATTTACATTCTTGTTGTGGAAGGTATTTTGGGAGGCATTTGGGACTCAAATACTCTTGAGCACAACATTTCACAACAAGATAGATGGTCAGTCGAAGTGGACTATACAAACCTTGGAGGACATTCTTCGTTCTTATGTCCTTGATTTTGGTCATAGTTGGGATGAAAATCTACCAATGTAAGAGTTTTTATACAGAAACATCTATCACTATACCATTGGCATGAAACCATTTGAGGACTTTTATGGGAGACCATGAAAATCACCTCAATGCTTGATAGACCCAGGGGAGTCCACACTCATGGGTCTGGAGATGGTATGGACTACCACTGAGAAGGTGGAGATCATCCTGGAGAGGATAAGGACTGCACAGAGTAGACATAAATTATATGCGGATAGGAGACAAAGACCCTTGGAGTTTGAAGAGGTATATCATGTGTTCCATCGAGTCTCACCCCAGCGGGGTTTGTAGATATTTGGCTGAGGAGAGATGTTATCTCTGAGGTTTGGTGGACCTTTTCAGATTCTTAGCAGAGTTGGAAAGGTGGTGTACCACCTAGCTCTTCCCCCATAGATGCACCGAGTGCACGATGTTTTCCACGTGTCATAGCAGAGGATGTACATGCATAATCCATTGCACATCATCGACTGGGGTGAGATGGACATCGATGGTGGGGTGATGTTTTTGGATTTTCTTGTGGAGATAGAGGATCTATATGAGTGGGTCCTTTGTTGGTGGTCAATTCCTCTAGTAAATGTTCAATGGTAGTATGAGAACCTCCTAGAGAGAAAATGGGAGATGGGGGCTCAGATTCATGCTCAGTACCGCCATCTGTATGTTTAGACATGTTTTGGATTACAATGGTGTGAATTACAAAGGGGGGAAGTAATGTAATTTTTGGGAACTTCCATTTTATTTTTTTAATTACATGGAATTATTTTGAAACCAGGATCTAAGACAACACATGATTATAAATCCCAGAGAGGCCGGAACGAATTTTAGAACTTTTTTTAAAGTACCTTAAGTAATCATGAGAGTGGGTTTTTCTATCTGTTGAACCAGTACCCAGATCAAAAATCTAAGGGCACCGTTAAATTCAGGATGATGGGATTCAACTAAGAAGGGCCTAAATTCAACTGTAGCGGGTCAACTGAAAAAGGTAAATTTTGGACATTTAGTGAAAAAAATAAACTTAAAATAAATTCAATGTTTATTTTTACAAACTTTTTCTACTATGATGCAATGATCAGTCAGTGCTACTATGCAGTAATGTGGAGATTCTGAATCATTAATGAACCTCATTAATGAGACAGTGTGGAGATGCACAGTGCTTATCCTTCCTTTAATTAATCAGGGATCTAGAGATGAAGAAAAACACGGGGAAATCCTCTAACAAATTAGGAACCTCTCTTTCTCTCCAATGATGAATGACATAAAAAACATCCATCAAATCAAGGATTGGAGATTCTCGGTTGGACAGATTCAAGGGATGATGAAGAATAATGAATGCTAATGGATCAAGGATCGATGAAAGCTTAGAGCTCCATCCATTATCAGCGATGGATCCTCAATCCAGGTAGGGGTTTAATTGTTTTATATTTTACTCATTGTTATTCTAAAACAAATAATGTTTATCAACCCATGAACAGGTTTATTCGAAATCATTTCCTCTTGAGGGAGGGTGTTAACCTTGGATTTGTTTCACTAGGATTGCTGATTATCCGACAGAACTATGATCCTAAGACTTGCATGTTTTTTTAACTTCTAACATGAAGGGCGCGGGCTGGAACAAACAAGGCCCAAGCCCCTACTATTGTGTCTTCCTAGTGGACACACCATCAAAAAGGCGGAAAGGTGGATTCGAGGTAGTGGCAGTGATGGAGGCGACCCAAGAGGCCCGATGGCACATGCGGATTTGAGATCAGACAACCAGAGTGTACCCATTGGCCCGTAGAAAGTGTCATCGGCGTGGTACCCCTAGTGGCCAAAGATAGGAGGAAATTCCAACCAGTGTTGCATGCGGGACGAAGTGGCCAGCTGTGTTGGAAGAGGTGGTGCACTCAGTGCACACCGTAATGAAGGAGGGTCGTGACAGCTAGCTGGATGGGGTGCCATCCTGGTGCCACATCAGAGTGACTAGTTCTTGTGGGCCGCATGCTGACAAGGGGTGCCTGGATGACCGGTTTTTCATTCCCCTACCAGACCGGGTCACCCGAGCGGAGCGGGCCAAGAGGATAAATTGGGGCCACGTGGCGGCCTGGTCTAGGAAAAGAGACTGGCCCACTAATGCGGGTAGGGAAGGATAAATTTGGGTTACTGGGTGACCATGTGGGCAGGACCCACGACTGACCAATTTAGGGTGTATTAAGGCCTAATGGGCTAGGAAAATGGGCAAGATGGATAGGATCTGGTCATGTAGTCGGGTCAGTGCGAACCAGTCGGACCAAGCCCAGACGCAACCAGCCCCTTTTTACAAAAATGGATTATCTCCCAAACTGTGCGTCTGATTGACACACTGTCTCCAGTTTTGGGACCCACGTCATGGGGAAATCCATATTAAATCTTCTATATAAGATTTCATGAATTTTTACCCAATGAGACTCCATTACTCAGCTACCCAGTGAGGCTTCATGACTCAGCTACCCAGCATGACTCCGTGACTCAGCTACCGAGCATGGCTTCATGACTCAACTACCCAGTGAGACTCTGTGACTCAACTATCAGTGGTACATCGTGACTCATCTACCTATCAAGACTTAGTGACACAGATATCAGTGCCACTTCATTACCGAGAGACCCAATGAGACTCTGTGACTCACCTATCAGTGAGATTCCGCGACTCAGCTACCCAAAAAGGCTTCATGACACAATTATAAGTGTGGCTTCATGACTGAGCTAATGAATAGGTATAGGTGACCTAGATAGCCTAAAGGACTCATCGGGGACAATTTCATTTACTGTTATTGATGTTCAGTGCTTGTAATCATTGGTATTGTTATCAACACATTAAGTTATACCTATGTCGAGATGACTCTAGGGAATCTAATCTTTGTGCATTATTTTATTATTTTATTTTTTGGATTTCTATGAGACCCAAGTTGGTTTTGGGGTCCATATTGAGTATTTTTATGCTCATACTTGCAAGGGCTTCGTCGGCACCTATTGTGTCTCGTAAAGATGACAGACAGCCTTGACTGGGATCTTGGAGAGCTCGGTCTAGGTTGTGCTCAAAGGTGGATCTACAGACATAGTACACTTCAATAACATCCCAAAGTGAGATCAACCTACCCTTTAGGTAGGATCTTTGGCGGATGACCTCTAGATCTTGTACTTCCTTTTACTTTACTTTACTTTTTAGTTGGGTTTGTATTCTTGCCCCATTTTCATTTTAGTTTCACATTTACTTGTGTGGTTTCTTCCTTGTGTGAAATACATGTTGTTGGCATCCTATTTTTAGCTTTACATTCTGATGTATAGGTTGTGTGTGTGTACAAGTTTCAATTCAATACCTTCCCTTTTTGGGATATACGTTTTTGGAGCTAGTTGCTAGCCCCTGACCTATGGAAGGTGGGATTGGCGTAGTATTGGCACGGGCCCTGGGGGATGGATCATGACATGCATTTTCCATTACTAAACTATTGGAGATTATATAAAAAGTAATTGTTTTTATAAATTCTAACTTTTTGTTTTTTGAAATTTAAATTTGAATAGAACATGTAGCTTATACATTGTAAAAATATTTAAAAAAAACTATTTCTTCCATATTAATATTCCAATTTTTTTATGGATTTAATTATCAAACAAATTTGATTAATTAATGTATCTTCAATGTATTTGACTTTATTTTCAAAATTCATTTTATTTTTATTCATTCTCTATGTTATTTTTCACCAATACAGAACATCAATATAAAATTTGAAAAGAATATTTATTTCAATTTATTTTCATACTAAATCATTTGGTAACCTTAGTTAGTTTTGTCTAAGAAGCTTCCTCTACAATATTTTATAATACATCCTATGATAAATATGTACCATTTTTTCTAAGATAACTTTTATAGAGGTATTGTAAAAAAGGAGGAGCATTTATTCCCCATTATACCATTAAATTTATATATTCTTATGAATTTTTTTTCGTATATGTCAATATTTCTTATGTATTACTGGGGATACATATTTCTACTGGCATTCACATTATTTATTAAGATGGTTGATTAAAATTTCTATTGATTCTTCATGAAAATAATCACTTCTATAGAGGTCAGTTATGTGATGATTTAATTATGAATGTTTCTATACTCTCTTGGAACACTTTTATGTGGCTCTTATATTGTGAAGGGTTCTCCAAAAATTATATATCCCTACAATACATTGGATAATGTATGATATATCAGGATATAATTAAGTTAATAATAAATCATATTACTTATTCCCATTTTTAGATAATATTTGAATGTTTTTCATTATGTTATTATAAGAAGTAATGTTATTCCTAATGTACTATGGTTTAATGGGTGGGATCAAAAATACTATTACATTAGGTAATGGTTTTATTCATATGTTTGTGTAATATTTATTTACCAGGTTATATTTACTATACATGGACCATTCAGTGTCATAATCATTTGACTATACTACAGTGATACTTTATATTATCTCTAAATATTATAAAATGGTTCTCATTTGTTCACTTGAGATTAAATCTCCTTATACCATGTCTAATGTACAACACTTATTATTCCCTTATCATTATAAAAAGATTTATATCGTATCCTAACAATTTCATATATTCTTAAGATATTACCCATGATTAAATATTCATGATTTTCCCATTATTGATTATTTGGGTATACCCATTTATTATTTTTTCATTACTCAGGTTATGAATATGAGAATAATTTATAGTAATTCATGATAGAATTTTGGTTCCCCTAAAATAGAGATAATTTTTCACAAGTAGAAAAATATATGATTACCATATAGTTGATACTTACAAAAATTAAATCTTCATTATTTAGGATTGTGAGATTATTTGTGAGACGTTATCTTTAGTTTGTGGAAATTATTTATAATAATTTTTTATTTATATTATGTTTCCTCTAATTTTATTAAATCCAATGCTTAAATAATGTGTTTTTAGAACCAGATCTAGGAGTACGATTCTTGGTAGGCACAAATTAATTCACCTATTAATGTATTGTTAATTTATTGTTTCCATGTGTCATTATGATATTCCGAAAATATTATTTTTTTATAAATAATATTTATATATATTTATTTATTTTCAAATTCATACATACACCTACTTTTTCACTTTTGTGTTGAGATATCGTTGGTGTTTCCCTAATATTTATATATGTTTGCTCCCTGAAAATACACACAAATGGAAATATATATTAACATACAAAATTTTGGTTATATTCAATATTGAATGTTTTATTAAAGTACCTTTAGTTTTTTATGCTTACCATTGGAGTCAGTTTGGTTTACACTTTAGAGTTTGGAATTAAAACATCCTAAACATTCAAGCTGAGTTTATTTTTATATTATGAAATATTGTGTCTTTATTTTATACCTTAGAAGTTTTTTATTGACTAAGGGGTCTTAAAGTTTATGTTCCATAGGTTTTAGGAATTCTAGGCTATATGGTGGCTAAAACAAGGCCAATGGCTAGCCATTGGTAGTTTATTGGATAGATGGTGTTGATGGTGGTGTGACTACTTCTTTGTGGATACAATCATTTAGATGATAACTAAGGTAGAACGCCTAGAATTATTCTTGGGGGTCCAATTTTTTGGTGGTTCCCATATTTGGGATTCAGTAATGGTGTATTAATAATTATATGATAATCTAATTATTTAACTAATCCTCCTTCAAATATAACCCTAATGGATCCCAAAACACTTGAAATTCTCTACCATGGTGCTCTAGGTGTCCCTTCCTCATCCCTTGGATTCTTTAAGTATAGATCAATCCATGGAATCATTTTGGTTAGATACATCCTTTTTAATAAAAATTATTCCACTTTATTTGGTATATGATCATAGATCAAAGCCATTTTAACAATACCTATTAGATATACGGTGAATTCATACGTAATTGATTGATGAGAATTAGATAGTGAGATCCGGTGGCCTCTCATTGATTGATATTATATCTACCATTGAAGATGGATATTTTTTTATGTTGATATGGATTTCAATATTTTGAATGATTCCTTCCATAAATTCAAATCCTATAGGTTCTTTTTTGATTAATTGGAAATTGTTCTATATAATATTGGTGTTATGGTGTGTTATGGGTGTTATTTCATAGAGTATCTTATGATATTTTTTATACCACTAAAAATAGGATATCCTTACAATATTGGTCCTTTATATAGAATTTTCTTGGAATGTTTATCTTGTGTGTATGTGCCTAGTGCAGCCACTATTTCACGATAAGAATGTTTGATGTTTGTAGGGTTTCCCATAGAACCCTTTCATGGTTATGGATTATGTGTTTTTTAATACGATTTTTTTATATGTATAGTATTTCATATAATATCGAATTAAATTCTGGGATATATTATTCCTTGTAATGTTATGGATTATCTAATTTATTGTGCCTATATGGAGGAATCTCTGTTTCGGTATTAGGGTTGACAAATGTCGCTAACAGGATTAATTGAATCCTTAGAGGGGACCATGGATGATATTAATAATTTTTGATGGTTTACATATAACGATGTGTTTAGCAACCCCTGTTTTGTATGGGTTGAATATTTCTAAAGGAATTTAATTATTTTAACTAGTTGACATGCCAAATTTAAAAATAAAATATGGAATGTAATTTCGAGAGTTGGAACACTTTTGATTGTTGTTTTTGGATAGAGTTTTTGGTTTTTTGTGGGTAGGTAGTGACTTGGGGAAGGGTTTTCATGAATTAGATAGCCTGGAAGGTGAGTAGGTGTTAGTTCTATTTATGTAAATGGAAAACATATCATTTATAGTTTAAATGTTCCAGAAAGGGATGATCCCTTATTTATAAGGATTATATAGACTAAAACAAAATATTATTACATAAAGTGGCTTTTTTATTCTATGAGGAATGAATTTTATGGTTTAAACCTAGTATTTAAAACATAAAGTGACCTTATATTTAGTTTTATTAAAAGCAGGTTCAGGCCTTTCTTTCCATGCACAACAGCAACATATCGAGTTCTCCCTTTCTCCTTCAACCTAGGTATGGTGGGATCTACTTCATTAAGTGTCTCAATTGAACATTTTTGTCTCACTAGACTCCTCTCAGTAATAATTAGACTCCACTTCCTTTTTTCTTGGTGTATAGTGTCATCTCAAATGAAATCTCTATGAGACCAAATATTCCATATTTTCATGGAATTCTTTTATCCTTCCATTTTCTCTCATTATAACTTGAATTAAATCTAGATGATGGATGATTACATCTTCCTTTTTATAAGTTGGGTAATATAGATTCTTTTCCATTAATGCTTATCATTTATAAATTATTTGTCATTATACCACATATGGTACTTCATGCATGTTTCTCCTAAAACATAATATACCTTAAATTGAACACTTAGATATCATTTAGGCACCCAATGAAACCATCATAAATGGTTTTATACTGATGAACCCAACCTAAACCACCTATTAAAGTGAGTTTAGTTAAAAAATTTATAATGATCATTATTTACTATTTTTATGAATCACCCCTTAGGCATGTTGAGCTTTCAACTTAGTGGTGTGTGTTATAATTAGCTTAAATGGAGTATAAAATTTTTATTATAATTTATCGATTTGAATCGTGATTAATTAATTAGATGAATTAGATAAAATTTAATATGTTTATATATATTGAATTTAATATCTTTAATTCTAAGTGAAATAATAAGTGGAATGAAGGAACTTGTTAAATGGGTGGAATAGTGCACCTTTGGTCCTTGGCCTTTTATAAGTATGATCTTTTTAGGGGATCAATGTAAACATTTACTTGAATATAAGGTAGAATGATTATGAATATGACCATTATATTCCTTATTAATTATATTGATTAATAAAATGAATCATGATGACTTATATTATAGAATTTATACTTGTATGGACTTATAAATATCTTATAAATTACATTGAAAGTTGGAAATAACTGGATGAATCATATCTATTCTGGTATGGGTAATTTATCCTTGGCCCATCTTATAATATTTTACATACAAAGTATTAACTAATTATAGATAGTTTTCATACCCATTTTATACATGATTCCAGAGCATGGAATACCTTATTTCACATGATAGTCAGGAATGATGTCCATTATTACACATGATACTCAATCATGTAATACCTTATTTTACATGATACTCTGAAAAGCAGTCCCTTATCACACATTATTCTAGAGAATTACATCCCTTTTTATTCATTATACTCTGGCATGGATTAAATTATAACACGTGATCCTCATACAAGGCATCCCTTATTATTCTAATAGAAATATGGGAATGACGACCCTTTTTAATATATCATACTACTATTATTATTCATAGATCCTTGAGTTTTTCCTTGAGTCATGTATAGAATATCATATATATGTTCGTATATTTCATCACGTATATAGTAAATTTTTATCCATACATATTCATATATACCTATTTATACATGATGACACATATTCAAAGATATTTTATCTTGGGATGAAGTAGTCCTTTGAGAAACTTGATCCCAACATGATTACAATTATTTATTTATTTCTTATTTATTATGAATGTACACTAAATTATTAATATTTACCTATTGGATTACATTAGACACCATTAGTGGAGTTCTTCTGAGTTTATCTCACACCCTTTTCAATCCACCATTTGGTTCTTAGACAGACCTCTTGATTGCAGAACTTGGATCGTGGATCATTCTTTGTGTTGGGGTATCTTCTGTACTTGGACATAGTATGTAAGTAATGGATGGGCATGAAATAGGGATACCTTATAGAGTGAAAGACTTTTTTATATATTTTCTTCATTCTCTCATATGTTTTGTATAAACTTTTTTTTGAATGATGCATCATTGTGTATCATGTCCATACATGGTTATTCATTCATTTATTTTTGATTTCACGTTATTATTATCTTATTATAATCTTTTATTTAACTTCTTCTATTATTTTATTATTTATATATACTAATATTACACTCTAATTTTGACGGTATAATCCCCCATACTATCATTAGACCCTCAATTATAGTCTACAACCTCTGTCTTACAAGAACGCACTCTTGAGGCCATGTAGCAAACCAACTCAAGGAACCATTTTAGTATCTCCTAGGTTAGGACATTATGATGTGGTATCGGAGGATTATTTTCCATTATCTTATTATGTTATGATGGTTGAAAGGATAATGGGAATATATTTTCACTAGGTAAATATCTCATTTCTGGTTATGTCGAACACACACACAAGTGAGTGATCAATTTGTCAGGGAAGGTATTATTTATGTTATTGTTATTATTGTTGATTATTTTTTCACCTTGGGTAAATGACGTAATTTTACACTACTTACTAATTTAGGGAATTTTACCCTTAACCCAGTATGGTAATAAAGTGTCTATGCATGAATCATCATAAGCACATATAGATTCACATTCCATGCTTATTCCAATCCATGGAGATTGCATTATTTGACTACTTGATATATATTATGGATGTTACATTTGATATTTATAGGGATTAATTTTTAAATTTGTGGTATATGGCTGGTTATTAATGTTTCTCCATCAACCTAAGTGGGTTTATCCTAATATCTTTATGGTGACACCATAATTAACCAATTATGAAATTTTTGATCCATGAACCACTGGTTTCATCAGATGAGACATTGGTTCTGGATATTAAATGGGTTCCAATTGAAATTTATAATATTAATGGGCCTTTATAAATTGGGTAGTCTATCCTATATAATCAAATCATCACATATGGATTTTCTATATTTTGTGACTGAAGGATAAATCTATATTGAAGTTACATGAATGTCAATTATAAGTTATAAAGGCACGTACCTTTATAACATGGAAATAGTGATTCATCTAACTGAAACATGATATATATATTTATATATACCTATATATATATATGTGTGTGTGTGTGTGTGTGTGTGTCTATTAAATTTAGTAATTAAAATTTCAACATAATTTGGTTGTTTTAAATAAATTGAAGTAACTAATTATGGGTTTTAGTTAAATCAGTGTCAATTTCAACTTATAAGGGTTTGTAATTTCATAAATTGGAAATGATGAATTATATAATTGAATCCTTATATACTCAACTTTTGCTTCATAGGTGATTCTTAACATTATATGACTATTTTATTACCCTATTGAGGGTGTTTTCAAATTATAATGAGGTGAATGTGCATGGGTTTTATATAAATGGGATGCCAATTATAATTTATAGAATGTTAAATCCATAAATTGGTAATGGATTCCCATTTAACTGAACCTAGATTGATATAAAGGTACCCTCATAGGTATCCTTTATCTTTATAATCCATGTTACTTAACCCCATGGGGTAATCTGTTAATAAGTATTGGATGGTTATTTCATGTTCAAAGTCCACTTATATAGTGCTATGTATAAATGTATGGTGGAATATTATAGAACCTATCCACTCTAACTGATAAAATACTAGTTGTCTACTTTTGATCATATAGGGTTGAGGATTTAAACTTTTAAAATTAAAATTACATCATATTTCTGATGATTTCATTAGGGCACACACATCCATCTATCGAGGAGGACACATTGATTATTTGTTTCCCTATATTCCCACTATCCAAATGTGGGGAACATTCATTACTTTTATAGGGATGTTTTCTCCTTGATTAAAACGAGATGACAGGATGTTGGTTCCTCCTTCTGTGGATTCCTCCTCAAAACTCATCACCTTGCCTCGGTCTCTCTAAATGATTAATACGTTGTTCTTGAAACTCATTCCTAGTACCGTATCTTTGTGGAGGCCAATTAATTACACTACTTCAATTTAGACATTCCAAGGGGTTTTGAAAGGGTAGTAACCTTCGGTCGGAGTAGATGGTAACATCATGCATGTCGAGGAATATTTGGATGTGTGAACATTGGTCAAATTTATTATTCCTCATATGATTCTTTATCAAAGGTACAAAAATGCGAGGAATCCAACATCATTCATGGGTTATTGTATGCTACAGACATGTATCTGATGTTTCCCTCAATTTTCCAAGTTTATCATTGGGTACGCCATGAGTTTAACATCTTGGGGAGATATTGATGATAAAGGTGTGCTTTCTGATGTTTTCCTCATAAATCCCATGTTTAACATGATGTATTTCGTGATTTTAACATCTAGTAAAGATGATTACTCCAAAGGCGTTCCTTATGAGGTTTTTCCTCGGGAATCTCATGTTTAACATGAGTTATTCCATGAGTTTAGCATCTAGCATAGATGATATGAGAGTGATCATAACGTCCTATGGAGGTGGATATGGTTGTTATATCCCTAGGATGGGGAATCTTCAGTGTTAACTAAGTGAATGGATAAGAATGTTCAATAAGAGTATACCTAGGATGGTGTGTCCCGTAATGAGAAGATATCACAATGTGAAGTCTAATCTAGATACCACTGAGGGTAGATCATGGAAAGTGCACCCCTAAAAGGGGGACACCAGATGGATGGATCAGAATGACCAATGAGAGGGGACCTAGAGTGTTGTGTCTAAAAAAGAGAAGATGTCAAGTTGCAAAGGAAGATCTAGACACCACTATGGGAGGATCAATGGGACTACTCCATGGAATTGGGGACACCAGATGGATGGATCAGAATTCCCAATGAGATCAGACCTAGGGTGGTGTGTCTCAAAAAGTGAAGATGTCACACTGTAGAAGGTTGATCTATACACCATTGAAGGAAGATTAGAGAGAGTTCACCCTAGAAATGGGGACACCAGATGGATGGATTAGAATACCCAATGAGAGTGAACCTAGGGTGGTGTGTCCCAAAAAAGAGATATGTAACACCTTGAAGGCTGATCTGGACACCACTGAGGGTGGATCAGGGAGAGTGCACCTCAGAAACGGGGACATCGGGGTTTACCATTGGTTGGGATTGAACCTCATGGATGCTTCCTATGTACCATGTTTAGAAGAAAGGGATAAAAACCCATGTAGTTCGAATGGTTGAGGTTTGAAATAATTTTCGTACACGAAGGACAACAGACCAAATATATGTTGGGTATTATGTGTTGTTAGTGGCACATCGCAAGAGGGGAACTCTAGGTTGGAGGAGTATGGATTGAGGGTGGGGATTATGCATGGTTATCTTCCCTATAACTCATTTGACACTAATAAGGGTTGGACCAAGGATATGGGTCCCAACCAAGGGGATTCCAAATTTTACCAGTGTTTGGGGTTGAACCTTAGGGATGCTTCCCACGTACCCTATCTTGGATAATGGATCAAAACCCATGTAGTTTGAAAGCATGCAGTTAAACATCATGCGGGATGAAAGGGGAATACAACTTAACATCATGACAGAATAGGGAGAATATATGTGAAATGGTCAGGATTGATGTGTAATAGCTTGAACCTCAAGGAGTCTTCCTACGTACCTTGCCAAAAAAATGGAAATATCAAATTCCACATAGTTCAGAAGAAAGGGGCATGAGGCTTACACACTAAGGTAGGCCAAAAAGGATGTCATGGCCACTATTTACTCTAAGCTCATGTGAGTCATGCTCAATGTGAGAAACAAGATGCAACAAAAGACCATATGATCATTGTGCAGAGGTGAGGCAACAAAGGTTGGTGAATTGGGATAATGCATGGACACAGTCTCAGTTCCACTAAGGAGCAGAAATGGTGAATGGGGATTATGCATGGAAGAAGCTCGAGTGCCTCCAAGGAGTATAAATGGTGTATGGGCATCACATTTTGATGTTGATTAGGAGGTTTTTAAGGAGAAAAAATGTTGAATGGGGGTTACGCATAGAAGCATCGGGTGTTCCTCTAAGGAGTGGAAATGGTGAATGGGGATTACACATGGAAGCAACCCTGGTGCCGCTAAGGAGACACAATTGTAGATGGGGATTATCTATGAAAGTATCTCGCGTGTCACTAATAAGAAAAAATTGTGAAAGGGGATTACGTGTGGAAGCTGCTCTGGTGACGCTAAGGAGAGGCAACGGTTAATCAGTTTTACGCAAGAAAGTTTCCCAGGTGCTACTAACGAGTGGTAATGGTGAATGGGGCTTACAAATGGAAGCTTCCCATAAGGTCATCCTCATGTCTGGCTATGAGGACATCCTAACCCACTGGTGGGTTGAGGCATATAATTGGGGCCTACACCTATGCATTAGTGCACAAGAGATATAACACCAACGACATTGGAATCCGTCCAAACAAAGGGAGATGAGAAGTGTGAATCATATGACCAATATTCGAAATACAATGGGGCATCATGAAAAGGGAGATAACTAATGACCATATTAGAATCACAGAATCCACATTTTGTTGGGCTGATATGGGAACAATGAAATTAGGGCCAACCGATGACCGTATTCAAAATACGGTGCCAAACTCGAAGTTTCATCCAAATTCTACTAGGGCATTTGCATATAATTGTAGGTGAGATTAAGCATCATGGGGCCAGGACATTAGTGGGGCCTTTTAGAACTGAAAGAGAATAATGATACAACTGAAGGACATGCAATGTGTTAGGTGGAGTGATAGAATGTTTGAATAGATTCCAATGTTATTGAAATTGCGCCACTGTTATCATGGCGTGGGGAAACTCATTCTTGTCACATAAGCAATCTCTTATTTGAAACAAGAGTCATCCTATTACTGAATGATAGGGCATGATACAGTTTAAAGTCATGTAAGGATGACTATTGAGATCTTTTTCTTGGTGCATAAGCCATCTCTTATTTAGAACAAGAGGAAACCTATATTTTCCACATAGGGTATACTACAGTTTATTGTCATGTAGAGAGGACTATTTTAATCTTTTTCATGGTGCATAAGGAATCTATTGTTTATAGAAATAGGCATAACATGTTTGTCATATAAGGTGTTCTATAGTTTAATGTCATATAGATATGACTATTTCAATCTTATGCTTGGCGCATAAGGCATCTCTTGTTTGGATCAAGAGACGTCCTTTGTTTTTCATATAGTGTGTACTACAGTTTAAATTCATATATATAAAACTATTAGGCACAATGCACCTAGAAATTTCTGGTGTTGGGACTTATCCAAGGGTATTTCTTTCTATTTCAACTTGGTATATGAGTTGAGTAATTAGGTTTGGAGGAGTTGCTTAAAGAAGGGTTCGAATCAAGCTACTCAAGGAATTGAAGATGATAATCTGAAATCATGAACTATGAAAGTGACCAAGAGGAATATGTCAACTCAAGGTATTTCATGGAGTGTGGACGAGTATCTGAATCATTGTATTATATAGGTGGATGGAGGATGTGTTTAAGGGTGAAATGAAAAATGTCGACGTCCTAGCCTGAAAAGTTTGTGGTGAGAGTGTCCTTATTTCATAGTTGTTAGTGACGGTAGCAAAAGAAGTGGCTCGAAGGGCTATAACTAAATCCCAACAGTGATCCAGAGAGGGTTGTGGAGGCGTAGCCCCTGCGCAATGGACCGATGGGCATGAAGGAAGGATCCTCATTAAGGACAGGCCTTTTCAATGTAGCTTCGCGGGGATCTAGGTCTCACAGAGCATGTGTATTTTTAGAGCTTAGGGTCTTGTGGAGCATGGGGCTTCGCAGAGCTCAGGGTCTCATAGATCATGGGGCTTCACAATGCTTAGGATCTTGCAGAGCATGACCTGATTCATAGGGGGGGTGGTTCATGTAGGGTGAATGCTTTGCGAAGCCTCAAGTGCCTCAGAGGGAATTCTTGCTTCAAGAAGGGTGTAGAACTTCATGAAGGGAATCTCTATCTGGGGTGGAATCTCCCAAGAACATACGTAAGGATATTTAGTAGAGCATGATGGATCCATGTACGATGGTGTTCGCGAAGAACATGAGCTCCGCAAATTGATATTTCAAGGGTGTGACTCAGAACCGTCTCATTTCCAATGAAGATATGAGGGGGGTATTTATATGCAAGGGGGTATCCCAATACTTAGAAGAGTTCTACGAAGAAAATGGTGATCCAAAATCTTCAATATATCCATCATGTTCGTCATGTTTCTCAGACTCACAAATGCTACCATCACGGCCTTTGTTGTGCTCATGGTGGCTTCAGTCAAGTTACTCAGACTCATAGAGGCATCTATCATAGCCTTTTTGGCACTCGCAGAGGCTTTGATAAATTTCCCCAGTCTCAAAGAAGCTTCCATCATGCTACTCCACAATCACAGGGGGATCTCTGTGAATGGGATTTGTGAACCGATTTTCCTGCCCAAATTTGAATTTTCATAACTTCTAATCTGTAACTTTTTTTGGGAACTACGACCATTAAAATTGAAGCTTTCAAAATGGTATATGATCTTGGATCATGTATGGAAGCATTTGAAATATTTTGTGGATGTGTTTTATGGTTCCAAAAAATGATCCCCTAAGAATTGCATCCAACAAGGATTAGGACGGTGAGGCCGACCACATTCTGAGAAAACTTCTAAATATAATTCATGCTTTGGGGTCCGCTATACCTCAATAATATTGAGGAGACAACCAATTATATATCTTCTCCCACTTGAGTCATACTCAATGAGGGAAATGAGAGATAATATAAGATCATCCATCTATACGATAGTGATAAATATTAGAAGATGCGAGGGGATCAGAATGGGACATCAATCACCATTTGGAGCATCCTATATGAGAGAGTAGTCACAGCTGGAGAACAGGTCTCTCTGGACAGCCGAATTGCTTCTACCAATGTGTACACTAGTGCATGAGTGGGAAAATTATAGGGTAATTGCAATAAATGTGAACAAAGGGGAATGATAAGTGTGAATAAAAATACCAAAAATTCATAATAAAGTGTCATGACGATGGAGGATAATAGTTGACTATATTTGAAACACATCATACATATCATGTTATCCTGATATGAGGAAAAAAAACAAGGGTTAATTGGTGACTGTATTCGAATCATGAGGCCAAAATTGAAGTGTTGTATGATTCCCTTCAGAACATTGTCTCAGGATAGTTGGCAAGCCTTAAGCCTAGATATCCATACTGTTATGGGGTTCCTTTAGATGTGGAAGAGGATGGGGATCTAAATAGAGGGAATGTGAAGCTTTAATATGGAGTGATGGGTTGTTCTAAATGAGTCTCACACTCCTAAAATTATACCACTGTGAAAAAAGAACATTGTGTTAGTCTATCAGTCTGATCCAAGATAAAATCTAGTTCAAGATAGTACCTCCTTGCGGAGGTCATAGAATGACTTGAAGTTTTACATCCTGAAAATTACGATGGTAGATACGTACTTTAGCATCATATGGTAAGAACGATGCATGGAATAGTTTAAAATCATATGAAAAGGATATGGACATAGTTTCAAGGTCATACTACACTGATTATGGATAATAGTTTAATGTCATCTTGAACAGATTGTAGGCTCCTAGTTTAAGGTCATAGAGGTTGGACGGTGATTAGTGGAAAGAAACCAGGAAATTTAATAGTCATAGGGCTGGGCCTAAGGAAAAATACCTAGGCATCTCTAAGTATCCCATAGGGATAAAAATCATGCCAAATATAGTTCTTGAACACAACATGGTCAAAGACACACACTGGTTGGGGAAATCCTCTCAGGCGAGGAAGCTGATGCATCCCATAATAGTCATTGGGCATCCTGAACTTGTTCAGAGTAGGGGCCCCAGTTTGAAGTCATACATTGAAAACATAGGTACCCCAAAGGATAAATTTCTGATGCAGTTCATAACCTGATGTAAATGAGGACCAATGAAGTTTGAACCACACCGCTTGTTCCTAAAAGGGGATTCTGGGATGAGAAGGTTGGGATAGAGAGTTTACCATTCATGTGTTAGACCTGAGGATTAGATGCACAATTATCTCTATATACCCTACAATGGTAGGAATCAATCCTAACAAGATTCTTTGTATTCTAAACCATTTATCATCATGTGGTCATAATGATAGTGTCGCAGTTTATGGTAGTATGAAAGGACCAACGGGTCACATAGTCTTGTATATGGATATTAACCTACCACAAACCCTAGGCCTATGTGAGCCTTTCTCGGTGTTGGAAACAAAGTTCTTTTTTAGGCCTTCCATATCTAACAAGATCATGTAATGGTGTATAGGAAATATAGGGTGTGGAAACTCCCATAAAAACCAACATTCCTACTCGCCACAAGAAAATACGCAGTGTTACAACACTAAGGCTGTCAAGGATCTGTTAAATGCACAAGGGAATTAATCATGTGATTCACAAAATTCAATATTTGGGACATAATGGGAGTGGAATGATGATAAGTTATAACTGTTGATGATTTTTGAATCATATAATTCATTTTATGTTAGCTTAGAATGGGAACAAACAAATGAGGGTCGACTGCTGACCAAATTCGCTAAAAAGAAATTTTCTCATAATGTCATTTGAAATTATCCAAGATGTTATCCCACGATGGTATGAGAGCCCTAAGTCCTAGAATCCATGCCATTAGGGGGTCCCTTTGGATGTGAAAGAAAATGAAAACCCAAAATGAAAGAATGTGTAATGTGTGAACATTACCCCTAAGGTTTAATCATCCTAGTGGAAGAATGTAAAGAGTGATAATATCGAAGGATATACATTGCATAGTAATTATAAACATGGAATTAATGAAGGCTGAAGAAGTCCACATCACACCACATACTTCGAGGATAACTTAGGTCCACAGGGGATGGGGAGGTGAAAGTGGTTGTGAATGGACCATAGAAAGGAAGTCTGTACGTCACTACATATCCCATAAGGATGGGAATCAATCCACACATAGATCTTGAAGGTGGTATAGCAGGAAACCAATACCAAAAGAGATATGTATACTATTTTTAAGAGGAACATTGTAATTTTTATATAGTTTAACATCGTGTGAACATAGATGGTAAGAATCTTAGTTTACGTTCATAGAGATCAGATCGTAAGATGCCTAAATTAATGTATTGCGAGTGGGACATGCATGTGTAGTTTATCATCATGCGGTAAAAATGAAGAACAAGGAGAGATTTTCCAGGGGTGTGGCTATTGCAAACATGTCGTGAATGAGGACATAAAAGTATCTTCCCACACCACATACTTCTGAGAAAACATGGGTAGAAATGGCGCAAGAGGGTTTATGGTAATGTGGTTGGACCACAAACAAAATGTATTGGCATCACTACATATCCCATAAGAATGAGAATCAAGCCACACATAGTTCTTAAAGATGGTATGGATGTCAGACAATACAAAAAAGGGGAAATTTATTCTTGAGCGAAGACATCATATGGTTGGGTAATTTATCATTACATAGTCTGAGTGTATAATACATAGTTTAGAGTCATATGATAGGGATGTAACAGATCTTAGTTTATGGTCATAGAGCTCGAACCAAAATAGAGATATTCCCAAAGATAAAATATGTGATGTGGTGCCACAAATCAATCCAATGTTAATAGGGATAAGTTATCCCACACCCAATTACAAATTTCCAAAATAATACACATAGTTTAAATTCATGATGTCTTGACCAGGGGACCATAGATCCTAGCTTTAGGTCATATTATTTGGACAAAAAAGGAATCGTGATACTTCCATGCAGTTACAAACCTTACCCAAATACCTAAGACAACGTGACCCTTGCTCAGTGTGGGAGAAAAGAGCGGAGAAGATATTTACAGCACATAGAAGCACATGGTAGAACATGAAGGTGTGTCTCCAATGGTGACCCCAAGACACTAGTTCGTCCTCCTAGCACGCAAAGGAGCACAAAGCGAAAACACCAAGGGTTTCTAAGTTCTTTCTAATTATGATGAGAGGGAATGATATGTGAATCACGAGACTAATATTAATTCTTTAGTGGGGTCGACATAACAATATAGGATAGATGATGACCATGTTCTAAGCACATCATCCATATCGTGTGGCCTAAATTGGGAACTAACAACCGGGGGCAGCTGCTTGCCTTATTCGAAATGCAGAACCTATCTCAAAAAGTTGTTTGAAATCCACTAGGATGTTGGCCTGAAATGTTATGTGAACCTTAAGCCTAAGAACTCATAATGTCCGGGGGTCCTTCCATATATAAAAGGTGGTGGAAACCCAAATGAAGGGACACGTGAATCATGGAAACGGATGAGATCATGTATATACATAACCAAAAACTCTAAGCCTGAACCCATAATGAATCTAAGCACCTTGATGAATGATAATAGATGTCAATAAGTCTAGAAAATAAGGGGAAATGGGTTGGTGAACCTGTTGTTGGACTCAAATATGGAATTTCTGGGCATTCCTACATATCCCATATGGATATGAATCAAGCCATACATAGTTCTTGACACGTATTGTAGTTTAACATCATGTGGTAAGTGCACAAGGGGTAGAGGTTTCTCAAGATAGAATTGTGTATGGAATGGAAGAATAAAAAGATGTGAATGAGGACCAAATAATTCCATATACCACACCATTCACAATCCCAAGAGAGAACCTTGGCCAAGGTTTGGGAGAAGGAATAAACTAACATGAGGCTGGACCTGAGGAAAATATGTCCGAGCATTCCTAAATATCCCATAAGGATGAGAATAAAGCCACACGTAGTTCTTGAAATTCCATGTCGCTTAACATCGTGCAGTAAGGATAATGGATAATGGAAGGGAGATACCCAAAGGGATTCACATGGCATGGCTTTTATAAAACTAACATGAATGAGAACCAAAGAATTCCTCCCCAGACAACATACTTCCAACAGAGTTCGAGCCATGGGGCAGGAAATAAGAAAATATTTGAGGTACCTCAGGCTAGACCTGAAGATGAAATTCATAAATTTTCCTATGCATCGCATAAGGGTGGGAATCAGGACACACATAGTTCTGAAATTTCATGTAGTTTAACGTCATGCGGTAAGGATGCAAGGGGTTGGGGAGATCCTAGAATGGAATACGTGATATGGTTGTTACAAAACTGATGTAAATGAGGATAAGAGATGTCTACACCACATCACGTACTCTGATGAGGATCTTAGGAATGTGGTAAATGAAAAGGAGTGGGGCACACAATACCCAAGATAGACCTGAGGAAACCAACTAGGTGTTCCTATGTATCCTGTGAGGATAGGAATCAATCCACATGTAGTTCTTGAAAATGGCATGGTAGAATAACAATTCCAGATGCAATAATGTTGTGAAGGTCTAGACCATGCACCGAAAGAAGAGGCATTTGATGGATCTTGTTTGTTCGTTAGTGGGGGTGTGTTTTATTTTTGGATCAACAAACACAGGATGGAGAATCCAGACATCACCACAAGAATCAATCCTTATTTTGGCCTTGATAAATAGCATGGTGGATGACCTATGTCAAATATATTGTCTCCTCATGCGAGGAAACCACAATACAGTTTCGTTTATCATTATGGAGCCAGGACAATAGTGTCACAGTTTAAGGTAGTAGGAGAGGACCAGCCCATGCACTTTAACATCATGTGGAAAAGATACAATAATTTATTGTCATGTGGGATGATCCAGTATAGTGTTATTTCATTTGTATTGAACACATATGGAAGAAATAGGTCCTAAAGGGAATGCCCATGGCTTGATAAAGCATACCCAAAGTGAATGAGTACAAAAGTCCACACAACACCACACATAATCCCAAGGGGGGAAATTCAGGTCCAGGGGCTAGAAAAGATTAAGGGACCTGAGGTTGGACCCGAAGATGAAATGTGTGGGTGTTCCTACATATCTCATAAGGATGTGAATCAAGCCACACATAGTCCTTGAAATTTTGTACTGTTTTACTTCATGTGGTAAGGATGAAAAGACAAGGGTATTCTCTAGAAGGAGGGTCACATGGTGCGTCTATTACAAACCTAGCATGAATGAGGACACAAGTCCACCCTGTGCCATGTTCTCTCGATATACTTAGGCTGAGATTCTAGAATAAAGGTAAAAAATGTGATACTTGGTGCTAGACCTAAAGATAAATGTATGCGCATTTCTATATATCCATTAATGATGGGAATCAAGCCATATGTAGTTCTGAAAATGTCATGCAGTTTAACGTCATATGGTAAGAACATGGAATGGATATCTCTCAAGATTGGTATGTGGTGTCGTTATTACAAAAACTATATGAATGAGGATATAAGTCCACACCATACCACATACCACTGGGAGACTTAGGCCAAGGGGGCATAGTGAAGAGAAGGTTTTTAAAAAATGGGGCTGGACACGAGGACGAAATGTCAGGCATTCCTACATATCCCATAAGTATGGGAGTCAAGACATACGTAGTTCTTGAAACTTTAATGTATTTTAACAGTAGACAGTGAGGACGTGTGGAAATAGGAATGTTCTGGAAGGAGTATCACATGATGCAGCCATTGTATACCCAATGTGAATGGGGACTAAATAAGTCCATACTAGAATATATGTATCCCTTTAAGACAACTAAACTCTGGGGGGAGAGAAATTTGATGGGATATACCTGAAGAGGAAATGATTGGGAATTCCTAAGTGTCCCCTGAGGATGGGAATCAATCCATACAAATTTTTGAGGAATGACGTGTAGTTTAATGTCATGCGGTAAGGATGTGGATGATCTTAGTTTTAGGTTGTAGATCACAAACCATAGATTCCCATTTTAATGTCTTGTGTGTGAGACAGAAGGGCATAAATAGGTGAATCATCATGCCCGTCATTAGGGAGACCATGGGGATGGAAGTAAAGATTGAAGATAATTTCTGACCATGTTCGCAACATAGTATCCATACCGTGTTACCTAGAAGGGGTACAAAAGACTAAGCCTAAACTACTGACCATATTCAAATTGCAAGACTTGTGTCAAATTTTCATTAGAGATAATTTGAGACATTGGCCTTAAATAGTAAGTGATCCAAGGTTGTGTCAGACTAGGACTCTATGTATTCCTTTCAGATGTGAAAGAGGATGGAGACCCAGATAAAGGGATATGCGAAGAGTGGTGGTAGCTATACAGTATAATGTCTTACAGTAAGGTTGAGTGAGATCTTAGTTTAACGCCCTATAGCACAGAACATGAGGTGTATTCAACGTTCATATTTTATCATAATGCGAGATGAATGGGATATTGATTTAGGGTCATGGATATCAGACCATAGAGTATGCTAATCATTTATAGTTTAATTTCATGTAGGATGAGGATGAGTAGTTTAACATATATTGGGATAGAGACGAGTAATTTAAAGTCATGCAGAAAAAAGATGAGTAGTTTAATGTTATGAAGGATGATAAGTCAGTTTAACATCATGTGGGATAAAGATGAGCTGTTTAATTTAATGGAGGATGATAATGAATTTTAACGTCATGTGGGATGAATAGAAATAGTTTAATGTCATGTGGGGTGATAATTCAATTTAACATCAAGCGGGATGAAGATGAGCAGTTTAATGTCATGTAGGATGATAATGTAGTTTAACGCCATGTGGGTGGAAGATGAGTTTTTTAATGTTATGCAACATGATAATGTAGTTTAATGTCATGTGGGACGAAGATGAGAAGCTTAATTTCATACAGGATGATAATACTATTTAACTTCATGCGGGACGAAGTTGAGCAGTTTAATGTCATGTAGGAAGATAATGTAGTTTAAAATCATACATGATGAAGATGAGAAGTTTAATTTTCTTAAGGATGATAAGGTAGTATAACGTCATGTGGGACAAAGATGAGTATTTTAATGTCATACTGAATAATAATGAAATCTAACATCATGTGGGATGAAGATGAGAATTTTAATGTCATGAAGGATGATAATGCAGCTAAACATCATGTAAGACAAAGATGACCAGTTTATTATCATGTAGGATGATAATGCAGTTTGATGGAATGGAGGATGAAGATGAGTAGTTTAATGTCATGTAGGAAGATAATGCAATTTAATGTTAGGTAGGACGAAGATTTGTTTTTTAATGTCGTGTAGGACGATATGTAGTTTAATGTCACGTGGGACGAAGAAGAGAAGTTTAATGTCATGCAGGATGATGATGAAGTTCAACGTCATGTGGGATAAAGATGATAAGTTTAATACCATGCGGGACAATAATGATGTTTAATGTCACGCGGGGCAAAGATGAGTATTTTAATGTCATGCAAGATGATAATGTAGTTTAACGTCATGTGAGACGAAGATGATTAGTCTAATGTCCTATAGCATGATAATGCAATTTAATGTCATGAGGGAAGAAGATGAGCAGTTTAATGTTGTGTAGTATGATAGTGAAGTTTACAGTCATATGGGATGATACTGTATATGTCACTCAACTATTTCATTACACATACAAACAAAACTATTTTACCCATGTGACTCATGCTCGGTGTGAAAAACAGGAAGTACAAATTGGATTTTCCTGACACATGGATGCTCACAAAAAGGATAATGGATATTTCAGTTTGGGAATATCCCAACGACACTGGGCTGCTTACTTTATGTGAAAAGATGCATTAAATGGTAACACAAAGGCTTTTGGAGTTACAACTAAACATAGAGAGGTCAAAAAATGTGAATAAAAATGTTTGATATATGTATCCCAATGATGGTGGCATAATGATGGAGGATAACTGCAGACCAAGTTTGAAACACAAAATCTATATTGCATTACCTGGAATGAGGAAATACAAATGAGGGTCGGCCGATGTCTATGTTCCAAACATGGTACATATATCCAAATGCCGTTTGATGTCTTCTGGGGTGTTGGCCCATGACGGTAGGTGAGCCAAAGTGGCATGAGACTAGGCCATTAGGGGGTCCCTTCTAGTATGAAGTATATTATAATCCAAATAAAGGGACGATGAAAAGTGTGGAAATTTATTAGAAGTATGCAAATTTAGAGTCCACCACTCAAGTTCATAGGACACAATGTATTTGAGAACATCAACACGACGCATGATATGGAGGAAGTTGAACCCCTTCTCAAGGATGAGGGTCCTGAGGTAGTTTGTTTCATAGCAGCATGGTAGTAGACCAAGGTCAAGTGCAGAGTACTCTCTCATTTTGAAGCACATGGAATTTCACATTTTTACATCATGCAATTAAGATGTGGAGCCCTTTGAATATTAGTGTATGAGGCATCCTTTGACTGACACATGGTATGGATATAGTTTAACTCCATGTGCTGAGGATAATAAAAACCTATTTTAACATAATATGGTAAGGAAGTTCCATCGTATAGTTTAATTTCACGTGATTAGGACTTGTAGCCCCTATCGTTTATGGTAAAATAGATTTTACCATGGTTTTTGTGGTTTTAGGTCCCATTGCATTGACTAGATGTCACATTGTTTAACGTCATATGAGCAAGATGATGATTTTTATGCAGTTTAATGTCATGCAACTAGGATTTCTTTGTAATGTATTTTAACGTCATGCAACTAGGATGTGAACCCACAAGGATTCTGGCTATTCATGGATGGTCGTCTCTAACCCATTATGGTGGTTTGGGATGATGGGGGAATTCATATGATGGGATTACCCTAAAATTCCCCCAGCATATGCAAGGATTTTCTCCATGCCTGATATGGGAAATCCCATGGTGAATATTCCAGAAGCTAGTGTTAGGGCCATAGAGAGGACCTATGCGGTTTATGTAATGAAACAGTTGGTATGACATAGAGTTTTTCAAGGATTGTGGGGTTGATATATTTCCCTCATCTCGGTAGGGTGACAGTGCACAGATGGAATGGATGCCTAAATCATCGGTATGATGGGGGTAATAGAATCGAGAAAGCATGGATTCTTGGAGTGTTGGTATGACATGGCTATAGATTATAGAAGGCATATAATCTTGGATCATCAATACGATGGGGCGATGAAGCTTAGAAGGTGTGGAAGCCAAGATCTTCAATATGATGGGGGCGATGGAGCCTGGAATGTGTGGATTCTAATAGTGTCGGTACGACGGGGTGATGGATCCCAAAAGGTGTGGAAGCCTTGATTATTGGTACGATGGGATGATTGAGCTCGAAGGTCATGGAATCCAAGAGCATCAGTACAATGAGGGAATGAAGCCCAGAGGGTGTAGAAGTCGAGAGCATCGGTATGACGGGGCGGTGCGGCCTGGAAGGTGTGGAAGCCTTGAGTGTCTGTACGATAGGGGAATAGAGCTTGGAAGGTGTGGAAGCCTAGAGCATCAGTATGATGGGGAAATAGATCTTGTAAGGTTTGGAAGCCAACATATTTGGTATGATGAGTGTGATGGAGCCTGAATTGCATGGAATCCATGAGCGTTGGTACGACAGGGCGATGGAGCCTGGAAGGTGTCGAAGCCTGGACGTTCGGTACGATGGGGCCATGGAGCCCGAAAGGCAAAAAATCTAAGAGTGTTGGGATGATGGGGAAATGGATCCCAAAAGGCGTGGAATCCTAGAGTGTTGATATGATGGGGCAATTTTTCATGGAAGGTTTGGAAGCCTGTACTTACATATCATAATACAGAAAAACCAAGGAAGGGATATGATCGACATGTGCTAGTGTTATTTCTTCAAAAAAGTCTATATTTAACATGAGGAGGACCTTTGTGATATCATGTGGTAACTGCATGGGAAGGACCTACATTTCAGTATATGTCGGTGTCAGGTCAACCTCTACCACAACTAGTAATGTATTGGGGAGGACCTCCCTTCCGGTTGATTTTGGAAACAGGGAGGACCTCCATTCTAGATGATAGTGGAGAGGGGAGGACTTCTACAATGTTTTATGGTGCTATTGGAGATGCATCATTGGGTTTGGGGGTGTTTTCCCCCTGTGTGTCCCATGAGGAATCAGAGTTGGCGATAAGCTGATGGAGTTAGGGGTGGATTCCTCTAGTGTGGCCTATGATGGAAGAGGAGTCAACAAATAGCGGATGGAGGTAGGGGTCGGATGCCCTTGGTGCGTCCTATGATGGTGATGGAGTCAGTGAGGATCTGATGAAGTCAGGGGATGATGCCCCTAGTGTGGCCTATGAAGGTGGAAGAGTCTGTGTGCAACCGATAGAGTTAGGGTCGGATGCCCCTGGTGTGGCTTATAAAGGCGGCGGAGTTAGAGAGGGGCCGATAGAGTCAGGGGGTGGATAACCATGGTGTGGATGCCCCCATTGTGGCTTATCATGGTGGAAGAGTCTGCGAGGAGTTGATGGAGTTGGGGGTGGATGCCCTCATTTCGTCCGATGAAGTTGGTGGAGTCGGTGAGGTGCTAATTGAGTTGGGGTGGATGCCCTCGATGCAGTCAATAAAGGTGGAAGAGTTGGTGAGAAGCCAATAGAGTCGAGGGTATACCCTTGAAATGACCTATGAAAGAGGTAGATTCAGTGACGAGTAGATGGAGTGGAGGGTTGGATTCCCCTAGTGCAGCCTATGAAGGAAGGGGAGTTTGCGAGGAGTTGATGGAGTTGGGTGAAGATGACCCTAAGGCAGCCTTTGAATGAGATAGATTCGATGAAGATCAGATGGAGTCGGGGGTTGGATGCCCCTGGTGTGGCCTATTAAGGCGGAAATGGTAGCGAGGAGTCGATGGATTTGGTGGTAGGGGTCCCCCTATTTTGGACTATGAAGGTGGAAGATTTGGAGAGGAGATGATGGAGTCGGTGGTGAATACACCCGATGAGGCCTAAGAAAGCAGCGAACTCGGCGGGGTATCGATGGATTCCGGGGTGGATGTCCCTATTGTAGACTATGAAGGAAGATAAGTCAACTAGGATCCAATGAAGTCAGAGGTAGGATGCCCCTGGGGTGGCTGATGAAGGTGGTGGAGTCGGCGAGGAGTCATTGGAGTTGGGGGGTGGATGCCCCCAATAAGGCCTATGAAGACGCTGTAGTCAGTGAGGTGCCCATGAAGTTAGGGGAGAATGCCCCAAGTGCAGCCTATAATGGCAGCAGATTTTATAAAAAGCCAATGGAGTTGGGGGAGGATGCCCCCGGTACTGCCTATGAAGGCATTGGAGTCAGCGAGGAGCCGAGGAAGTCGGGGGTGGATGGCCCCAGCACAACCCATGAAGGAAAAAATGTCTTCAAGGATCTGATGGAGTCTAGGGAGGGTTCCCCCAGTGAGGAATATAAAGGTGGAAGTGTCAGTGAGGAGCTGATGGAGTCACAGTTCAATACCCCCAGTGTGACCTATGAAGGCGGTGTAGGTGTCGAGGAGCTAATGGAGTCGAGCGTGAATGCCCCCGACGTGGGCTATAAAGTCGAAGAATTCAGAGAGGAGTTGATGGAGTTGGAGGAAAATTCCCATGTAGTGTCCTATGAAGGAATATGATTCTGTGGGGAGCTGATGGAGTCAGGGTAGAATGCCCCCAGAGAGGCCAATGAAGGAGGTAGAGTCAATGAGAAGCCAATGGAGTTGGGGGAGGATGCCCCTGGTGCATCCTATAAAGGTATAAGATTCGGAAAGGGGATGATGGAGTCGAGGATTAAAAGCCCCTAGTTTGGCCTATGAAGGCGGCAGAGTCATTGAGGAGTTGATTGAGTTGGGGGGAGGATACCCTCGAGGCGGCCTATGAAGGCTGCATGGTCAGTGAGGAGCTGTTGAAGTCAAGGGACGATGCCATCAAGGCGGCCTATGAAGGAGGAAGAGTTAGAGAGGAGCTAAAGGAGTCTGGGGGGTAGATTCCCCAGGCGAAACCTATGAATGTATAGAGTCAGCGAGGATCTAATGGAGTCAGGGGTGGATGCCCTCGGTGCGGCCTATGAATGTGGCAGATTCGGCGAGGAGATGATGGAGTCGGGGTGGGAGGATGCCAGTTGTGCACCCTATGAAGAAGGCAGATTCAGTGAGGAGCTTGTGAAGTCGGGGCGGATTCCCGCTCTATGGACTGAAGGGGCGGTGAGTCTGCAAGGAGCTGATGGAGTCTTGCGGAGGATGCCCCCTACACAGCACGAAATCGAGGTGGGGTCGGTGACGAGCTAATGGAGTTAGGGGCGGAATCCCTATGCACAACCTAAAAGGGTGGCCTATCAACAAGGATCCATTGGAGTCGGGGGAAGATGCCCCCTATCATCATCCACCCATTGCTACTCATCCTCCCACACATGAAGGTGAGGGGATTCACATGGTTGATGCCTTTATTTTTTAATTCCGGCCATTTTTTATCTGCCCATAGTCGATGGATAAGAGATTCACATCGGGTTCACCATTTCTATTTCAGATGCCTTTGCTGTGGTGCACACATCCATCTATCAGGGAGGACACAATGTTTGGTTATTGCCCCACATTCCAAATTTCTAAGGCAAGTAACATTCATCCCTTCGTCAGGGACATTTTCTCCATGATTGAAACGAGATAGTGGGATGTTTGTTCCTCCTTCCATGGATTCCTCCTCGAAACTGGACACCTAGTCTGGGTCTCCCTTAAAGATTAATATGTTGTTTGTGAAACTCATCCCTGATTCCATATCATTGTGGATTCTGGTTAATTACACTTCTTTTTTTCTGGACATTCCAAGGGGTCTTGATAGGATAACAAACTTCAATCAGAGTATATGGTGATATCAGGCATGTTGGGGCATCTTTGGATGCGTGGAAATTTTTCAACTATATTCATCCTCATAGGAGGGCATCTCAAGGGAATGGAAACACGAGGAATACCAAATCATTCATGGGGTATGTTATGCCAGAGGCATGTATCTGAGTTTTTCATCTGCTTCCTATGTTTAACATGGGGTACACTACGAGTTTAATATCTTGGGGATACGGTTACGCCAATGGCATGCCTTATGAGGTTTTACTTAGGCATATCATGTTTAACATGAGGTATCTCCTGATTTTAATGTCTAGCAGAGATGATTGCACCAAAGGCATGCCTTCTGAGGATTTCCTTGGGAATATCATGTTTAACATGAGGTATGTCGCAAGTTTAACATCCAGTGTAGATGATATGACGGTGATCATAGCATCCCATGGAGGTAGATTAGATTGGTACATCCCTTGGGGGAATTATCTTGAGTTTGTACTACGTATATCGATAAGAACACCCAATAAGTGTGGACCAAGGATGGTGTGTCCCATAAAGGGAAGATATCACAATTTGAATTCTGATCTGGACACCACTGAGGGTGGATTAGGGAGAGATCACCCCAAAAAGTGGGATGCCAGATGGATGGATTCTAACACCCAATAAGAGCGGACCCAGGGTGGTGTGTTCTATTAAGGGAAGATGTCACACTATGAAGGCTGATCTGGACACTGTAACGACCCGATATTTTGAATAATCTTTGTTTCCTATTTTTATCTGTTATTTTATTTTATACTAAACAAAACTATTTCATTTATTTAATGAAATGAGTACAATTAAAATGATACAGTTAGCTTTTCACTTTTATATGACCGTTGGTCAATATAACCATTGGAAACTAAACTCTTAATGTTGCAATTGTTGTTTATAAATACAAGTGATCTTGGATACATAGAGAAGATTTTATGGCCGCATCTAGTAGTCTCGAGCGTTTTGAATCCCATATGACGGAACTTGGGAAGGAGGTAGCACCACTGGGCTTTGCTCTGGACCAAACCCAAGACGAACTTCATCATGTGAACCTTGAATGGAATCACCTAAGGGAGAAGTTTAGGCTAATAGAAATCACCAGTCGGGCAATGTTGGCCAAGCCGCCCCAAGATTCTATCACCTTAACACACCTTACACTTGGGCCTTATACTAGTGTTATAAGGTTCTATGTAATGAGACCATAACTGATTTATGCAATCCGTTGATATAAATAAAACTTTTTATTTATTTTTATGGTGAAGTTTGTGAATCTCAAATTTCTGGATAAATATAGGATGTATATTATTGATAAATATTGGAAAAAGGATATTTTAAAATATTTATCTAAACCTTAAATAGTTAATAATGTATAATGATTTTCAAAAAATGCTCTTGCACAGTTATGTTCAGTAAAAAATTTAGAGTCTAAAAAGATCAACTTAATTTGTGATGAATAGTAAATTATGGATAATAATTTTACGCATATGAATAGTAAAATGATCAAATGGACTAGTAACCTCACTTAAGAAAGTATTAATATAATTTAGGCAACTTGATTAGGTAATTTCATTCAATAAAATAAGTAAATAACGGTTTCAGAAATTATTACATAATTATTAATTTTGTCAGGTAAATAGTGTTTTTATTTAAAAATTAAATTAAAAATATTTAGAAAATTATTTTCAAAAAATGGAGTTCATTTTTGAATTCAGAACATTGATATTAGATTAGAGTTAATTTTTGGGATTTTTCTGAAACATATGATTTTTCGGTGAATAGTAAAAATGCATTTTTGAGTTTTGGGTGTTTAATGACATAATTAATGATGTAATAAGTATGTAATCATTCTGGTCAACTTATTAATAGTAAGATATGCTACGATGTGTCCCATGTGTCCAATACCATGGGAAAATACCAATGGGAAAGACAATAGTTTTTCCAATACCGCCGATGAGGTGTCCCTTAGAAATTAATAATTTATTCCCTCACTTATCCTATAAATTTCATTTATAAATCCTTCCCAATGAATTTCTCGTATCTTTACCTCCAAAGGAGTCCTCCCATGGTTCTCTAAAGCCTCATAAGGTCCCGACCTTCAAACATTCGATGTTCCTCCTTAGGGTAAGGGAATCTTTCACCCTTCTCTTTTAAATCATGACTTCCTTAGTGTTGTGTATTCTAGTATCCATCTATTTATGTTGAGGGTAAGTTATTATATGTTCTCATTAATTTCCATTTCATGTCTAATTTTTGAGAGACCCTTTCCTCTCTTGTCAATTTTTTTCCTGAATTTTTAAGTGACGATGTTAGGCTGCCGAATTACCCGTAAAAGAAATCACATCTTCTCTTTTCTTTAATGTTTTATTTTCTTGTATTATGTAATTAAAATATCCATAACATGATCATATTATGTACCCACACTATATTATAAATTATTTATGAGTGTGTGACCCTTTTCCCCTCTCTTTTTAATCTTTTATAAAACCATGTTATATAGCCATTATGCTGCAGAAATTTCGCCTCATATTTTATATCTCTTTCTCTCCATAAATTCTCTTTTTTTATTTATGTGAATACCCAGACATATTTTGTTGTTATGAGTGTTAATAAATATATAAATATGATATAATTTATTCTGGAATTGACATATATATAACCCTCACTCCCTTTCCATGGGTTATAAATGACATAATTATCTTATTTTGAAGAACTTTTAAAATGTCATGATCTTGAAATGAACCCCATTTCTTTTATTCTCCATGGGTTATTTATGAAATGTTTGATTATGATATATGTGGCTCAAATGAAAGTAAATATATATAATGAGTGCACCCTGATAGCGCTCCTATGCATTGGGTAATGAAATTAATCTCTAGATATGACAAGTTTCAGATACCTTAGTGAATGACCATTGTAATTTTTATGACACCACGTGGATAAACCTTGGTGATGTGTTCAGGAATTTCTAAATGAAATGTTGTATCCATAAATTCATGTTATTCTTAACGTTCTTTTAGTTATTATATTCCTATATTACAATTTCCCATGTCTATATTTTTTACTCAAGTTCTTATTGATATCACAAGTACATTGATTCCCTTATTTACCCTTACTGGTCCTTCTGCTCACCCTTTACATTGATGTATGTCTCCAGAATATGAGATGTAGTAATTGTACATCGTATTAGACTATAATGAAGCCTTATAAGTGGTTTAGAAGAATTGTTTATGTTGTTTTCATGTATTATGTTTTTGATTTCCAAGACACTAGACTTTAAAGATCCTCTGTTTGTAAAATGTAATGAAAAGTTATGTAATAAAAAGGCGGTTTGTCGTAGTTGGTATCAGAGGATATATTAGTTATTTATGGAAATTAGGATATAAAAACATAAGAAAGAACCCTATAGAATAGCTTAAATATAGGAAAACATCTAGGTATTTCGGTGAGTATTGAGTAAGTGGTTTATCAAGAAAATACATCCATGTCTGGATACGAGCAGGTAGAGGTGGCTCTGGCACAAATGTTCATAGGGGTAAAACCCAGAAACACCGCTTTGATCTAGAATCAAATGGGAACTGGTACACGACAATAGTCCATGCTGTACTTTTTTGTTACAACACTCACAGGGGATATGTTTGGTTAATGAAAAGATTTTTTATGAATCATTATGAAGGAATTATAGGGAAATTTAATTGTCCAAGCAAGACGTTTTAAGACATAAAATCCTTTATAGTTAAAAGATTCATAAATGAAATAGGTTTCTCACTAAGGTTTTATTCATTTAGAAAATGGTGGGCAATAGGAGGAACCGTGGAAATGGTGACCACATTGGACCATGCTCGAACGACCCTCTGATGGAAGCCAAAATGGAAACATTCATGAGAATGATGAACCAACTGACTCAAGTTATAGGAAAAAAAATTAATCAAGCTGAGAGCCCAATATCACCACGAAGGGAACAAAATTATTTTGAGTCCTTTATGTGTCAACGACCACCAAACTTCAGTGCATTAACTGGCACATTGATTGCTGAGTAATGGATCAACTCCATCAAGAAGATCTTTTCTGTGCTCTATTATTCAGATCAACAGAAGGTCACCCTGGCTGTCTATCACATAGAAAGAGAAGCTAATCAGTGGTGGGAACTAATTAAAAACCCAAGGAAAAGAGTGGAACTTGATGCTATTGTGTGGGAAGAGTTCAGAAAGATTTTTTTCAGTAAATATTTCCCTCATTCCATGAGAAAAATAATAGATAAGGAGTTTCTCAAGCTGATGTAGAAGGAGAATGAATCTTTGTGAAGCTACGAGATGAACTTCACAAGGATTTCACGTTGAACATGTAGCTCTATCATGGATCCAAATGGTAAATTAGATAGATTTTTCGGTGGAATGAGACCTCTTTTGTGGAATAATATAGCCATCTAAGACTATGATAGCTATGAGGAGATTAGGTGGATTGCGATGAAAGTCGAGCAGGAGTTTGGTAAGATGCGGTGGTCTCATAAATCAAATGACAAGAAGAGATTGATGGATCCCAGCTTATGGAGTACCTTCTATCAGGTAAGAGGAGGCAATCAAGTGCAACTTCCCATGTGTAATAAATATGGGAAGAAGCAATCAGGGAATTGCCTTCTCAGGAGTAGGAAATGCTACATGTGTGGAAGAGATGGTCATATTACGAGGAATTGTCATAGTGAGGTGAAAGTTCAACTTCCACACACTAACGACAATGGGAATATGGAGAAGTCCCCACCTGATGTCAAGTTATTTATGTGTGGACATTGTGGGAACTTTTCCAATCTTTGTCCGAATCTGAGGGCAGTAGAGGAAGACCACCAACAGCCTCAACAAAGGCCAAGGGAGTAAGGCCGTGCTTTTTCTATCACGACAACTGAAGTTGATTCTCTGAATGATGTGGTATCAGTTAATCCCGATGTCCTCTAAAAGATAACAAGTACTTTGTTTGATTCTGGTTCGACTCATTCCTTTATTTCTTCTAAGTTTTCAATGAATTTAGATTAAACCCTAGATTTTCCAAAAGTAGAGTTATCAGTCAAGACTCCAGGTGGGATTATCCAAGAATCGTCAGTGTTTAGAAACTCTAGTATTTACTCTAGTGAGAACAATTTTATCACAAATCTAGTAGTAATTCCCAGGGAAGAATTCGACATTATACTAGGGATGGACTGGCTCTCAATGTATATTTCTAATATCAATTGTTGAAGCAACGAAATATCCATAGTCTTGAATGGAAAATCTACAGTTATCTTCAAAGGAGAGATATCTCAACCTGATCATTACCTAAAAGAACCCCATATATCCTTCTTTAGGTAGTTGATCGGTGAAGAAGAATAATGAGATGAGAGTTTAAGGATATAAAATGTCCCCATCATTCAGGAATATGTTGACGTATTTCCCGAGGAGTTACCCAGACCTCCCCAAGAAAGAAAGGTAGTGTTCTTTATTGAACTTGTACCTGGATCTCATCCAATATCAAAGACCCCATATAGGATGGAAAATGTGGAGCTGGAGGAATTAAAGAAAAAACTCCAAGATCGTTTGGAGAAGGGTTTTATCTGACAGAGTGTGTCTCCTTGGGGAGCACATGTTATCTTTGTGAAGAAAAATGATGGATTGATGTGGCTATGCATTGATTATAGAGAACTAAATAGAAGAGTGGCCTCATCCAACAACAATAACTGAGATGAAAAGTTTCCTTATATTGGAAGGATATTATTGGAGGATTTTGAAAAACATTTCACGAATTTCTTATCCATTAAACGTGTTAACTCGAAAAGGGGTCATGTTCCTCTGGACAAAGGAGTGTGAGGAATGTTTTGAAGATTTAAAGAAGAGATTGGTTACTACACCCATGTTAACTCTACCCTCAAGTAGAGAAGGATTCGTTATTTTTAGTGACGTGTCTCTCAAATGGGCTTGGGTGTGTCCACAAGCAAAATTACAAAGTCATTACTTATGCTTCTCGATAGTTGAAGACTCGTGAGTAGAATTATCCCATGCATGATCCGGAACTAGCTGCGGTCATTTTTATTCTGAAGTTATGGAGGCACTATCTCAATTGGGAGAAATGTGATATATAGACATACCATCAAAGTTTGAAGTATATTTTCACATAAAATTAATTTAACATGAGACAAAGTATATAGTTGGAACTTCTCAAAGACTATGATTGTTCAATTCATTATCATCCCAGAAGAGAAAACAATGTTGCTGATGCATTAAGAAAGAAAGACCCAGTTTTTCATTCCATGATGAGGATTCAAATAGATCCTTTGATCAATTACCTAGTAAATTCGGACATGGGAATTATTATGGAAGAGACATCATCAACCCTAAACCAATGGATTTTTCACCAATCATTACTAGATAAGATCAAGAAATATCAGAAAGAAGATCATTTGTTACAGAAGAAGTTTTAGGCTATAAAGGATAGGAAGTCTCCTGTGTTTAATATTGATCAAGAATGTGTATTGAAATTACATACAAGTCTATGTGTTCCATCTATTTCGCAAATAAATAAGGAACTAATGGTTGAAGCTCGAAGCTCTACTTTCTCTATAAATGTTGCAAGCACAAAAATGTATAGGGACGTTCATGATCATTTTTGGTGGGATAATATGAAAAAAGAGATTGATGACTACACTAAAAGGTTCCAATAATGTCAGTATGTGAAGGTAGAGAGACAACTTCCAAAAGGGGTATTGAAACCACTACCCATAACAGCATGGATGTGGGACAATATCACTACAGACTTCATCACTGGTCTCCTGAGAACTTCTAAAGGAAACAATGTGATATGGGTTATTGTGGAAAGTCTCACCAATACTTCCCATTTCATATCTATTTAGGAATATTTCTCTCTTGATAAAATTTCCATGATTCATGTGAAGGAAGTCGTAAGGCTGCATGGAGTTCCCCTTTCTATCATATCTAATCATGATCCAAGGTTCACATCAAAATTCTGGAGAAGTCTTCAACATTCTCTGAGCACTAAATTGAATTTTAGTACAGCCTATCACCCCCAAACTAATGTCTAATCTGAAAGGACTATTCAAACCCTTGATGACATACTGAGAACATGATCAATGGAATTTAATGGTGGATGGGATCAACCTCTCCATTTAGTTGAGTTCTCTTACTACACAAGGTTCCACTCAAGCATTCAAATGGAACCCTATGAAGCTCTATATGGGAAGCGGTGTAGTACTCCAACTAGTTGGGATGAAGCTGGTGAGAGAAAGCTTCTTAGGTCTGATCTTTTCCCAAAGATGGCTGAGAAAGTCCATGCCATCCAGCAACAAATTAAGGCTGCTCAGTGTCGAAAAAATAGCTATACTGACAACTGTCGAAGTGACTTGGATATTGATATTTGTGACAAGGCCTTTCTTTGAATTTTACCTTGAAATAGAGTCATGAGGTTTGGGAAGAAAGGGAAGATCATCCCCTAGTACATTGGCCCCTAGGAAATCCTTGATCGCGTAGGAATAGTGTCCTATCGGCTTGTAATCCCTCCAAATCTAGCACAAGTTCATGTTGTCTTGAGTGTATCCCTCTTGATGAAGTATATAACTAACCCTTCACATGTACAAAACCTCGAGGGGATACAACTGGAACATGACCTCTCTTATGAGGAGCAGCCAGTGGAGATCTTGGATCATAGAGACATGGTTCTATGCAACAAGACTACCCATCTTGTTATGGTGTTATGTAGGAACATCAAATGTGAAGAAACCACGTGGGAACTTAAGGAATCTATGATGCATAAGTACCCACAACTTTTCTCTTCATATGGTATGAGTTAAAATTTCAGGGATGAAATTTCTTAAGGGGGAAGAATGTAACGACCCGAACTTTTTTATAAATTTTGTTTTCTATTTTTTTGTGTGATTTTAATTTATAATCAAAAAAACTATTTCATTTATTTAATAAAATGAGTATAATTAAAATGATACCATTAGTTTTCGTCTTTTATATAACTATTGGTCAATATAACCGTTGGAAAATAAACTCTTAATGTTGCGATTATTGTTTATAAATACAAGTGATCATGGTTACATAAAAAAGATTCGATGGACTCATCCAGTAGTCTGAGGCTATTCGAATCCCATATGATGGAACTTGGGAAAGAGGTAGCACCATTGGGATTAGCTCTGGACCAAACCCAAGCCAAACTTCATCATGTGAAGCTTGAATGGAATCGTCTATGGGAGAAGTTCAAGCTAATTGAAATCACCACTCAGGCAATGTTGGCTGAGCCACCCCAAGATTCTATCACCTTAGCACACCTTACACTTAGGTTCTATTCTTGTTTTATAAGGGGCTATGTAATGAGACCTTTGCTGCTTTATGTAATCTTTTGATATAAATAAAAAATGTTATTTCTTCTTATGGTGTAGTCTGTGAATCTCAAATTTTCGAATAAATATAGGATCTACATTATTGATGATTTTTGGAAAAATGAGATTTTAAAATATTTATGGAAACATTAATTAATTAATAGTGTAATGATTTTAAAAAAATTGTCATCTACAGTTATGTTCATTAAGAAATTTAGAGTCCGATAAGATCAAGATAATTTTTGAGGAATAGTAAATTATGAATTGTAATTTTATGATTATGAATAGTAATATGTCAAATTGGATTAGTAAACTCACATAATAATGTATTATTATAATTTAGGCACCTTGATTAGGTAATGTGATTTAATAAAATAAGTAAATAACTATTTCAGAAATTATTAGATAAGTATTAGTTTTTTCAGGTGAATAGTGTTTTAATTTAATAATTAAATTAAAAATATTTAGAAAATTAATATCATAAAATGGAGTTCATTTTTGAATTCAGAACATCGATATTAGGTTAGAGTGAATTTTTTGGAATTTTCTTAAATAGTTGATTTTTTGGTTAATAGTAAAAATCCAGTTTTGAGTTTCGGGTGTTTAATGAAATCATTAATGATGTAATAAGTCTATAATACTTCTGGTCTACTTATAAATAATAATATATACTATGAGTTATCCCAAGTGGCCAATACCATGGGAAAATACCATGGGAAAGCCCATGGTTTTTCCAATACCACCGATGAGGTGTCCCTTGGAAATTAATAATTTATTCCTTCACTTATCCAAAAAAACCAAGGCATTACCTCATTAATTTAATTTCCAAATCCTTGCCAACAATGTTATAGTATCTTTACCTTTTAAATATTCCACCCATGGTTCCCTCAAACCTCCCAAGGTCCCAACCTTCACGCTTTCGAAGTTACTCTTCAAGGTAAGGGAATATTTCACCTTCCTCTTTTATGTCATGACATCCTTTATGTTGTGTCTTCTAGTTTCCATATTATTATGTTTAGGGTATGTTATTATATTTTCTCATTACTGTCCATTTCATGTTTAATTTCTGAGAGACCCTTTCTTCTCTCGTCAATTTGTTTCTGAATTATTAAGTGACGCTATTAGGCTGCCAAATTTCTCGTAAAAGAAATCACATATTATCTTTTCTTTAATGTTTTCTTTTCATGGGGTATGTCATTAAAATATATATAAAATTATCTTATTATGACACCATTCTGTATTATGAATTATTTATGAGTGTGTTACTCTTTTCCCCTATCTTTTCAAAGTTTTCTAAAACAATGTTTTATAGCTGTTATGCTGCCGAAATTTCGCCTCAAATTTTCTATCTCTTTTTCTCCAGAAATTTTCTTGTTTTATTTATGTGAATACCCATACATATTTCATATCTATGGGTGTTCATAAATATATAAATACGATATATTTGATTTTGGAATTGACATACATATAACCCTCACTCCCTTTCCATGCCATATAAATGACATAATGATCTTATTTTTAAAAACATTTAAAAAGTCACGATCTTGAAATGAAAGCCATTTATTTTATTCTCCATGGGTTGTTTATGAAATGTTTGATTATGATCTATGTGGATCACATGAAATTAAATAAATATTAATGGTTCACCCTGATAGAGCTCTAATACATTGGGTAAATAAATCAACCTCTAGAGATGAAAAGTTTCATGATACCTTGGTGAATGACCATGTTAATTGTTATGACACCTCGTGGATAAACCTTGGCGGTATGTTCATGAATGTATAAAAGAAATTTTGTAGCCACATATTCAAATTATGTTTCAAGTTATTTTAATTATTTTATGCCTATACTTCCATTTATCATGTTTATATGTTTTTATTCAAGTTCTTATTGATATCACAAGTACCCCGATTCCCATGTTTATCCTTACCGGGCCTTCTGCTGACACTTTATTTTGATGTATGTCTCCAGGATATGATACATAGTAATTTTACATAGGATAAACATATGATGAAGCATTAAAAGTGGTTTTGAATAATTTTTTATGTTGTTTTCATGTAATATGTTCCTGATTTCCAAGACACTAGACTTTAAAGATCCTATGTTTGTAAAATATAAGGAAAAGTTATGTAATAAAAAGGCAGGATGCCATAGACACCACTCAAATAGGATCAGGGGGAGTGGACCCAATAAAGGGGCACCAGATGGATGGGTCAGAATTCCATATGAGGGTAGTCCTAGGGTGAAGTGTCTCAAAAAGGGAAGAGGTCACACCGTAAAGGTTTATCTAGACACTACTGAGGGAAGATTAGGGAGAGTGCACCCTAAAAAGGGGGACCCTAGATGGATGGATTAGAAAGACCAATGAGAACAGACCTAGGGTGGTGTGCCCCAAAAAAGGAATGATTTCACACTGGTAAGGATGCTCTAGACACCACTGATGGTGGATCAGTGAGAGTTCACCCTATAAAGGGGACACTGGGGTTTAACAATGGTTGGAATTGAACCTCAGGGAGAATTCCTACAAACTATGTTTAGATGAAAGGTATCAAATACCATTTAGTTTGAATGGGTGATCCTTGAAATCAGGTTTTACATGAAGTAAAATAACTTGAATACATGATGGGGATTATACGTTGTTAGAGACACATTGTATGAGGGACACTATTGGTTAGAGGAGTATGGATTGAGGGTAAGAACTATTCATGATTAGCTTCCTGAGAACTGGTCTGACACCACTAAGGGGTGGACCATGGATATAGGTTCCAACAAAGGGCACACAATTGTTTACTAGTGCATGGGGATAAACCTCAGGGAGGCTTCCTATATACCTTGTCTAGGATACAAGGATAAAAAACCATGTAATTTGAAAGCATAAAGTTTAACGTCATGTGGTATGAAAGGATAATACATTTTAACATCATGTAGGATGAGGCTAAACCAGAGTGAAATGGTCGGGACTGATGGGTAATTAGCTTGAACCTTATGGAGGCTTCCTACGTACCTTTCCAAAAAAGGGAAAAGATCATAGTCCACATAGTTCAGAAAAAAGGGGCATGTGGCTTACGCACTAAGGTGGCCAAAAATAGATGTCATGGTCACTATTTAACATAATCTTATATGGTTCATGATTGATGTTAGAAACAAGAGGCAACAATACACAAGACGATCATGGTGTAAAGGTAAGGCCACGAAGGGTGGTGAATGGGGATTACACATGGAAGAAACATGGGTGCTGCTGAGGAGAGACAATGGTGAATGGAGCATATGCATGGAAGTAGCGCAGATACTGCTAAGAAGTGGCAATTTTGGTTGGGGATTATGCAAGGAAGCAACTTGGGTGCCTCTATGGAGCGAAGATGGTGAATGGATCTTAGAAATGGAAGCAACCCAGATGCCCCTAAAGAGCAGCAAGGGTGGATGGGGTTACACATGAAAGTGCTCGGGTGTTGCTAAGGAGCGAAAATGGTGAATAGGGATTATTCATGGAAGCTTCCTAGGTGTGTCAAAGGATCTAAAATGATGAATGGGTATTACGTATGAAAGTTGTCCGGGTGCTATTAAAGAGCGGCAATGGTGAATGGGGCTTACACTTGGAGGATTCCCATAATGTATTACCCATGTTTTTCCATGAGGGAAACCCAAATAACTGGTGGGTTGGGGCATATAATTGGGGCCTACACCTATGCGCTAGTGCACATGTAGTATAATTCCAAGGGAGTTATAATCAGTCTAAAGAAAGGGAGATGGAAAGTGTGAATCATGTGACCAACATTCGGAACACAATGGGGGAAACATGAAGAAGTGAGATAATATATGACTATATTCGAATCATTCTCCCCACAATGTGTTATTATAATCCGAAAACAAGAAAATGAGGGCCAAATTATGACCGTATTCGAAACATGGGGCCAAACTCGAAGGGTCATCCAAATTCTTATGGGACATTGGCACAAAATGGTAGGTGACCTGAAGTGGCATGGAACCAGGACATTAGGGGGTCCCTTCAGACATGAAATAGGATAAATATCCAAATGTTGGGCATGAAAAGCATGAGGTTGAGTGATTGAATGTTTTAACTAATTCCAACACTCTTGAAATTATTCCACTGTAATTATGGTATTAGTTATCTTATGATTGTGAAACAAGCTATATATTATTTGGAATAATAGGAATCCTTTTTTAGAATGATAGGTAATGATACGGTTTAATGTCATGTAGTGGGAACTATTGGCATATTTTCCTTGGAACATAAGGCATATGTTATTTATAATAAGAGGCATCCTATATTTGTCACATAGGTGGTACTATAGTTTATAGTCATGTATAGAGTACTATTATCATATTATTCATGGTGTATAGGGCATCTCTTTTTTGGAGAAATAGGCATCCTATGTTTATCATATATGGTGAACTAAAATTTAAATCATATAGATAGGACTATTGGAATTTTATGCATGGTGCGTAAGTCATATCTTGTTTGGAGTAATAGGAAAACTATGTTTTTCATATAGGGTGTAATGACGTTTAAAGTAATATAGATAGGACTATTAGGCATAAGATGCCTATCAATTTCTAGTGCTAGAACTTACACAGGAGCAGCCATTTCTGGTTCAACTTGGCATATGAGTCAAGTGATTGGGTTTGAAGGAGTTTCATGAGGAATGGTTCGACTAAAGGTGTAATGCCCCGACCCCAATTACCCAGAGTCAGTGCATTATTTTATAACATTGGAAAGATACAAGGAATCATTTCTTGAATGACCGATCAGTTTAGTTGCCTTGGAAGTACTAGATACATTCATAAGCTTTACCTTACATCATGAAACAAAAAAATCAACAACATTTTGTCCCCTTTTGAACACACTTATATCCTTAGATTATCCTTGCAGGTCAACCATAAAATACATCTTCACATCCTGAGAAAAATAAAACATAGAAAGGGGTGAGTTCAGATTCTCAGTAAGGATAACAATATAGTAGAAACATTCATAAATAAGAATAAACATTTAAGGAAATGTATAAGACTAAAACAAAAGACTTTTAAACATAAAATTTATAATAATATGTCAAAGATAAAATCCAATAATGACATTTACTTAACCTCATCGATATTCTTCTAGTAAAATAATGACATACAATATCATTATCCACTTTCATAATGATGGAATGCATAATTACAGACTTCAAAACCACATAGTCAAGACCTTGTGCCAAGGCTACAAATCAGATTTTGTCAAGCCCTTGTGCCAAGACAGTAGTTTATCTCATAAGATCTACATATGCATCAAGGATCTATAGAAGGCTCCACCAGTCACTTACTAAGTCCAATGAATTCCTCATATGAAAAGGTTTAAACCTAACATAAACATTTGTATTAAAACTAGAATACGAAATGTCAATACTTTATCCATAAACCAGGAATGTTGTAAAAATAACACAGCCAAAATAAAACATATCACAAAACCTTCGATACAATATGGGAGTTTCGTATCATAATAAATCAACTTCAAACAAGCTTAAAATCTATCAAAGGATGTTGACATAGATGAAATCCAAATTTTTTTTAGATAAATATTTCTTTCTATTTTGAAATCATTTAAAAGTCATATAATTATAACAGAAAACATTTATTTTGAAAATATTCTTACAAGATTTTATGGGAATATTTGACGATGATATAACATTTTAAAATAGCCACACATACATTATAAGTTAAAAAAGGACATTCTTACCTTAATTTTATCGAAAAGGTCATAATGTACCTTGTCTAGAAAACGACAGAAAGATTCTTTTCAAAACATATATTGCCAAATAAGGGTATAAATTACTTTAACCCATAATATAGTAAATAGTAAAAATGTTTTGAATTACATTTTTATGAAAACACGGATGGGGATGATAATGAGGTCCCAGTAGATACTTACATAAAAACAAACTCAGTTGATAAAGTGATTTTGAAATTAACCCTTACCTTGTGCTTTTATTTAGGAGATGGTATTTTAACCTCCTGTATAACAATTGAAACATTTTTATTAAATTATACAATAACTATATACATAAATATGATATCATATATGATCATCTAATATTTTTTGTTAATAATATTTTAGAAGTATCATCATTTCGGTTGTTAAATAATCTGTTTTCCTTTTTATGATCGGTTACGTAAGATATGTTTTATATGGATAGGATGTATTTTATTCATATAAAGAATTATATTAAGTTCTTAAACATTATTTGTAATTATAAAATGAAAATTATTCTTGATTTATTACGATGGGTAAGGAATCTCATCGCGTTCGTGCAGATGGTAATCTGTATGTATGCACGAGCGACAATATCATTATATTAATGATAAAATAGTATGTAATTGGATGGTATATCATATATAAATAATCATTTCCATGTTATATTTATTATTTATATCAGTTATAATCATTATTATTCCCATCTAAATAATGAAGTGTTTGAATAACAAACTACACCATGACGTGGAGACGGTAAGTCGTACGTACACACATATAGTGACTCTGTCATTCATATGATGGGTAGAATAATGAATATGTTTTTACAATTTCCATAATAACATATTATCATATAGAAGATACATGAGTTATTATTTTATAATGGAAATAAAAAATAAATATGAAGTATAACGAGAAAAGAACATGAAAGAGGGTGGTGACATTATTACCTCTTCATCAGCTGTTTTCTTTTAATTTGATCAAAAGGGATCCTTAGGTCGGCTTTATGATCAAAATAAGGCCTCTAGGTTTAAGGGAGGTAAATTGGGAGGATATTTGGGTAGGTTTTGTCCAATCCAAATGGATTTGGAGAACTGATTTTGAGAGTAGGGGAAGTGCCGTTTTATAAGATAGGTGAGGGGAACCTTAGGAAAAGATTGAAATATTATTTTATAATAAATTAATTTTCAGTTTATAATGGCTCGAAAATAATTTATTTCGAGGATAAGGTGGGTAAGAGTCGAAAAAATATCAAAAAATATATTTTAGATAGGTTTGAGACACCATATTAACCTTATCTTTTAGATTTAACTCTTAGTTAAATATTTTAACTTTTACCACGTATTCTTGTATTATTATAATAATTGGTTAATAAACTTACTATAAAATTACAAGAATACTTCAAGTGGTTAATTAATGATATACCTACCATTATGTAAGTTCTTCGGTAAAACCTTATATTTGTAATACTATTATATAATTTAATAATATAATATTTTTTAAAAAAACACATTTATGTAAATTTTGACACTATTTAGTATTTTGGTTTTTTTGAAAGTCATCACAACATAATTACTTAGAAAAAATACATTGAATCAACTCTAAAATTTCATATTATACTAGAAAATTTAGGGATGTCATAAAAAATTGAAATTGTATCTATTTTAATATATATAATAACATTTATATGATTCTTTCATTAATAATGTAATTACTGCATCACCATTGTGTCATAAATAAGTTTTATTATTTAATGTCTAAAAATAATAAATAAAATAAAATTATTCATCAAATATTGGATTATTTATAAGGATTATTTATAGTCGAAATGATAACTTTTATAACCTCATTTAAAAATTCTTTTACTAAAAGATATATGTTTATGTAAGTTTTGTCTTTACTTTAAATTAAATAATATAAAGTGTCATTATCACTCTCAAGTGGATACATGGGGTCCCCAAATTGACCCAAGTATGCCCATGGTCGTCCATGTATCAAAACATATGAATAGGACACATGTTAGTGTAATTTAATATTATTTTAATATATTTTTTACCCTTATTTACCGGATTTACCTTTTAACCATGGTAAATAAAATATTCACCGAAGTAATTATTCATAATGTCTAAAAATAAAACATACCTATTTACACAATTTGTACATCCTTATTCCAAATATGGAATCAATTTTTCCAAATTCAAAACACAAAAGTGGCATAAATTAATTTAAAATTAATCCTCGTTGTCAAAACAAAAAGAGTATTTTTAAGAAATAACAACTATCAAAAGATTGAAAGTTGTTCATCTCCAGTTTAAATGTGAAATTACATACAATGACATAAATTATATTAAATGAAAAACATATACTTTAATTATACTTTATGACCACTCAAATGTATAATTTATCACTATAAATTATTTTGATTAAAAATGTTGTTTTTAATTAAAATTTATTATTTTTCACTATTCATCAAAATTGAAAGTTATCATAAAAGTTCCAAAAATTCATGATAAGCTAATTTTGATATTATGAATTCAAAAATGAAGTCCATTTTGTAATATATAATTTATAAAATTTGAAAAATTGATTTTTACTACTTATAATGGCAAGTTTGATTGGTCTTGGTGTATTAAAACTCCAAGTTGCATACAACACAAGCTACTGCATTCTTCAAAGGGAAACGTACCGTGGAAACTTTCTGTGTTACATTCTAACCTCCTTAAAATAATTTCATCCTCAAAATTTCTACAATATTACTACATAAAAATATTTTGTTAGTTCTTCATCATAAGGTCTTTAGGTTCCCATGTTTCCTCTTCCATCTTATTTTTTCCCTATAGAACTTTTACCAGACGAGTCGTCTCGTTTCTAAGCACTTGTTCTCTGGTATCAATAATTTTGGCAGGATCTTCACAATTAGATAGATCGGGTTAAAGTTGAATTTCCTCATAGGTGAGTACATGTGTTGGGTCAGGCCTGTATTTTCTCAACAGTGATACGTGGAACACATCATGAACTTTTGAGAGACTTGGTGGCATTTACCAATGATATGATACAACTCCAATTAATTCTAGAATTTCGAAAGGTCTGATATACCTAGGACTCAATTTATACTTCTTACCGAAACATATAACACCCTTCCATGGATATACCTTCAAGAAAACAAGATCTCATACTTGAAATTCCAAATCCTTCCTTCAGTTATCGTCATAGCTCGTTTGCCTAATTTGAGCTGCTTTAATGTCGGTTTAGATAATATTCACTTTTTCCATTGTTTCCTCAACAAGTTATGGGCCTACAAGTTTTCTTTCACCAACATCATCCCAACAAGTTGGTGTGTGACATCTCTTTCTGTATAATTCTTTATATGGTTCCATCTGAATACTTGAATGGAAGCTATTGTTATAGGAAAATTCTACCAGAGGTAAATATTGATCCCATATACCTTTAAATTCAAGTGAGAAAGATCTCAACACGTCATAAAAGGTTTGAATAGGAAGTTATGATTTTCCATCGGTTTGAGCGTGGTAAGAAATTCACAAATGAAGTTCAGTATCCATGTATTTTTGAAGAGTTTTCCAGAATCATGATGTAAAAAGGGGTTCATGATCAGAAACTATCGATAGTGGTACTCCATTAAGTCTTACAAATTCATTAATATATAGTCTTTCCATATGGTCAAGTGGTAAATATTTTTTTATAGCATGAAAATGTACTGACTTGGTAAGATGATCAATAATGACCCATATTGCATCATTCTTTTTTGGTGTTTTTGGTAGCCTAATGACAAAGTCCATCACAATATTATCCCATTTCCTCTCAGGTATGGGAAGAGGTTGCATGAATATTTCAAGTTTTTGCCTTCCAGATTTCACTTATTGATAAACCATACATCATGACACAAAATCAGTAATCTCCCTCTTCATGCTGTCCCACAAAAAATGTTCTTTCAAATCTCTATACATCTTCTTTCTCCCATGGTGTATAGAGAAATTGGAGCTATAAGCATCATACAAAAATTCCCTTTTTAGATCAGGTATGTTATGAACAAAAAGCCTATTCCCAAATTTCCAAATTCCATCTTCATATAAGAAGGCACTCAACCTCCCATCATTCATAGATTTAATCTTCTTTTGAAACTCCTCATCCTTAGTCTGAGAATTCTTTATCCTTTTTAGTAAAGATGGTTTGGAAACCATTTGAAAAAGTATTGATGTTTCACCTTCCATGGTTATTCCCATATCCATCTTTACTAGAGCTATGAAAATAGTATCCCTTTCAACTCTCATCTTGTTCAAAACACCATGATTCATTCTACTCAAAGCATCTGCCACCATATTTTCCTTCCCCGGGTGGTAGTGTATAGTGAAATCATAATACTTGAGTAGTTCAAGCCATCGACTTTGCCTCATTTGAGTTATTTCTATGAGAAAATATTTTCAAACTCTTATGATCAGTATAAATCTCTCATTTTGCACCATAGAGATAGTGTCTCTATATTTTCAGAGAAAATATTTCAAGTTCTAACTCAATATCATAAGTAGGATAGTTTTGATCGTGATTTTTTAGCTGCTGTGATGCATAAAAAATAACTCTATAAATCAATATAAGGACACAACCAAGTCCTTTCCTTGAAGCATCACTATAAATTACAAACCCATCATTCCCCGATGGTAGAGTCATGATAAGAGAATTAACTAATATTATTTTTAGTTCTTAAAAATATTCTTCACACTATTTTTTTAAATAAATTTAACCCCTTTGCGAGTGATCTTGTTTAATGGGTTATCCAATCATGAAAAATTCTAGAAAAAAATGCCGATAATAACCTGCTAAACCAAATAAACTACATACGTTATTTATACTCATTAGTGCTGGCCATTCTTGGATTGCCTTATTTTTTTAAGGATCAACAAATATTCTATCCTTAGAGACAATATGACCAAGAAAAGAAATCTCCTGATGCCAAAATTCACACCTGCTAAATTTCTCTTATAATTCATTTTTTCTAAGAGTCCTTAGGATAATGCACTAGTGATTTTCATGATATTCATAGCTTTTTGAGTATACAAAAATATCATTAATAAATACCACTACAAATTCATCAAGATATTCCTTGAAAATGTTATTCATTAGATCTATGATGACAGAGGGTGGATTATTCAATCAAAAAGGCATTATTATAAATTTGTAATGCTCGTACCTGGTTCGAAATGATCTTTTCGGAATGTCTTCCATCTTCACACACAACTGATAATATCCAGATCGAAGGTCAATCTTTGAAAAATATTGAGCTCCATGAAGTTGGTCAAATAAATCATTAATTCGAGGTAAGGGATATTTGTTCTTTATTATTATAGGATTGATCTCTCAATATCTAATTCACAACCTCATAGATCCATTTTCTTCTTAACAAAAATAATAGGGGCTCCCCATGGAGAAACACTAGGGAAAATAAATCCATTATTACTCAATTCCTATTGTTGTTTCTTTATATCCACTAATTACACAGTGGTCATTCTATAAGGGGTCTTCTATATAGGCCTTGAACTAGGAATTAAATCAATGGAAAACACAATTTCCCACTCTAGAGGATGTCCAGGTAAATCATCTGGAAACACATCAATATATTCTTGCATAATAGCAACGTCCTCTATTTGAACATTCCTTTACTTTTCCATAGTTATTTAATTCTCTTCCACCCAAATAATGTAATTTAGTAGAACTAATGGGGTGGATATAGATAAGAATTAGGTGGTGACGTTTCTTCTATAAAGATAAGGTACTCCTTATCATCATTTAAAATTGTAACCTCCTTCTTCTCACAAAATCTCTACATTACCAAAATTCTATGAAGTTCTTCTATACTAATCCTCAAAGTCTATCTTAGGGTAATGTTCTCTAATCAATGTTTTTCTAAATATAGCTTCCAAGGATTGTACTAAACTTCCTATAATACCAAATGTAACACCCTAAACCTCGTTACCCAGAGACAGTGCATTATTACATAACATTAGCATTATATAAGGAATCATGTCCCGAAGGACTGATCAGTTTAGTATCCATCGAAGTACTTGATACATTAATAAGTTTTACATTACATTATGAAATAAAAATATCAACAACATCTTGTCCAATTTTGAACACACGTATATCCTTAGACTATCATTATTTTTCAACCATAAAATACTTCTTCACATCCTAGGAAAAATAATACATAGAGAGAGGTGAGCTCAGATGCTCACTAAGGATAACAATATAGTGGAAACATTCTTAAATAAGAATAAACATTTAAGGAAATGTTTAAGACTAAAACAAAAGACATTTAAACATAAACTTCAGCATAATATGGAAAATATAAAATAAAATAATTTCATATACTTAATCACATGGATATTATACTTGTTGAATAATCACATGAAATATCAATAGCCACTTTCATAATGATACAATGCATAATGCCAGACTTTATAACCACATAGTCAAGGCCTTGTGCCAAGACTAAAAATCAGATTTTGTCAAGGACTTATGACAAATAAATGGTTTTTCTCATGAGACCTATAGATGTATCGACGAGCTATAGTGGGCTCCACCCATCACATACTAAGTCTAATTAATTCCTCATATGAAAAGGTTTAAACATAACATAAACATTCGTATTAAAACTAGCATAAGAAATATCAATACTTTATCCAAAACCATGAATGGTGTAAAAATAACACATCCACATTAAAAAATATCACAAAAACATCATTAAAATATAGAAGTTTTGATTCATAATAAATCAACATCAAACATGCATAAAATCCATTAAAGGATGTTGACATAGATGAAATTAAAATGTTTTTAGAGAAATATCTCTTTCTATTTTGAAATAATTTAAAAGTCATATAATTATAAAAGTAAACATTTATTTTAAAATTATTCTTATAATCTTGTATGGTAAGCTTCAATGATGATATAACAGTGGAATATAGCCACACTCACCATAAAAGTTAAAATATACATTCTTACCTTAATTTTGTCGAAAAGGTCAAAAAGTACCTTGTTTGGAAAACAACAGAAATATTCTTTTCAAAACATATATGGGCAAATAACAAAATATATGACTTTAACCCTTAGAATATTAAATAGTAAATATGTTTTTAATTTAATTTTTAAGAAATCATAGATGTGGACGATAAAGAGGTCCCTGTAGATACTTATGTAAAAACAACTTTGGATAATAAAGAGATTGTTAAATTAACCATTAACTTGTACTTTTCCTTAGTCGATGGTATGTTAACCTTTGATATAATAGTTAAAACATTTATATTAAATTATACAATAACTATATACATAAATATTATATCTTATATGATCCTATATTGTTGCTTTGTTAATAATATTTCAGTAGTATCATCGTTTCGGGTGTTAACTGATCTATTTTTCTTTTATATGCTCGGTTACGTAGGCTACATTTTTTATGGATAGTAATTATTTTATTCATATCCAAAATGATATTAAGTTCTTAAAAATTATTTGTAATCATAAAATGAAAAATATTTTTGAATGATTATGATGGGGAATGAATCTCATCTTGTTTGTGGATACGGTAATTTGTACGTACGCACAAGCAAAAATATCATTATATTGATGGGAAAATCATATATAAAGAATCATCAACAGGTTAAATTTATTATTTATATCATTTATAAAAATTATTATACCAATCCAAATAATGAAGTGTTTGAATAACAAAGTTCATCACGACGTGGAGACGGTAAGTCGTACGTATGCACATATGGTGACCTTTTCATTAATATGATGGATAGAATAATGAATATGGTTGAACCATTTTTTAGTAACATAAAATTATATATAAGATAATATAGTTATTATTTTATAATGGCAACAACAAAGAAGAGGAAGTTGATGAAGAAAATAACTTGAAAGAGGGTGGTGAAATTATTACATCTTCTTTAGGTGTTTCCTTTTGAGTTGATCAAAATTTCTTCATAGGTTGGATTTAGGATCAAACTAAGGCCTCTAAGTTGAACTGATGGAAATTTGGAGGATATTTGGGTAGGGTTTTCCCACGCCAAATGGCTTCGGATGTGTGAATTTGAGAGAAGGGTAAATTACCTTTTATAAGAGAGGTGAGGGGAACCTTAGGAAAAGATTGAAATATTATTTTATAATAAAATAATATTTAGCTTATAATGGCTCCAAAATGTTTTATTTCGAGGCTAAGGTGTGTATTGGTCGAAACTCCCTAAAAACAATATGTTTTAGATAGGTTTGGGCACCATATTAACCTTATCTTTTATATTTAACTCTTAGTTAAATAGTTTAACTTTTACCACGTATTCTTGTCTAATTATAATAATTGGTTAATAAACATACTATAAAATTCCAAGAGAAACACAAGTGAATCATTAATGATATACCTATCATTATATAAGTTCTTTGGAAGAACCTTATATTTTTAGGACTATTATATAATTTAATAATATAATATTTGTTTTAAAAACTCATTTATGTCATATTTGACACTATTTAGTATTTGGTTTTTTTGAAAGTTATAAGAACTTGATTAATTCAAAAAAAAAATACATTTAATCAACCCTAAAATGTCCTATTAACCTAGAAAATTCGTGGATGTCACAAAAACTTTGAAATTATATTTATTTTAATATTTATAATACCATTTATTTGACTCTTTCATTAATAAGGAAATTACTCCATCACCACTGTGTCATAAATAAATTTAATTATTTAATTTATAAAAATTATAAATTAAATAACTTTATGAAAAAAATCTTTTTATCTTTATAATAAGGATTTATAGTCTAAAATATAACTCATATAAACCCATTTAAATAGAATTACTAAAATATATATGGTTATGTCTTTTTTGTCTTTAGTTTAAATTAATTTATATAAAGTTTCATTATCACTCTCAAATGGCCCCATGGAGTCCAAAAATTGACCCAGGCATTCCCAAGGTCGAAAATGTATCATCCAATAAGAATAAGACACATGTTAGGGTAATTATTCAAAATGTATAAAAATAAATTTACCTATTTACAAAATTTGGACTTCTTGATTCCAAATATGGAATTCATTTTTCCAAATTCAAAACACATAAGTGGAAGAAATTAATTTAAAATTAATTTCCGTTGTCAAAGAAAAAAGTGTGTTTTTAATAAATAATAATTATCAAAAGATTGACACTTGTTTATGTAGAGTTTAAACGTGAAATTACATACAATGAAATAAATTATATTAAATGATAAAAATAAAATCTAATGATACTTTAAAACCAATCGAATGTATAATTTTACACTATAAAATATTTTTTATTAAAAAAGTTTTTTTAATTAAAATTTGTTATTTTTTACTCTTCATAAAAAATTGAATGTTTTCAGAAAATTACCAAAAAATTACCCTAATCTAATTTTGATATTCTGAATTCAAAAATGATGTCCATTTTGAAAAATAAAATTTACATAATTTTAAAAGTGGTTATTACTATTTATAACGGCTAGTTTGATTGGTCGTGGTGTGATAAAACTCCATGTTGCGTACAATGCAAGATACTACATTATTCAGAGGGAAACGTACCGTGGAATATTGGCATGTTACACAAGGTACTCAGGGAATTGAATATTTGAATATCAAATCACAACATCTGAAAGGGACCAAGAGGAATATGTTGACTTAAGGTATTTCATGTAGTGTGGAGGAGTATCTCGAATCATGGTATTCCATAGGTAAGAGGTGTATTTACATAAGGAAATAATGGAACATGTCAACATACCGAACTAAAAGGTTCATAGTGTGACTGTCAATATTTCGTGGGGGTTAGTGTTGGTAGTAAAGGGACCAGCCTGAGGGGCCGGTTCTACATGCTGACAATAATCCTAAGAGGGTGCAGGGGCACAACCCCCACGGTATGGACTTTGAGGATAGGCTTTTGTAAATTAGCTACATAGAGATCAGGATCTCATAGAGCATGGAAATTTGTGGAGGTCAGGGTTTCATTGAGCTTAGGCTCTCATAGATTTTAGGAATTCACATAGCTCAGGATCTCACAGATCATGGGCCTCACGGAGCTCAAGGTCTCACGAAGCATGCCCTAATTTAGGGGGAGTTCTGCATGAAGCCTGAATTCTTTGTGAAGTCTCAAGTGCCTCATAGGGTCTTCATTCGTCACATATGGAATATAAATTCGCAAAGGGAATTTCCATCTAGGGTGGAGACTCTCAAGAACATAAAGAAAATGGTTTCAGAGAACATGAGGCCTTTCCAAAAGAGGGTATTCACGAAGAACATCATCTCCATGAATTGAGATCACAAGGGTGAGACTCAGTGCCATATACCTTAAAATGAAAGTATGAGAGGGGTATTTATAAGAAATGGGTTCCCACGATGCTCAAAATTGAACTATCATCCAAATATAACTTCGCAATCGGTGGAAGATCCTTCAAGTTAATCATGTTTCCCAAACACGCAGAGGCTACCGTCATGACATTTTCAGTGCTCGCGAAGGCTCTGATTAAGTTCTTCAGACTCACCTAGGCTTCTGTCATGGCCTTCGTGGAACTTGAGGGGGATCTGTTCAAGTTCCTATGTCTCATAGAGGCTACTATTAAGATACTTTATGATCACGGAGGGATCTCAACGAATGGGATCTACGAAACATTTTTTTATCCCAACGTCGAATTCCCACAAATAATAATACATAAATCTGTTCAGGCTCTACTACCAGTCAAATTGAAGCTTGTAAAATGGGATACAATCTTGGATCATATCTGGAGTCATTTGGAATATCTTGTGGACACGTTTGTTAGTGCAAAAACAACTTAATGTTTTTTTATTCTATATATTGAAATTTACATTTTCTTTAACTGATCTCTATTTTGAGAACTTATTGATAAATTAATAATGGTTAGAAGGGAAACTATGAGATAAATTTCTTAATATTTTATAGAGTCACCATAAAAAACTTCTTTTTATAGTTTTCCATAACAGATTATACTTTATGTCCTTATACATAATCTTCTTAAATGTTTCAATAAATGAGAATCATGTAATTCTCTAGTTTAGTAGGATTTAAATGCCTTGAGCAAGGTCGAATGCCTTAGTGATCTTATGATATTTCATCCTTTTTGATTGAAGACTCAAAATGTCACCAAAACATATAGAGCCATATAAGATAATATGACTCTAGGGAATGCAGTGTCGTAGGAATAATAAATTAAAAATTATGGAATCACCTATAAAACTTTTTTTATTGCATTTTCTTGATTTTTTACTCATGGTTCCCATTGATTTGTTAAATCAAATGAATAATAAGATAAAATTTAATGTAATAATTTAAATATTGTGGTGGCATGATTTCGTGTAATGAATCCTTAGTACCTAAAAGTTAAATTCCGAGTAATATTCAGATCAATGTGGCATGTTCATTGATATCTCATTCTAATTGTTAAATATTTAAGATGAAAATCGGATGTTGTGTTTTCCCGGTTCTTTGTAATGGTGTTGTAAAAAGTATTGAGTGAGATAACACTACTGATATGGATTATTTTTTTCTTTTTTCATATGCCGATAACATGTGGGAATGTGACTCCGGAGGAGAATCACATTTGTGTCTAAAATTAACTCTAATTTTGCATTATTATAAACCGATGGTTTATCCCTCCTTTCATGTAGATGCATGGTGTATGTGTTTTAGCCACATCTACGAACCATTTTTTATGGTAATGGATCATGTTTCATGGGATAATTTTTTTGATTTTAGCAAGGTGATTCCTTGTAAAATTCAAATGTGGGGATCATTTTTTCAATCATGAGAAGCATGTACTTCCATGTAGAGGAAATGGGGATATAATAGACTATTTGAAATGATAATAGTGGATTTTAGAATCTAGTGAAATGGTTAATTCCATATTTCATGTCTCAAATGTGGAATTGAGTTTGAAAACTCATGTATAATTTTAAACTATGTCTTGGTTCCTGATTTAGGCTGGGATGAATAAACGATCTAATATTTTTATGGTTCAGTAGCACATATGCGCTTGTAAGGAAGCACGACAATGATGTGTATAGTTGAGTACCCAACTATTGATGAACACCAATGGAGTTGGGGTTGGACTTAGGTGTTTGTTCTTGAACAATCATGATTACTTTGGGGTATAAGGTCATGTTATCAGACATAGTCAATAATTCGACTATTATATCATATTTCACTTAAATAGGTTTTACTATAGTAAATTAAATAATTCATAAGTGGTCAACTTTTGATGGTGATCTGTGACTTTCTTCTGATCATATTGTTCCCAACATTCCATAGATTATGAATTGGTAATTTGTAGAATCTTGTTATACCCCTATTCTAGAGGTGATAATACCCAGTATCATGACATAATAATTTTTATTCAAAGAGGGTGTTAGTTATACACCAATCTAAACAACTGAAATAGAATTATTTTGGTAATAAGTATATAATACTTGAGAGTTCTGAATAATGAGTGATGTAAAAAAACCTTATGGTGTGTATTACCATCAATAGATATCGGTGGGTAACCATTATGTGATTGTTAGATTTCTCATTGAATGTTCACTTCATTTTTCATGTTTCTTGATTAATTGAATCAGGTACTGCTGAATTTTTAATGGATTGAATATAGACTTGGGATAGAAATGACTGTGGGAGTTTGGAGCAGGGTACACATTTTATCTTCTATGGATACTAGATCAAGTATGTATCAGTTCCTATGTTATGGAGTATCTATGTATTAGAACATGGAATGGTTTATGTTGGAGAAGTTATCAGATTTTCGGGAAATTCTTCGATGAGGGTTCTCAGAACAGTCTCAGTGTGAGTTGGGAAAAAGACATCGAATCTGGTTTGGTGATGTGTTACCTATTGAAGTTAACCAATTAAAAAATTAGTTAGTTTGGGGCCATCCAACTTGAGTTTCCTCTAATATCAAGATGTGGTTGGCGAGGAACCATGTCTAGCAACCCCATTGAAATAGCATAGCTGTAGTCTAAAAGTTTGGTCATGACTTTTGATGAAAATGTTAATATGACCAGTATGAGATATGATAAAGGGAGTTTTACCATTTTGATAAAAATTTGGGACTGATAGTAGTTTCTTAGGTACACTTTTATAAATGTTCTTGGATTGTAACTATAATTTTATTAGATTTATTTTATAGGAAACATTCATAGTGGAAGTACCATGATAATTAATTGAACATTTAAATCTTGAACCTATTTTGGGGAGAAACATAGTATTATTGAAAACAAATTTGGTGATGTGGTCATGTATCAGGTTATAAGGGATTATTTAAGAATCTCCTTGATGTTTCAACTCTAGTTGAAATATTTGTCTCATATTTTAACGCCTTAAGTGTTATATGGTCAAAATGAATCCTAGAGGCATGTTAGGAATTTAGAAACAAAACAAGATCATTTGAACTGAACAAAATTACCATGGTTGGTTGGGTGATGTTTTCATTATTCCCCAGTACTTCTCAGGGATGAGAGGTTCTTAGGTGAGGAGGTTTAAACATCCCATGTTTTGGAGGGATTGAAATTTTATAAAGGAATTTATGTTTTCTATCTGTTGGAAGTACCAAATTTCAATCTAATATCTGGAATGTAATTCCAAGATTATGAGAACTTTATAGTGTTATTTTTGTATAATTATTTAGGTGTTATAGGGGCCATGAGTAGCCCAAGGAAGGTTCTAGGAGAATCTAAAATCATGGAAGGTGAATGGCTACAGGTTTCATCCATTAATTATACAATGATATAACTTATGGTGTTAATATTCAAAGTTGAAGAAATCCCCTATTTTTAAGTCTCGTATAGTTTATAAATTTTATTTACACCCTAAAATAGCTTTTCCATGTAGGGATCCATGTATTTTTCACTATAAACTAGGGATTTATGTTGAAAAAGTATCAATCTCTTCTATTATTTTAATAAATGGGCCTCAACCATTTATTTCCTTACATATAAGTAGTGAAGTAAGAGCTACATTTTTTTCAACCTAGGTATGGTGGGATATCCTTCATCCAGTGTCTGAATTGAACATCATTCTTCCCATTTGATTCTTTATGGTTTACCTTAGACACCACTTCCTTATTTTCATAGTTTATCTTTCTGTATTGGATGAAATCTCCTTGATAAATGATATTCCCTATTATATGGGTGTTTTATTATTCTTATGTTGTATCCCATTGTAGTCCGAATTAAATCTCAAGGATGGATGAGTAAAACCTCATTAGTAAATGGTAGGTGGTCTAGTTTCTTTTTACTTAATGTTTCTTGTTTTGTAAATTATATTAAATTATACCGCAAACCATAATTCTTTCACATTTCTTCTAAAACATTAAATATATAAAATTGAATACCTATAACTTGTTTAGATATTCTATTACACCCTCGTAAATTGTTATAGGCTAAATAACCCGACATGAAATACCAATTAAGGTGATTCTGGTTAAAATTCATATAATAATAGTCATTTTCTATTGTACCGAATCACCCCTCAGGTGTGTTGAGCATACCACATGGTGGTTGGTACTATAATTCCCTTATATAAACAATGAAATGGTAAATAGAATTGATTGAGTTGAATCTTGTGTAATTAAATAGATAAATTGGATGAATTTTGATATGTTTATATAATATGAATTGAATCTCTTCACTTGTGAGTTATATAATATGTACAAGGGAGGAACTTGTTAAATGGGTAGGATAGTTACCATGTAGTCCATGGTATTTTATGAGTTTTATCATTATAAGGGATCAAACTAAATTCGTACTTTAATAGTAAAGTTACATTATTATGAACATAACCCTTCTATTAATTTGTAATTTGAGTTATTTGTTAAATTAATCATAATGAATTATATTATGGAATGTATACTTGTATGGAATTTAAATTCCTTATAAATCATATTGAAAAATTGAATAATATTGATTAATCATATCCATTATGGAATGGGTAATTTCTTCAAGCCTATGTTATATCATTTTGTATGTATAGTGCTAAATTCTTATGAATAGTCCACATTCCACTTTTTATACATGATACTAGGACATGGAATCCCTTCATATACATGATAATTTGGAAAGACATCCATTATTACAAATGATCCTAAGATATGGAGTCCCTCATAATTTATGATACTTAATAATTGAGTCACTTATTACACAAAATCCTCAAGCATGGTGCCCCTTATTATTTTATAACATAGATGGTCATGAAAAACCTCATTAAAAGTATGAAACTCCATTTGTTATGGATATATGCCAATTTTATGCCTCACGGCGTAGTTAGAACCACCTATCAATATATACTTCTATATATATATCATCATGTATATAATATATATACATATGTAAATATTTATATATATCCCTATATACATGGTGACACCTATTTAGAAATATTTTGTGTTTATCTGAAGTTGGTATTATCAAATGCTTGTCCTTTGAGGAACCTGAGCCCAACAAGTTTCATGTTTTTTTTATTTAATTCATATTTAATATATAACTACACATCGATTAAGTTTATAATAACGGAATATATTACATTAGATATCATTTGTGGTGTACTTCTGATTTTATCCCACAACCTGTTTGAGCCGTCATTTGATACCAGGACAGACCTCTTGATTGAAGGATAGGGATCATGGATTGTGTTATGTGATTTGGTATATTATGGGCTAGGAATTTTCATGGAATTAGTAATTAGTAATGTACCATGTTTTCCTTGTAGAGTTTAAATCCTTTGTTTATTTGTTATTTTTGGTATATCCATTCTAATTTGTCACCTATTGTATATTTTCTACTTTTACGTTGTATCTTTTCTCATGCATGGTTATTAATTCATTTATTATTGAATTTTAGTTATTCTAATCTTTTTTTCTCTTCCATTTATATGCCTTCTCTCTTTTATTATTTATATATAGAACTATTCCACTCTAATTATATGGGTATAGTCTCCCCAGATTACCATAATTTTACCCTTGCTTTTAGTTGGTATCCTCTAGCATACAGGGAGGCACAACTGAGGCCATGTGGAGAACCACATTAGGGAACCATTTTAGTGGCTCTCGGGTTGGGTTTTTATAGTTATAAACTTAGCTTATCCTAACCCATGGGAATTCCATATCTCATATGGAATAATTTTCATATATTTCTACATAAATTATTGATGGAGAACTTCTATTTGTATGAGGGAGATCCCATTTTACTATCATACTAGGTGTGCATACGATTGAGGGTGAGAATATAAAAAAAGAGACTTGGGTAAAAATTTTAATTAAAGTAATATATGCATTTATTTCTTAAATTTGGATCATGAATCATCTGTAATTGTATACGAAGATACTACCATGATCTTAGTCCTGTGTGGATCACATATAATGTAAATCTTTCATGATCCTAAAACAGATATTACTGGGGTCCATGGTAGCTTGGTAAGTGCATGGTCCCTCGAGGCATGATTGAATGTATTCATATGTACATATTTATATATGAATCTTCTCTTAAATATCTATATACATGTGTAATTATGTTAAAGACTCATTTATGTTTTCATACTGGTTTTATACTAACAGTCGGTATAAGCATATTCATACGAATAAAAAATTCATGACTTGGAATCTTATGATGGTAGAGGTCCCTATGAAAGGTTGCTGAGGACCATATATTTAAGAGATAAATGTAGTATTGGGACACACCCCAGATGACTTCTGGAGAACATTAATTTGTTCTTATTTTTTTTATTTTTGTCCACTTTTTCATGTTGACCTACAACATTGGGGGAAGATTTGATCATACTATTATGACTTTTCATGACAAATTCTATATCACTTATTTATATAATCTTATATTTTTCCCTTATTTGTATTATATATATATATTTATTAACCATTTAATATAGTGGTTACTATGGGTATAGAATTAATTTGTTGTCATATACCCTAATTTCTAGTTAGTATCCTCTTTTATATATAGAGGAATTGATGAGGTTATGTGGAACTTCAGATCAGATCCAGTGATTCAGGTTAGGGTATTAGAAAATTCTATTAATGGCCTTAGGTTTCATTTATAGTATTGGGGTTATGATAAATATGGGATATATTTTTTAGAACTCGAGGAAGGGAGTTACCATGTGCTTGGCCAGATCATGGGTCACAAACCTCTAAATTACTGATGATGGGATGTTTTTTACAGTTTTATGAGATTTGGGTACATTCATACATCATTATTAGGCACATAGGATCACATGTAATATATATATATATACACCTATTTATTATTTAATCATATTTATTTTATTAAGTTCATTGATTTTTAATAACTATTGAGTGATATGTCTATTAAAATTTGTTAGTTGAACTTTATATTGTTGTTATAAAATATATATGATTGTTACTAATGTACAACTATGAAGGACTAGTATTTATCCTTGGGTATAACTAGGAGGGTTATAAATTTTGTGTGGGTATCACCTAGGATATGTATACCAATAAAAATCCTTTATATGTGTTCATTATAACTTCCTTTTTATTTCTATAATCAGTTTTTTATAGTGGTTTTAAAAAAATTGTCATCATTTCTGACAAATAACACCTTAAAGAAACTAAAATTATCCTACTATGGATGAAACGCCCATTCCTCCAAGGGTTATGCTGGAGGACACACCTTAGTGTGATCCCATAGTAGCTTCGGTGGTTCAACCGATAAACCTATCCAAGTCTGGATTGTTATTGATTTCACCTTCTCATAGATTAGGGCCATAGAGGACAATGGTTCATTATTATAAGGACATTAAACTCCACCATCATCCACCATTCTAGTGCACTGGTGATCCTTAGGATAGTATGTACCTGATTAAAATCATTGAGGAAATCCATATCCAATTGGAGAATCCCATGGATATGAAACTGAATATAAAAGCCATTATTCTTTATGGATAAGCCATGGGGTGGTGAGGAGTGATGGTTCAGGCAGGTAGGCATAATGGTTTAACTGTAGAGGACTTCAAGGAGTAGTTCTTGGAAGAATTATTTCTGAAAATGATGAAATTAAACCTATATTAAGAGTTAATATACCTTTATAAGTGGATGATTTTAGTTTAATTGATTTTGGAATTATTCTGAATTATATAAACCATGTTAATAGCTTTTTCCTCATGATGTATGTTGGGGTGCTTCATAAAACCCTTACCATCAATAATAGTCTATTTGAGGACAAGATTGTATGTTTTATTCTAACATATAATTCCTTGATGATCATATTATCTAATTTGGATGTAATTTTATCTTATGTTATTAGTAAGGGGAAATATGATGTGTCATAATAGGGTTGAAGATAGGTAGAGTGGAGTAGAGAGTCTTCTACCCCTTCTTTGGGAGGAGGTTCAACCTAATGCTACAATAGTGGATGAATAGGACATTAAATTACATCTTGCATGAATTCCCCTATGAAATGAAATAGATGTGGAATTATAATACACAATTATAATTTTTTTCTAATATTACATGTACAGATTCATAGAGAAAATGCTGTGGTGCCGGTAGGGGTCCTTAGCAGCAGACCCTGACACTGCATATACTGGTGTTACAAGTGAGTCTCGAATTGGGATGGTAAGGTATTTCTAAGTAAATGGAAGGATTTATAAGATGGATGAGGTTCTAGATTCCATAGGGAAGGGAAATTTTGCATATATAAGTTTGGTTTTGATTACCTCTACATTTTACACTACCTTGTTCGATATAGTAGCTTCACAATCATTCATATATTCTCACATTTTTATTATCCTATTTTTATCAGTTAATTTTTATTTAGAGTTAATCCTTCTTTGATTTGGACTTGCTAATTAGTAATCAATATTGTATCTATTGTTACAAGAGACGTATATATTTCATCAAGCCTATATGAGAGTGGTTATTGTTAATCAGTGAGTTGAATCTTCTAGTTTAATGAATTGGACAAAACCTAAGTCATATTATAGTGATTATGGGGTATGTAATTAGATTATATTTTGTAGTTGAATCAATGGTAGACTCCTCTATATTTACCCTAGTGGTGGATCATTATCATAATTTTTTCCATATGACTTCTCAAGACTTCCTCCAAATAAAAATTTTTTGTTTGAGATTGACCTAAAACCTGGGAAGAAATCAATATTGATTCCTTCATATCATATAAAACTGTTGGAGTTGAGAGAATTTATGATTAAATTAGATAGTGTTGAGAAAAAATGTTTTATAAGACCAAACACATTTCCTTGGGGTGTTGCAACATTGTTCACCAAGAAAGTGGATGGAAATCTACAGTTATGTGTGGACTATAAGCAGATAAATTAGGTAATGGTGAAGAACATATACCATTTTACCAATATTTATGATCTATTTAATCAATTATTTGGATCCTAATAGTTTTTAAATAATGATCATTGTTTAACCTAACATCAACTGTAGGTTTAATAAGGGAATATTCCCAATGTAGTGTTTAAAAGTATGTATGGGATGTATGAATTTCTCTTCCACCCTTTTGGGTTAAAAATTTTCCAAATGTATCCATAGATATAATAAATACAATTTTCTATCCATATCTCAATTGATTCACAATTTTACTTATAGTTGATAAAATAATATATTACAAAAAATCATATATACATGATAAAAACCATGAGATTGTATTGACCAATCATTGAGTGAATTATCTTTATTCCAAAATTTCATTTTCCCATATAATAATTTAAAAGTTCTGTTTCCTATGGAAGGTTATTTTGGAGGCTTGTATTTATGTGGGCCTATATAAGGTAGTTTTTTTATGTCTTGTGAAAATCCAAATTATGTGTTTCAGATTATGAGAATCCTTTGTTTTTAGGGTAATATCGATTATTTATCCAATAATTATACAATTTGGTAACGTAAATGATAGATATTACCCAAAAGGGGGGTGATTTTGTTTTGTTATAATCAGTTTTGGGGGTCTTACTTAGAGATAAAGATGATATTAACTTAGTCCCCAATTTTTATTCTTCTAGGAAATGGGATTGGTTATGCTCAATATTTTTATTTCTCATTTTCTGGTTTTGGATATGCATTGATGTAGAGAGATGAGGTAGTTTCCTATGCGTCATGGTATTTGTGACCAAATGATAGGAATTACCCAATCCATGACAAATATTTGGAATTTATGGTCTATTACTTGAATTGAGCCCACTAAACTATCTTTGGCTAGAGGTTTTTCATTTACATGGAAAACCAAAACAGGTGATACATATTCTCTCATTTGGACCACAATATGAGGTAGGGGTGTTGGGTGTAATATTTATAGACATTAAATACTTATTTATACTATGATTTAGGAAATCATAATGTTGACATATATTCTAATAGTAAAACACCAGATAATTATACACTTCGAGAGAGAACATTGTAGGAGAATTCATGTATTATGAGATTGATGTCTATATAGATAATGGATGCATCAAAAGATCATGTAATACTAACATGTGTTACCTTGGTGATCATGTCTTCCTTGTTGAACTTTGCTAATGTGATCCAATAGTCAGATCAAATGTGTGTAATGATAAAATAATGCTTGAAGGGGAATTATTATGTTATAGGATTGTCCGTGGATGATGAAAACATGATTTAAATTCATGGGAGGGAAGTTATTCCATCGTACTTGAGGGATGATCTGATTAGTGGATTTTAGGCATTTAAATGGGGTATATATGCATTATCAATTATGATAAAATATATTATCTCATTTCAATTTTGGTGGAAATGAATAAATAGATAAATCATTGTTTTTGTTTCATAATTCCTTACCATACAAAGGGTATAATCCAAACAACGACATCTCAGTTGTTTTATTTAGAAACATACCATACCTATGTGCATGTGGGATGGTGTAAAAATGGACTTCATGAGGGTGTTACCCAAAAAACTATGGAGTTTTTATGTCATTTGGATGGTACTCGATCGACTAATGAAATTGGATCATTTCCTATAGTTCAAGAGACCCTTTTAGTAAATTAGTTAAGAATGATGTATGACTGAGAGAGTGTATTCTTACAAGGGGATTTATTAATCATATTATCAAAAATATTTGTTTTCATCACATTTTGTTTTAGAAGGGATTAGATAAGTCTTTGCGTACTCATAATAAACTAAGTATAATGTATCAACAACATTCTGATAAATAGTTAGAGAATATAGTCTAAATTTAAACGATATGTTGGAGACATGCATTCTGGACTTTGATGGAGATTTGGAGGATCACCTATCAATGGAAAAGTTTTCATTCAATTATAGACTTCAATAGTTGATATTGATGAAACATTTTTAGGATCTATATGGCCAGCCATATCTCTCGTCACTATATTTGTATAAGGTTGATGAGGTTGTAATAAGGGGGATATGCTTATTATAGGAGACCTATGAGAGAGTGGAGTTGATCTAGAATCAATTACTCCACACTCCAAGTAGGTAGTGATTATATTTTAATGGGAGGAGGGGACCTCTAGATTTCACTATCAGAGACTAGGTTTTCTTATGGGTGACTCCTTAACTAGGTAATCAATGGTAGAAAAATCTAGTGAAGCTAGTTCTGAGAATCATTGGACCATTCATGATTAATGAGTTTGTTAAGATATTGAACTATATTCTGACCCATACTCAATAATATCAATGTATACGTGATTTATTCAAGTATCTCATATTCATAGGTACATTATAGATCCAATTCATGCGATCAACAATGAGAATATTGAGTTGAAGCTTAACTCAATGTTTGTGGAGTGCCAAGTATAGATCACATACTGAAGTGAGAAACTATTATAAAGGAATAGATTTACACTTTTAAAATTACTTTAGAAATATGGATATATTTTAGAGGATACTTGAGAATGTGAGGATTATTTTTGGATGTAGTGGCTTAATTTTCTTGATCATGGCCACTAGAGAAACTTCTCCCAGATGTGAAGTGAACATATGGGGGAATTGTGACATCCACAACCTTCAAGGTATGTTTTTTAGATATTTTATCTTGTATTTTCTCTACTTTGGAGGTTTAGTTTTTGCAAAATGGGATATTTTAGTTCATGTTTTTGATTTTTAGAGGTATGACGGCATGCATACTGGCTGAAACAAGGCCACCAGCTAGCCATGGTACAGACAGTGGGAATTCCTTTCTGCTAATTCCATCGGCCACCCAGTGGCTCCCAGATTCATGTGCTATTAATATATATTTTCATTATATTACTCTAATACAATTATTTAACTAATCCTATCTAGAATCAACTCAAACTTTTAAAAATTATGTTCTCTTTTAAATTGACTAAATTCCCTATTTTGAAATATAGTTATATAAAACCCTTGCACTACATTTAATTTCATTATTTATGAACATTATAAATTATGGAAATAATTTTCATTAAAGATTAAAATAATATTAAGAATAATAATTCTTCTTAATATATTCATTATATAGTGATCATAAAGATAATTATATATTTAGAGTTATGATAATGTCTAATTGACATAGATATTATATGTTTTTGCCTCAACAAGTAGGATTATACCTAACGAAGACAATTTATCCATTCTTCCAAGAGATATGGAATAACTATGATTTTTCCATAACAAATTCCAAGATAATATTTAATAATTAAAACTCTAGATAAACCATTAACACGAAATTTTCAAACTTATTGAGATGACAACTCAAATCATGGTCGACAACCCACCCAAATAAAGTACCACTACGGTACACCTTCCCATTAGGTCCCATGCTGGTGTAATAGGGGGATATGTATCTAGACATTAGTAGAATAATTTTTACTTTTTTTATTTTCAAAAAATAATGATTATATTCCCCCTTTTAATATTAGTTTATATATATTTATATAATTAATTTCATAAAAAATATATTTTCAGATGAAGAAATAAAAATTTATTTTTGGAAAATTTATTGTTTCAATTAAAACACTCTTTCTAATAAATTCATGATTTTATAAAATAAATATATCTTCCTGAAATATTATTATTTAGTAATATTTATTTAAATATCTGTGATATTATAATTTTAAAAAGTCCAATGTAATTTTCATAATGGTAAAATTATTGTTAGTATTGTAAAAAAAATTAATTTACAGTAAATAGATATTTTATATAAAAGTGTAAACTCTCATTTATCAATTTTTTTTGATAAAATACATTTTATTTTTGAAATAATCAGGTCAAAATTATATAAGGGTGTATTTTTCATAATTTTCTAAGATAATAGATTTTTTTTATAAAAATTAAGTACATTATAAATATTATCTATATGTTATGGAATCATAATTGGCCAAAAGTGAAGTAATGCATAATATAAAGGGAATACAGGGAAAAAAACATTCCCCACTAAAACAATTTATTTTTTAATTTATTTAACTACTTCAAAAAAAATAATGAATCCTCTAAAACATATATTTTATTTTATGGATTTAAAAAAAATTCTTTATGAACATAACTCACATTCACATAACCAATGGTAGTATTTTAAGGATTTCAGTTTGTATAATAATAAAATATTTTAAAATAATATCATTTTTGAGAAACCATAAATAAAAACCATGCAATGTTTTTTATTTTTTATTTTCTTATCACATAGAGTACAAAAACTGATTTTATAAAGTAATAAATAATTTCCACTTTTTCTCTATAAATTCCCACCCAAATTCCCATTACACATCATTTAAAAAACTCATTTATTATGGTTTTCTTCTCCCTATACCTATCTAAATCCCTTGTGATGTGTTCCCAAACACTTAATAATCTCCTCCCAATATTTTAGTAGCACCATCTCTAGGTAAGTGATTATCTCATCCTCTTTATTTGAGTACTTTGTTTATTTTATGTACTTTTTATTTATAATTTTCAAGGTTGTAATTTTTTATTTAACATCCATTTAGTTTTATTATGGTTTCAAAGTATTGATATACCACCTTGAAATATCATTAATTCCTACCACGAATCTTTTTTTACACCTATTTTGCCTTGAAAATTATGTCATGATTTTCCTCGAACAATTATATTGTGAATACCCTATCCCATTTATACTCAATTATATTAAACTATATAAATATATCCTTCATTTATTGGTAAATACCATTTATGTAACCTAAAATACTTAATTATTGTACTAAAATTGATGAAATTAATTCTTATATTGTATAATCTATGTGGAACACAATTTACTGTATATAAAATGAATGTGATGAGTTATAATATAATTTTATATACCTTTAATGCATGTGAAATCATTTTATTTCATGATATACCACATATAGTTTATGGATTGTTACCCTAATCATGCTATTTAAGGATGTCTCTGTGGTTATCCTTGACTTGTACTTATGATGTCATGTTTTGGGTGGTCGCCACATCCATATATTTCATTGATGTTATCATCTACTATACTTATTATATATTCATTCTTATTATTATCAAACTTTTATGTAACCTTATTATTCCTCTTAACATACATGTATTACTTTCATCATTTCAGGCATTGATTCTTCCCTTATTGGGATTTATAGCACAATCAATGTTTATATACATCCCTGGTTTATTTCATGTAGTTTTAGAAGATCAATGGAATTTAAGAGAATGTTCGGTAATTTTTAAATATTTTTTATCACTATTTGATGTTATTGTGATATTTATCCAATTACCCAATGAAACTACACCAATTTATCTTTTGGAATTGTATTATGTGTACCTTTATGAAATAAGTTAAGAATTAAATTCTATAAATGATATGGGTTATCATAATTAGTATCAGGAAAAGGTATAGTTATTTTTACGGATTAGGATGATAAAACACTTGTTAAAACCATAGGGATAACACTAAACATATGAAAATATCCATAAATTTTAGTAAAGTATATATTTTGTGGTTTTATGAGAAAATATATCCCTATTTTGAAACCAGAAAATGGATGCGGTTATAGAATAGTTAAACCAATGGTTAATAACCTTGAAATAGTTTAATTGGGTTTTAACTCAATCTTCACCTGGTATAAAAAAAAGAGTCATAAGACTACACACCTTTAAAAACACTCATTTGGGATATTCTTTGTCGAATCATGTTCTTTTAAAAAAAATTAAAAGTGATGAAAATTTCCATGACATTTAAATTTAGAAAATATACCATAGATAACATAAAGGGAAACTTAAAATTTCAAAGATTAAGAAATAAAAATTACCTATGGGTTATCCCATAAATATTCATATTTTTCATTTATATATTTTATATTTTTATAATTCTCATATTTAATTATCCCATTATTTTATTCAATTGATGGAAATAGGATGAAGTAAGTCAGCAACCAATGTGAGGGAAGTTTTGATTAATTCCCTAATGAGATTCCCAACCTGATGGGAGAAAGATTTGGTAACCATTTGACAATAATTTCTCAATTAACTGAAGTTTTGATCAGAAAATAGAATTTGTAGGAACACTGATATACTACTATTAAGGAGAATGTTTCATTTGATATTTTTATAATGTAAAGGAATTTGACATTCAATGGATCTTCTAATAAGTTATTCTCTTAATATTTTATCAACTGCATTAAAAATATATTCTCTATTATTCAATTCTCTACTAAGGGAAGGTCATATAGGTTGTTTATCATATAATTTGGGAAGTGGTTTAATTGTGAATTTGTATCATGAAAATAATTCCCAAGGAAGGAATAAAAATTATGTATTGGAAATAATTTAGGAAATAATTAAATAAATATTTTCCTTTCACTATTTGACTTAATATGGAGAGCGTTTTACATTACCTTTTGAAAAATGTTGAAAAAAAGATTGTGGTGTACACGACGATATTTATAATACATTCACAATATGCGTTATAATTTTTAATTGAACATAAAAGTAAATTTTACCACTCTATTAGTAGTATAAAGATGAATATATGAAAATATTTTGCGATTCAAGACATTGATAGCTAGAATGAGATTTTCCCATTTTCCCTTAATGTCAAAATAGAGATTAAAAATTCCTAAGGGTCTCGTAGTTCTAGATATGGGAAATGGAGAATATGGTTTAATTTCAGTTTTTTGATGTTGAAATATCATTTGGGTAAGAATTTTTAATATACAACATCTCAAAATTTAAGCAAGAGGAATCTTCAAAATTCCTTGAATGGGGAAAGGAAAATCATTAGGTGTGGTAAAGAAAGTCTCCTTGATAAATAATTTTGTAGGGAGAAACCCACTGATGTGATGGAATAACGAAATACTCTAGGTAACCATAATTCTATTTGATAATGTTACAAATGGAATTAAAAAAGTACACTATGGGAACCAATACACTAAGACAAAGTTTTCAATGATATCTGATGATAACAACAACTAAGGCCTAGAGAGCAAGGATGAATGTGTTTACTAAGGTAGATCCCAATAAAAAATGTAGTGATAAGTACACTAGTTATTCAGTTAAGGTTATAAAACACATTATTTGATTCTAGTTATACACATTCCATCATATCAAAAAAGTCTTGTATAACTATTCAAACAACAACTCCAATCATGGAGGTCGAGCTATCATTGAAAAAGGAAAATGGGAAAATTATTTCATCCTAAGAATATAACTCTTCCCTATTTAATATTTGTATGATAAACACCCCAAAAACCCTAATTATAATCCATTTAGTTCATCTTAATTTAATTTTAGGTGCGTTTTGGATTTCTTCCTATAGAGAAAACATAAATTTCAAGGAAATGTAAATCACCCTCTAAATCATAGATCACCCCTATTTATATAAAAAATAAGGGGAAGGATGAATCAATTTTAGAATCAGCATATCAAGCATGTATATTAATTTCATATAAGAAAGTATATCTGGACCAAATGATTGATTCTATGTAAAATATCATACATGATGATAAGACCATTTTATGTGAATATGTTGTTGTGTTTCCTGAAGAAGTTCTTACTCTTCCTTGAGGTCGATAGATTAAATTTTCAATCAAAATAATAGATGGATATTTTTTAATATCGAATAATATATATAGAATGGATGATTTTTAATCTTAAGAGATGATTAATAAACCATTAGACAATATAGATAAAAGGATTATATTTGTAAGTGCTTCACCATGGGCCGTGCTCGTCCTTTTCATTAAGAAATATGGTAGGGAAAAGTTCATATTCATTGATTATTATGAGCTCACAATATCATGATAAAAAATAAGTATCCTCTACCTCATATTAATGAATTTTTCTGTCATTTACATTGATCCTAGAAATTATCATTTGTGGATTTTCAGTTGTGATATTATCAAGTAATGGAGGAGAAGGAGGACATCCTCAAGCCTAGTTTGTGCATAAGGTATGGTAGTATGTGTTCATAGTGGTTCTATGTTGTCTCAATAATGATCTAATTATCTATATGAAATTAATGAAAAGTGTGTTTATGGATTACCATGAAATATTTTATTAGTATATACTGATGATATTCTTATCTATTCTGAAAGAAATGGAAAACATGAGTAGAATTTGGATATTGTACTAAAGACATTTCTAATAGAAACATTAAATGTTAATTGTAGTAAATATGAGTTATAGATCAATAAAGTAATATTTCTATGGAATTTTATCACCAGAAAATGGATATTTATAGAGCCTTAAAAGGTAGAGGTAACTAAAGGAAGACCCTAAAAAACATCTATGATATAGATCAATGTTTTCATTATATAATCAATGTACTTCCATTTATTTTTAATAATATTCTAACAATTGTAAATCCCACTAACCATAATAGCTCATATTGGGGTGAGGTTTTTTAAGGATAATGAATATGTGGAGATATTTAAAGAGATAAATAAATTTCCAATAAATACAGGTCCTCTCAGATTACCCACCAGTGAGAAAGAATATTTTATCTACAATGATGCTCCCAAAAAGACCTTGGGTTGTGTACTCATGAAAAATGTAAATTTGATAGCCTAAAAATCCCATCAATTAATGGTACATAAACATGAATTCCAGAAACATTATCAGGATTTATCTAAAATTATCTTAACATTGATTATTTTTTGATATTATCTATGTAGGGAAAATTGTGACATATATACGGATAATAAAATCCTCATGTATATATTCACACAAAAGAAGATAAATATGATTTGGTGATTATTTTTAGAGTTGATCGATGATTATAAATTTTTAATTCATTACCATCTTGGGAAGGTGAACAATATAGAAGATTCACTAAATAGAAAGGATCCAATAACCTAATCCAAATTATAATTGAAAAGGATCCAATATTATTGTACATGAAATAGATGGGAATGGTGGTCATAAAAGGGACTTAATACGATATTTATCAAAAAAACTATCAACCACCCATTCTTGAGATAATAAAGGAGGCCCAAAAGATGATGAGAATCTATAGAGAAAGATAGAAAATATTTCGAGCATCAATGATGCTAATGATGGAGTTATTATTTTTGGAACCTAGATATGTGTTTTATAAAAACCATAACTGAAGAGGTAACTTCTAGAGTACATGTTTAGACCGTCTTTCTCAATTAATCTAAGAAGTACTATGATATATAGAGATATGAAAAGAAACTTATGGGGGATAACTTGAAAAGGGATATTGTAGAATTTGTATCTTAATGTTTAGTATCCCAACAATTTAGGGAAAAAGAAGATAAGTATAAGGGTATAATGATACTATTTCACAAACTTGTATATAAATGGGAAAACCAAACCATGGATTTTTTATAGGACACCCCAATAAATATAAATTAAATAGTTCCATGTGGGTGGTTGTCAATCTCCTTATAAAGTCATTGGATTTCACTGTTATAATTGATGGATTCTCTCTTAACCAACTCTCTAATATATATATATATATATATAAGATAAGTGGTAAGGATTTTTATAGTTCTACCCTATATCGTATTTGATCAGGATAAAATGATTACATCGTGGTTCTGGAAAAGGATTCGATAAGTGTTGGATATAGAGATTGGTTTTATTACTACTTATCACCCTTATATGGATGGTTTGTCTGAAATAACTATTAAAACTCTAGATGATATGTTGGGATCATGTTAAAAATATTTTAAAGTATGTTGGGATCATAACATTACCATAGTGTATTTCTCATATAATAATAGTATTCTTTTATCATTAAAATGACACATTATTAGCCTCTACATAAGAAGTGGTTTTAGTCTCTTGCTTGTAGGGATGTAAATAGAGAGAAAAAGATAATGGAAATTGATATTTTCTAAGAGATGGATGAGAAGGTTCAAACCATTCAACATCATATGAAATCTAGGAAACATTGGTATAATATATATGTAGATAATCATCAATGATACCTAGAGTTTGAAATTGGAGATAAAATATTCTTTTAAATATCACCATGGAAAAATTCATTAAGATTATATGTAATGGAAATCCTGGTCCTAGATAAATCCTCCCCTTAAAGATACTTTATCATAACCAATATTTTTCCTTTTAACTAGAACTCCCACATAACCGATCTTAGGTAGATGATTTGTTCCTAGTATCCATCTTGAGGAAGTACATACCGAACCTCTCACATGTAAAAAATCCAAAGTTGGTACCATTGTATAAAAATATTTCATAGAAGGATCATAAGTTGAATATCAAATAAATTAGAGATAAATTTTCATTAAATAATACATTCCACTTGGTAATAAGGTTGTGGTGAAACCATGCATTTGAGGAGGCGACATGTGAACTAGAAGAGGAGACAAAATATAAATACCCTCATATGTTTTTTGGTGTAAAATAAAAATTATGAGTGTGAAATTATTGAAGGGGGAAGAATTTAATTGCCTAAAATTTTATAAAGAAAATTCCATTTTTTAATGAATAAAATATTTATTAAGAAATTTAGTTTTAAAAAACAGATGCACTATATTTTATATTGTTATTTTGGAAAATTATAAAATAATTTCATAATTTTTATTCAGGATTAAAATACCATTAAGACTCATAAAAATTAAAAATATATATCTTCTATGATAATCGTCAATATTTTTATATATTAAGGGTTATGATAAATTCTAATTGATAAAGAAGGAGTAAGTGATAGCCTCGAACAGTTGAATTATACTCTATGAAGATAATTTATCATAGTTTCTAAGGGAGACGGAATCATTAGGATTTATACATAACCAATACCAAGTCATGATTCGACAACTAAAACACAAGAGAACTCATTTATGGGATAATTTCAAGATTATCAGAATATCAACACAAACCTTCTCCATTGAACCACCCTTAGAAAGTAAAACCATCCATATATTACACATAAATAAGAACCGGTGTAATAAGGGGAAATGTATCTAAACCCTAGTAGTATAAATATTTTTTTTTATTTTTTAATAAAATAATTATTATATTTATCCAGATTTATTTTTACATTATACATGATTATATAATGAGTTTGATAAAATATATATTTTTAAACAGAGAAATAAATATTACATTTTTTGAAAATATTTAGCTTCAATTAAAACACTATTTTTGATAAACTCATGAGTTTATATAATACATATAATTTCATGAAATATTTTTATTAAATAATATTTATTTAAAAATATATTAAAATATAATTCTATGAAGTACATTATAATTTTTATATGGGTTAGAAAACTAGTACTTTTTTCATAAATAATAATTTTATTTAATATATTATATTATTATATTAATAAAATTGTTTTGGTAAAATAAATATTATTTTTGAAATCATTATGTTAAAATTTTATAAACATAAATTTTTCCTAATTTTTTACACATACAAATTATTGGGTAAAAATTGAAAAAGATATAAATATACGATATGTATTATGACATGATAATATCCAAAAATTGATGAAATAAATACAATAAAACGAATCTAGGACAATAAATATATTTCCTATAAAAATAAAAAAAATTTTATGTTATTTTATTAATTTTCAAAACTTTTAACGAATCCTCCCAAACATATAGTATTTTTAAGGTTTTAAAAACAATTATTTTTTAACATGACTCATTTCCACCTCACAAATGGTAATATTTTAAGGAATTAGGTAATTATCATAATAAAATATTTAAAACCAATACTCATTGGTAGAAACCATGTTGAAAACACATGGGAGGTTTTTTTGTATTGATTATTTTAACACGTAAAGTCCAAAACCCATGTTTAAAAATTAATATAGAATTTACCCCTCAATTTCAATAAATACGCACCAAAAATTTCATTCGTATTCAGTCAAAACCCATTAAGAATAATTTTACTCTCCCTATACCACTCTAAATCCATCAACATGTGTTATTAATCTCATAATAAGATCTTTAGAAGCTTTTAGAAGTACCCACTCGAGGTATAGGATTCTCTCCTCCCCTTCATTATTCAAGTAATTTATTTTTATTATTCACTTTTTATTTAAAATTTCCCATGTTATAATTTGTTTTTAGATATCCCTTTTTGGCCTTTTTTATTTTCATTTTTTGGGACACCATATTTTATTCTCATTAAAAACTTTCATGAATCGTTATGTACATCGATTATACTACCAAAATTATCCCATAATTTTCCATACCAAACAATTTTATTACGAATACCCATACCCATTTACACTCAAGGTTACTCACCAAGATGTAACTATCCTTGTATAATTGGGTAATTCCATATATGTAACCAAAAACTCTTAATCATGGGATTAAAAGTGATGAAATTTGTACTTATGTTATATGATATATATGGCACACTAATGTATGTAAATGATATAAATGTGACTAGTGGGTCAGGAATTTTGTCACCAACCAATTCATTGGGTAATTTTTGTATCTCATGAAATACTATGTATAGTGAATTGGTGGTTATCCTAATCACATTTTTTCTATTATCTTGTCAGTTATCATTGACTTATGATTATGATGTCATATTTTATTTGTTTTCCACATCCCTATGTTTCATTGATGTTATCATCTAATATCATCATTTGTTGTTCATGTTTATGATTCTCACCCATTTATGTCACCTTGATATTTTTGTTGAGTTACATTTATTAGTTTAATCATGTTATGATTTTATTATTCTATTACTGGGATTTATAGTTCACTATATTCTTAAGTACATTTCTAGATTATCATGTACATTTTTATGAGAAAAATGGAATTTGATTGCATGTTATGGAAGTTTTAAACAATGTTGTTTTATCCATGTTTCATGTTATTATGATATTCATCTAATAACCAAAATAAACTAGGCCTATCATTTTTTATGACTGTATTATGAGTTTCATTATGTAATAATTCATGAATTAAATCATGAAAAATATCTGATTTGACATATCCCCAAAATCCAACCATAATATGGATAGAACCTCAAAAAGATATCTTCCATATTTCTCTAGATATCTGTCTTCTCTTCCCCTAGAATATTAAATTATATGTCAATATGAGGCATCATTTGAGGTTATATCCATCCATAATAATCAATATTATTCCACTTTATTTGGAATTAATCATTCATCTAATCCATATTGAATAGATATATGGGTTTCAACCTATATTAAAAAAAGGGAATTCTTGCATGGGTGATAAATTGTTGTTGGATAACATGATCTTGTGGCATGTCCTCTATCAATATTAAATCTATATTTTATGTTGATTTTTTTTTGGATATTTGATGTGGATTTCATTCCATGTAATAATTTATTCCATGAATTAAAATACAATATAATATATATTGATAAATTAGACTCTGCTCGAGATAACATTGGTGTATGAGTTTGATTCAGGTATCGTTCTTTGGAATATTTTAGTAATTGGATTCATCTATTTAAAGATAGGAAGTTATTACAATATTTGTTGTTTTTATGGTATTATTTGGAATTTGTTGGATTATTTTAGTGTTACTCATATAGAGGCCACTTCATGATAGGATTTTTTGATGTGAATATGGTAGCCCATGAGACCTGTGCATGGTTGGGGATCGTGTGTTCCTATATATGTCATGTGATACTTTTTTATTGTTGTGTAAAATGTAGAATTACTTTCTATGATATATTGTTCCACCATATGTTATGCCTTATATATGGTTTTTTTTAACTAGTGAAATCAATGCTTTAGTGTTCATGTTGACAGCTGTCACTAACAGACATAACTAAATCCTTTTAGGGGGGTGTAGATTACGTGCCGAATTGGTTATGGTCCACATTTGATGGTTGTGCATTATCCTGTAAACAACCATGGGCACTCCATATCACCTTTTAAGAATTTCCATATATGTCAGTATGACCTTACAATGGGTAATATCTTTTCATAAGTGTGGGTGTTCATTATACGGTTGAGCTAAGTGTGTGTACAATAGTAATCAAGAAGGTAACCATGATTCATGGGTAATAATTTTTAATAAATGCGGTAATTGAGATTTTACTTTAAGATAGAACATGAATCATCATTAAAGGTGGATGGACTATCGGTAATTTTCTTCTGTTGGGTATGTAGGATGTATTTTCTCTAATTAATATTCTTTTTACACACATGTTTCTTTCCCTTTATATTTTATTACTTTTCTAGAGTTAACCTATAAATATATCCCTCAAATAAATTAGTCACTATTTTATGGATATTAATTCATGGAAATAGTATCATCTACTATGAGTAATTATTCTATCAGTTATCTAATGTAAGGAAACCTATTTTATAATTATATGTTTTATAAAGAGAAGGAAAAAATATTATAAATATCTTTCAAACGGGAAAAAACTAATAAATGATTGAAGAATTGGTCTTTTACTTTAAAACTAGTATTTTATAATCTATGATGTTGTAGAAAAACATGGGGTTTTTAATGGAATTTATGTTTTAGGTTAGCAAAGGAAATAGGGTTGGGTGAAATAAATTCTAAAATTAATATTTTAGAGAAGGATGATTTTAAATCATAATGGAACTTTGGAAATCGTTGAATTATTAAAAAATATGAATGTTATTTGAATATTTTTTTTATTTTTTATTTTCAAATTTAATTCAATTTTATGTTCAACTCTTTTATAATATAATATTCAAATTATAAGAGGTTATAAATTTTTTTTCTGGGTACTGCATTTCCATGAACCAATGACTACAAATGGGTTATTTAAGTGAAAAGTTATATTTTCCAACTAATGAGTTAATATATAGTGTGTGTAAGGAAATTTTTTTCTTTAAACCTTTTTTTATGTAAATCATTTTGATAAAATATCACTCAATGATAATTTATTCATATAGAGGCCTTAGTAGAATCATTTGGTTGGGATTTCATTAGCTTATAATTTTTCTATTTAGTGGTATTTAGATTATTTTATGGATAATTTTATGTATATATATTTTTTAATTATTTTGGTATTTTATTGTCTCATTTTGATTTTACGAGTCTCACAATGGGGGTATGATTAGTAAATTAGGGTCATGATATGATTTTGTTTGTTAGTATTTCTTATAATGATTGAATATTTTGATTTTCTATGACTTGGAAAAAATTTGTAAGTTATGTATTAAAGGTGATATATATGTTTTACGTGTTTTTTAGATCTCACATAAGAGATATTTTCTATTTATGGGATATAGGGTATATTTTGCAGTCACACATCTTGATTTTAGTGGATATTTATGTGTATATACTGCTGTTATGGTTGTAGTGATTTTTTGGGGAATCCAATACTAGGGATTTTTAGTGTCAGTAAGTTATATATTGGTGGTATTATAATGACCAATGTAATAATTACAATTATTAATGTATTTCTGATGAATTATATTATAATTGTAGATAGTTAAAGTATGAGACTCTTAATTCTATTTTCTAGTTGAGGAGACATTTTTCATTTATGATTCAGATTGAAAATTTGGTGTTTGAGGATAAAATTAAATGAATTTCGGATATGATATGAGTTTTATATTTTATTATGGTTGTTTGAGTATTATTTAGTTGAGGTACAGTCTAAATATATAAAACAATATGTGGAATTGGTTATTTGTTAAAGGGTTCTAGGTATATATTGATCTGGAAGGGGGCTTAGTGGCCCCAGACCTCGTAACCAATCTCATGTTAATTTGAATTGATATTTTAAACATTATTCTATATTTTAAATGGTGATTAATTACATTTTTATTCTAAAACCAAATAGATCAATATATCATTGATTTTTTGGGTGATTTTCTATTTAATGTGTAAATGTCTTAGATTTTAATATCAATTGTTTTATATGTATTTTGTTGATGCATATTAAATCACATCCCAAAGATAATAAATTATCTTTTATATGTATTATATTATGTCAAGATGCATAATTAAATATTTTTTTGAGGTCTTTATAATATATATTGTATATGGTTTCACAATTTTTGTTGTAATTTCATTGATAATGTTGAAGGTAAATGTCCCTTAGGTAAATATTCCTAATGAAATTTTTTTAGAATGTTTGGAGATGAAGAACTACAAATAGATAATAAGGGAGAAGAAATATATTTAAGGTAAGACTGAATTATCGAAGAATATAAAGAAATAAATCTTTTGGATATTAATAATGTTTCTATATGATTATTTGAATGAGGTTATGAATGTTTTCATTAACAATGTTCGGGAAACCTTCCAATATTCAGATCATGATAATACATTCTCAAATTTACCAACATCATGAAAAGAATCCAGATCCAAGATTGTGTTCATCAAGGGAGGTCAAGGACACTAGACAAAGATCATTGTATGGAATTTGGTCAAATTAAGAATTTTATAAGGGTGGATAATTCCAAATCATAGTAGTCATACAAAATTTTAACTAAAGTTCCAGATGTATATCACTAAAAAAATAAAACAGAAGAGATGTTTCATATGAAGATTAGTAATAATATTGAAAAATATCACTAAACGTAGATAAATGAACATAATAACCTATTGTTTGAGGGTAAATTTTGTTATTGATTTCATAATGGTAGTTAATCCAAAGTGTAATGTTAACTAAATTCCATTAGGTTGAGTTACCATAGGAAGAATGACCAAAAGTTCTCTCTACCATGTTTATACAATGTGAGAGAAGTAGAGAGAGTAAAATAAGAATATAACCATGAGTAAACTAATTTTTTATTAGTGGTATAAATATAATTCCATAATATTGAATAGATGTGTTATTTTATAACTTGATGAAGAATATATTCTGTATTTTTTTTAGGAATTTCAACAATTTTACATCAAATCTATGGATCGAGTGCACCAGATAGAGACAACTAATGTTTCTAAATTGATTTTTTTTGTCTTTCAAGTTGATATGTTTTTGTTACAGACTATATGATTTTTTATTATACAATATACTAAAGAGAGATTATAATATAAGGTCAATGGATCAGTTCCATTAGATGAATTCCATTGGATGATTATCCAATGGATGAAAATTCCTCGTATAGATGAACATAGTACAAACATTCATGATGAAATTGGATGGAGACTCTAATTTCAATAGATAGAGAAAAATAAATGAACACTTGGTAGAAGTAGTTTTAATTAATATTGAGATAAATTGTGATTTATTGATATTGGAATGTTTAAAAATTCATATTAATCAGCATTGGTTAAAAATAAATGGTCTTAAAATGAGTTTATCAAAGAAGATATCAGGATTAGTTTTCCATATTTGGATAAATTTTCAATGTTTCATTGGATATATGAGAATTGGACAAAGATATAATATTTCCATGAACATATTATTTTATGATGTAGTACCAAACTAAATAAAGTGAAACATGAAATATGTCTTAAGTTGATATTGATTCATTAGACAAAAGAGTATTGTATGGGAAAAAATTAGATAATAAGATCAGATAAAGGAATACAAACTCATCTGACTGATCATAGTGACTGAACATATGCAAGTCCATAAGAATTAGTATTTCACTAAAGATCATCGGTCAGACATTTATGTATGTCCTTAAAATATTGGGGATGCAAATCACACCAATAAAAGAAAAAAATAAGTTCACTAGATAGAATAAATTTGTCCCTATAAGTAGTGGAAAGGTGAATCGTCAGAAAAATAAATAGCATATTCACTGGATAAAAAACCAGACCTAGATGGTGAAGTTCTAAATATTTCATTAAAAACAATTACAATAGAATAAGTTAAGAGAACATTTACATAACTTTATAAATCCCCATAAATTTGATGAAGAAGTTTGATCTTCCAAAGTATCTTATCTACATGAGGTAAGTAATTTCAAAAAAATCATTTACAACTGATGTTAAGAAAATCCGAATAAGTTGTAGTTTAATGAATATTCATGATTCTATATGAATAATCTAAAATTTTTGAGAATTATAAAATAATTTTTAGATGAGTGAGAATATTTAAATTGGAAATTGAGTTTATAAGAAAAACACATTTGAGTTCCCTCTATTTTATTTGGCACTGTGCCTATATAAATAGAAGTATGTACATATCGTACTTGTACTATACATGCACATAATGTATTTGAAGTGATTATTTTTTGGAGCAATGAGAGTTTCCAAATCAGGAATTACATGGTATAAGAAGAGGCATCATATAGAGGTATCGAGAATAGGTGCATCATCTTGAGGTTTGGATCAGATACATCCAAAAGAGTATTGTTGGTAATAAGTAAAATATATATATATTGTATCAAATAGAGAAACCATTCTAATGAATTGATATGGGAGAAGTGGAAAAATATATACCAGACGAATTTTTAGGTGAAAATTATTGAGGTATAGAATTTAGAGGCACATCGGGTGTAGGCTTACTAGATTGATGGTTGGGTTCATTGGATGAACCATACTGAAAAAAGGAAGAGCCGCACTATAAAAAGTAAACTTGATTGAGTTATTGGATATCCTTTTCCAGAATAATTTTTTATGGATACTATTACATATTTATCTTATGCTGGATTGAAATATACTAATTTTTTAACTATTGTGAGTTTGTATAATAATTTTTAAAGAGAGATGGAAGGATTCAAATGGGAGATGGCATAAATATAAAATCTTATCAAGATATATGTAGATATTTTGGGTAGATAACCAACAATGGGATATAGTATAGATACTCCTCCCTTTTTATTGATGAGAATATTATTACTGAACAATCCATAGGCTAATGGGAGTCTTCATGGAAAGGATGTTAGTTCTCTCACTGAGGTTGAACCTTGAAAAACAAATACGTGTATGTTATTTCCTTATATCATTAGTATAGTAAAAGATTACAAATAGTGAGGAATATTTCATTAAGATACTTAAATCCTTACATATAACATAGGTTTTACCAACTTTAATTAAGAAATAATATATATTGATTATAATTTTTAAAAATATAGTTGCTACTGATTCACCCCCTCCCCCATGATCAATGTGATTGTACGATCCTCCTAGGGGTTTAAATTGGTATCATATTTTCTTTTCTCTATATTTGGATCTATATTTTTTGTTTTTAGTTGTGTGTAACTATTATATATGATGAAATATCATTCTAGAGGTTGAAGAATATTTTTATGTGGATGTTAAGGAGTTTCATCATGAGTAAAAGGAGAAAAAAGTTATGTTTTTTTATAGAGGCCTGTAGGTTTTATCCAACACCTTGAAAAATCATAATAATAAATAATCTCAAAAGAATATAAATTCATCCTATCAAAACTAACGTAATGATAATTCACTATAACACAATGTTTTGGTGTTTGGTAATAAATCATGTGAAACTAAATAACATAATCCTCTAAAATTATCTTATTAAAGATATTAATATAATGATTCTATATTAACTATTGAATATTTTTATTTTAATATCAAGGTTTACATGATAAGTGTTCCAGTGGAATTTACTACATATATACTTTAACAAATTGGGGGAGAATATGAGGAAATATCATAGTTGAAATAAGAACTCTATAACTTTAAAAAATAACTTAAAAATAATATCTAATAATATAAATCTCTTACTAAACATGATAAAGAAAAAACAATATATATTGCTTTATCAAGAACATATCAATATTAAGAAAGAATTTTTTATAAAGTTTTTCTGAGATTTATGATCTCATTGAAGTATTTAAAGAAAGACACCATCTATAATAAACCCTTTGGAAAATTAAGATTACTCAGTTGAAGTAAAGTCTAGAAGAATATATTATCTTCAATGATTATTACATAGTTAGAGTAAACATCCTGAATAAAGTTTTTAGAAGAATAAAATGTGTTACAACTTCACAAAATCAAACAATATTATGAAAAAACAATAGTTTTCTATGAATAAAACTTCACCCTCATAGAAGAATCCATTATTAGAAGTCTTTGAAAAGAAGACATGTTGAAAATAGTTATCCGAGAAAATCACCATGCACATGAGGATACTTATAGATAAATTATTGAGGTTAAAAAATATAAATTGGAGATCGAGGAGAATAAATTAAATAATCATTATTTTTTATAGAAATGAGTGAGTAAGTTACATAAATAGTATATGAAAAGGATGTAATTTTATGTGAAGATAACCTTAGATGTTTGTAAAATTAAAATAACACTTTAAACATAATATTTCATGATCAAGAGGTGTGATTGAGAATCATCAACACCATTCAAGCTGAATCCATATATAATGCTGGTATAATAATCTTTTATGATCTTTCCAAGGAATGTATGACTTTAATAAATACATTATCCATTGACAGATATAATTATAAAGAATAATAATCATACACATTTAATAAGTTTATGAAAAAAATAACCTAACACATCTATGAATATATAATCACTAATTATAATAATAGATGTATATGTTGAAATTCCAAACAAAAATGGTTGAATAATTATGTGAAACCCAACTATTATAAAAATGTTCAAGTTATAAAATAAAAAGTAAAGAGTTACCTGAAAAGTATCTCAAAGAATAATGTTTCTACCATCCAAAATAGACCACATTGAATAAATTATAATTTAATTGGTTTGTGTAGCTATTAAGGAATGTTATGGAACCTAGTTGTTTTTTTGTTTGAATAATTTTCCAATTAATAAATAATATATAAATCCAAAATTTAGGGGGAGAAACATGTATAAAAAATAACTTTAGATTTGTATTACTAACATTAAAAAAATATGAAAGATCTATTCAAATCCCAAAAATTTGGATATCTTGAATATTTTCCTAAAATTTTTAGAGGAAATGTCCATCATGGTAAAAAAAATTATTTTACATATACCAAGAAGAAAATATTTTTTATTAATTTAAATAGGTTGTTTAATATGAAAGATATTGTAATAATGTTAGAATAATGTTCTACCTCATGGTGTAAGAAGAAAATAAGAATTGATTACCCTTATGAGAAAGAATAATGTTTCACAATATTTCAAAACAAGGAAAATATATTACATGTGTGGAATAAAAGTCCATGTTATGCACAATTTTGAACTTTCCATGAATATAAAAACAATGCAGGTAATCTAAAGAATCAAATTCAAAGAATCTGGGAAATAGATAAGCATATTGGTATGGTGGAATAAATCTATGATGAAGTAGTTGAGGTTCATTAAAAGATTCTTAATAAGACTAATTTATTAGAAGATGAGAATCTGTGTGGAATAATAAAGTTGTCTTGGATCACTATTATAAAATTCATGACTATATTACAAGTATAGGGGAAGTTGTTTTATAATAATATTAAAGATTTTAAAGAAATTAACGGTGTGGTAAGTAAATCACATCATTACAATAAAGTTGATCATACTCAAATGACATACATGGTTGTTTATCCGGAACAGCTGGAATAATTAAAGAGGTTGAAAGAATAAAAAATTCAAAAATATCTATGTTCACTTATTGTCTTAATAAATAATACTCCATTACATAATTATGAGTAAAAGGATCTGATTCCACCAAAGAATATTAAAACCTAAAAATATGTGGGTGAAGGAATGAAGAAATCTATAAAAAAGAGGACATGTAGGATCAGAAAACATTCCCATCTCCATTTCACTTTCTATGGAAACTATAAATTTTTTAATTTACCCCATCAATAATTTTAAAAACCTTACAATGTAAAAGGGGATTTAAGTTTATGGTATTCATGGGGATCCTTCAAGTAAAAAATATTGAAATTTTCAATCTATAATCTTTATATGATGTTTTAGAAAGTCATTCCATTCATCCAAGATCTTCCAACATCAAATAGTAAAAATTTTGATGATGAAGAATATTGAAATCTAATATCTTCTATAATAAACAATTTCCATAATCTCGATTTTTATAATAAAAATTAATGATCAAATGAAATGGTGGGGGGGAATTTTGCTGATAATGTTTATGTTATCTTAAAAGGAAAAAGACAACCTAATCATGTTTATAATTGATCATTTTTTATATGTTTGATAAGAAGGAAATAAGTATGGTTAGATTAATAAAATTTATATTAATTCTTCCCTCAAATAAGTGTTTGATAAGTTGGAATAACCTCAAAAAACATCATGGTCATATTTAAGGTCTGAATTAATCACTCTTATTTTTTGCACAAGTAATGCGTAATGTTAACATAGAGTTGGTTGATTTTAGGCATTATAATTTAATAAAAATTATACCATCCTTCTCAAAATAAGTTCTGATATTATACTCAGTTATGTAGAAGATAGAAAGGTAAGAATAAAACATGTGAATAATGATCCTCTCTCGCACCAAAACTTTGACCAAGGGAGATTCAACAATTCAGATCATTAATGGGGAGATGAAAATGTTTCTCTTAATTAAATATCTTGGAGAAGAATGATCCTTTTAATTCAATTTCAATAAATAGGAGAAATATCCCATTGAATTTAAAGAGAATTGTTTATTGATAAAAAAATAAAAATGGGGTATTGAAGGTCCTTCTGATATTTTGGTAACATATATTTTATATGTTGTTAATAGTTTTTTTGTAAAGTCAATGAGGAAGTGGAAGATAAAAGTTACTTAGGTAAACATACCTTAGATAGATGTTTCTAATGAAATTTTTTTAAGATTTTTGTATATAAGGAAGTAATTACCATCATATTTGAAGAGTGAAGAAGTTTACTGAATGGAAGATTGAGTTGATGAAGAAGATAAGGTAATTATCCTTATGGATAATAAGAATGATTCTATATGATGAGATAAAGTAGTTTGAGAAAGTTTTAATTAATCATGTTAGGGAAAATTATCTATTATAAGACATTAAAATACATTCTCAACGTTTCCAAAATTATGAAAAACATCAAGGCCCATGATTATGTTCAAAGGGGATGATTGCGGCCATGAGACATAGATCACCATATAGAAGAGATAAAAAGAATAAGTTGTTATTGGAGGAAATTCATAATATGAGTAGTTTTAGAAAGTGATAGCTGAAGTGTGTTATGTGGATCACTAAATTAAGATACCCAAACATATATTCTATATGATTATTTGTAATAATATTTCACAAGATGACCGAACAGATATAAATATATATAAAACCCCTTTTTATTAGGCTGAAATTCCATCATAGTGCATATAATGGTATTTAAGCCTATGTGTAATGGTAACTGGAGTCTAGTAGGATGAGTTTCAAAATAGTTAATGAACAGAATTATAATCTTATAAGTTTATACAATATGAGAAAAGTTTAAAGATGGAAATAAGTACAAATCCATGAGAATACTAATGTTTGAGTAGCAATATAAACATGAATCCATAATATTGAATAGAGAAATGAAGTAGTAATGATATAGAGAATGTATTCTATGAATGAGCTATTTAGAAGTTGCAATTATTTTATTTCACATCAACAACTCAAGTTAAATGAATAGATATAGGTGATGTTTCTAGTCATACATTTTTTATATAATTGAAATTTTACATTTATTGTGGTATGTGTTGGTTCTAAGTGCAGCAGATGTGTGAGGTGGTGAGAGATATATTAAAATTCCTTTTAATATTGAATTTCCTAAAAACTAAATTAAGGATATTTAACTTAAAATATATATTTAATTTATTTAATATCAAAATAAATGAATACCTTTCCTTAGAATATTTATTTGATGTGGATTTTGATCATCTTGAAAGACACTTTCGGATTTAATTCATTAGGACATGAGGATTCAAGGATTAAAATTCCTTAGTGGTGATCTGAATTTGCTCATTTTATCTCCATGAAACATCAATCGATCATTGGGTGTCATCATAGTGTGTTGAATGTATTATTTTTTCTATGTTGATCAGTCATCCTTTGGTATTGAATGAATCTATCATGTGTTTCCCATTCTTGATAGGGATATCGAAAGGGGGAGTTTAGAGATAATTATGTGTTCATAACATTTCATTGTATATGATTACACACACTTCAGAATAGACATAACCCTATATTCATATATGTAAAGGTTAGGTTAAAATATTATTTAATTTCATGTCATCCCAAATTTTTTTAACATTTAATTAATTCCACATATAATATTAATAATAATAATATTATTATTATAATTTTGTGGTACATGAAAACTTTCATAATAAGAAGTATTATTTTACTGTATTGTTAATCAATAGTTATCAATAGACATGGTCATATTACATTTGAACTCCACTATAATTTATTGAACATACAAATAAATATTAAATATTTTATTCATCAATAAATATATGTGATGAATGAAACATGAAAAAAATTATTTCATTGTCTTGAGAATAATATTAATTCAATTAATTAATGTCACTTATAATTTAATCGATATCATAAAAAACACATCGTGTGTGACCCTATAGAATTCATTTTCTTCGGGATTATGCGGGCTTGCATAAATTCCAAGATTATTATCTAGAAACGGGTCGTTACATCCATGAGAAATAACATAATATTGAAACAAATAAAACCACATATGAATGCCCACTATTTAATGTAATTCATTTATCACAATAACTCATAAAATAGGTTTTTATTTTGTGTAACCAACATATATGCTCAATTTTCCTTTATTTGACTATATGAAATAAACACAGCATTTCACCATGGCCATGAAATTTACTGTTAAATTTATATTATAATAAATGGGTCGAGATATCATCTTCCATAATGATGGGAGGGATAAATCCTTCTTTGACTTTTCCATTAATGACATGTTAATTGAGACACACAGAAACATACCCTACATCACCACAAATATATGGCATCTTATTTTTAATCAGAAAATATAAGTGTATAATTCATGAAATTAATTAATTATAATTTTAATGCCTAATGCACATTAAATATGCTCACATATATGAATATGTAATGACACAAAAACATGAAGAATTCCATCTAGTAGGCATGTTTTTATAATCTTTGATCTTTGATATTACTATGTGATAACTTTAGGATAAGAAGCTGAATACTCTTACGAGTACTTGCACATGAAAATATATATAACAGCTGCCTCATCATAGTATGTTATCAAAAATAAGAACTATATTTAAGAATATTATCATAATAATTCATGGTTATCATTATAGTGAGGAATTGTTAATACCTTATCAATGTTTCTTATAATCTGGGATATTATTACATTGGAGTCATAAAAAATAACAATAAATATTTAATAAGAAGTTTTAATAATATCCAATACATCGAATATACATGTAATCAAAGTAAAATCAGTGGGTCCTAGGAAACCAACACAAATAAACTCCAACATAGACAAGACCCAACAATCTATGACTATCAATCCACCAAACCTCATAAGATAGTCATGTTTCTGCTAAGTTGAGGCTTTATTCAAGGGGTCTTTTTTGTTTTCATTCATAGAAATATTACTCACTACAACCTCACATGTTTGTGAAAATACCTCAAGATATTATACTTTCTCTATATGTTCTTTATCTGTGGATGTGACCTTGTATCTTTTGTGAGATCCACCGTTGTAGTATTATCACAGTAGTGTGTGATGTGATCTTTAATTCTTGGTATTATTTAATGATATGATAAAGAGTTTCACATCCAAAATTTTACTTTTTCTACCTCAGAATCTATAGAACACTTGGAATCTTCTGTAGAATATGTGACCACAACCTAATTTAACCTCTTCAATCTCACAACATCTCTGTTAAATGTAAAGATATATCCCATTTTTGAATTGTATAATCTTGATCTATTTAGAAACAAGCTTCTTTGTATCTTCTGATGACTAGTTCCTCATCTAATCTATAAAAGAGTAATATATCCTTTGTATGCAACGGATACTTCAGGGTAGTATTAACTTCCATTCAATGGTGGTCACCTGGGTTATCTTGATATATTTATACCACAGATAATGCATATGAAACATCTATCATAGTACATATCATTACATACATGACTAACCCAACCACTAATGCATATGTAATTATTATCATTCAACTTCTTTCCTCGTTTTTAGGACACATTTTTATAGAAAGATAAATTCCATGTGATGCTAGAAACAATCCCTTATTAGATTAATACATACTGATTGTCTTTAGTATTTTGTATATTTATTAACTTTTTCTTAGTCCAAGAATCCTCTTTGATCTATCATGAAGGATATTTATACCAAGAATATATGCTTCCACACCCAATTCCATCATAAATAAGAATTTATTAAATCATTCCTTAATAGACTATAAGCCAGTAATTTTGTTTCCAATGAGTAATATGTCATAAGTATATACAATTAAAAAATATATTTCGCTCCCATTAAACCATTTTTTAAACAAAAGTACCATACTCATTATTTATAAATGAAAATTTTGTTACGAATTCATCAAAATTAATTTAACATGACCTTGAATCTTTCTTTAATCCATAAATGTATTTTTTTCAATTTGTGTATTTTTTGGTATAATTTAAAGTCACAAAATATTCAGGTTGTGTCATATATACATCTTCTTAAAGTTTGTCATTAAGGAATGATGTTTTGACATCCATTTATTAAATATCATATACATGGTAAGCCGTAAATGAAAGAATCATTCTATTGGGTTTCAGTATCGAAACTAGTGAAAATATTTTCTCATATTAAATGACTTCATGTTGTTTAATCCCTTTTTAAATCATCCATGTCTTATGGGTACTGAATCTTCCATGCATGTTCATTTTCTTCTTTAATACCTAGTTGGAACAAGTAAGATTTAAATTCATTAGAGGATCTACTAAAATCCAGATATTGTTTTTTTATATGGAATCAATTTTAGAATTCATAGATTTTTTCAACTTCATAACATATTTGCAACTTCTTTCTTCCTTATAGGTAAATAGATAATTATTATTAAACAATAATTATTCACCAAAAATAGTAGATAGAAAATCATATCATTGAGGTTCTCTAAGCTCTCTTGTACTTCGACATATTACTTGTATCTTAGGAACAATTTCTTCTTCCATAAGGATTTTTGGAATCTGTTCTTATTCCATATCTTATATACCTTGACTCTCAATGTCATAGTAGTTTATCCCACTCACACTATTTATTTTTTATATTTTATTATTCTCAAGGAATATCGAATTTCATTCCACTATTACATTTTTTATGAGCATTCATATAAGTAATATCATTTTATTTCTTTAAGGTATCCTACAAAGGTACACTTTATACCTCGAGGTGACTTGTTTCTACCTTGAGATTCATTAAAAATTTATTTTCTACCTCACACATGTAATTACGACATCATGGGTTTCATTCTATTCAATAAATGGTATGGTATACCATCTATATATTTATTAGGAACTTCATTATGTATTTATCATGTTGTTTTTAATTCATATTACTAAAATGATAGAGGCAGACTCTCATGACTCATCATTGATATCTCAATGTACAACATAGTGATATTCATACCTTCACTTAAAAAATGACATATATTTGTATAACAACGATTGAGTTGATATAGGATCCCAAATTCCCATATGTAATCAATGAAGTCTTGATTAAGACATTCTTCACCATGGTTCGAGTAGATTTTCTTATTCTACTTACCCAGATGGTTCTCAACATCATTCTTGTATTACATAAATTTATCAAAAGAATATGAATTATACCTCATTAATTGGATATATCCATATCTACTAAAATAATTATTAAAAGTTATGAGGTATTAATACCCACCACTCTCTATAATTTGAAATGATTCACACACATCTGCATGAACTAATTCAAGAATATCATTGGTACTCTGACCTTTTCCACTAAATGGGGATTTAATCATTTTACCTATTAAACATTGTTGAAATATACCAAGTGGTATTATTTCAAAAGAATATAAATATCAATTTTGGTATAATTTACTCAAGCTATTTTTATATACCTGACTTAGTCGGTGATGCCATAATTGTGTGTGGTATGAGTCATGGGAAGAAGTTTCTTTATTTATTTGCATTACATGGTTTCTATAATCCAACACATAAATAAAATTACCTAAATGTCCCTTATTATAAAAAATTTAGTCTTTATAAAATATGAAATATTTATTTCTATACATGAAAATAAATCCATTCGTATTATGTACGGATACAAATATATTTTTTTGGTAACTTGTTGATGCTAATTTCTGTCATAGAATCTAACGACTGAAAAATGGAAATACCTTAACACAAAGTGATTCATCCTTTGAAGAAACATCGAAAATTGACAATGGCATGAACAAGGATTTGTTTACACTTGGGTCCCAAAAGATTTATCATGTCCGCACAAGTATACTTGTGCGCCGCATATTGGTCGCGCAGGTGACTTGCATGCCCTAATTTATTTTCACCCAAAGTCTTCAAAGGCCTATAAATACCCCTTGTGCCCCCCCCATTTTGAGGATGAAAAAATCTAGAAACTCAGATTTGAGCTCTCAGTGCCCTAGTCTCTTCTCAAAGCCTTCCGAACACTTATAAGGTAATTTATTACCTAGAATGGAAGGTATAAAGAGGGGGAACAAGGCCTAAGTGTTGAAATTCATCAACACATGCATGCCTAAGTGGCCATCCCTTAAGGAAAATGGCAACACTTGAGAGCCGCCTTATTCCTTCAAAATAACTTGCACGCCACTCATTTAAAAGTCTTTAGGGATAATACTAAGGGCTTGAGATAAGTCTTGCCCAAGTATCACCCTAATGGTTGACCATCGCACATGTACCCATGTGTTGCGCGAGTATACTTGCGCGACCATAACTTACGTGTCCACGTAGGACTTGCGCGCCTCTCTCTTTTTGGGTGCCCCTCCTTCCTATTCACTTGGATTCTTCAAATACACCTCTCCTCTTTAAGATTTGGCCTTCAGAACCATCTTCAAAACCATTTAGGGCATGGTTGCTTTGTTTTTTTCCTTCTCTGAAATGAATTCTGTGGAACATCTCTCAAAACATAGTGATTTATATATCATTAAATCACTAAGGTGAGAGTTTTCATTCAAACTCATCCTTTAAGATGAGAAGTTCCCTAACCTAGACCTTCTTTTCAGGAGTAAACCCCAGACATAATTCCTCTAATATGGGCATCTTCTTTAGGAGTAATCCCCGCTCTTAAATTCCATTAAAAAATGGGCCTCCTTCTCATGAGTAAGTCCCAATCTCATATTCCCAAATATGGGCATCCTCATTATGAGTAATCCCCAAGTCCCCTATTTATGGGCCTCATTTTCAAGAGTAAGTCCCAGTCATAATTTCCTAACATGGGCCTTCTTGTCAGGAGTAATCCCCAGTCCAAGTTCCCAAATATGGGAATCCTTCTTAGGAGTAAGCCCCAAATCCCAAATTCGCTTAACCTGGGCCTCCTTCTCAAGAGTAAGCCCCGGTCCAAGTTCTCAAATATGGGCATCCTCTTCAGGAGTAATCCCCAATCTTCAAGTTCCCTTAAATTTGGTCCTCCTTCTCAGGATTAAGTCCCAATCATATTTCCTTAATTTTGGGCCTCCTTCTCAGGAGTAAGTCCCAATCATAATTCCTTAATTTTGGGCCTCCTTCTTAGGAGTAAGACCCAGTCATAATTTCCTAACATGGGACTCCTTTCTAGGAGTAAGCCCCAGTTCTCAAGTCCCTTTAAACTGGTCCCCCTTTTCAGGAATAATCCCCAGTCATAATTCCCCTTAACCATTCTTAACTTCTTTTAATTTGGGCTTCCTTCTCAAGAATAAAACCCAATCACAAGTCCCTTCCTAATTTGGGCATCCTCCTCAAGAGTAATCCCCAAGTTAGAGTATCCAAATCTCCATAAAGAATATATTCCTTTATGGACCTTGTTCCCGGACTTCTTCTCTAATGTAAGTCCCGGTCATTATCTATTTGGGAAATCATACATACATAAGCCCAATATCATTCCTTGCGACCACATCTTTCATGGCAAAAATTGCCAGGTTTACTGATACCTCTTGTTTCTCACATTGAGCATGAATCACGTGAGAATAGAGTGTAAAATTAACCATAACACATCTCATTGAGCAGTTAATCATAAATAAGCCCCACAATTACCAACCGAACTACGTGGACTTTGATCTCTAGCTTAATAGTAGAGTACGTAGGAAGCCATTCTGAGGATCAAGCCCATCACCCATTAATTCTCATCTTCCCCATATGACGTTAAAATATATCTTAATTTCTGAAATACATGGGTTCTGATTCTATTTTTAACAAGGATACATAGGTAGACCATTTTCAGGTATAATCCCAACTCTGAAATACTTTATGTCCTTATGAACGACAATAAACATCAAGTTCCCTACGTAGTGTCTTTAAAACCAGTATGGTTATCATAATGACCAAGAGATCTTTATATAATGTGTTAAAGGATACCATTGATTAAGAATCTCTAAAAAAATACAGATGATTCTATATCGATGAAGAACCTCAAATACATATAAAATATTCTCTAAATCTCATACATATTAATCATTGATTGTCTAATCTTAAGGAATGCTCATTTTCATACTTGGTAGATTAATAAGGATTCACGAACATAACTTAAATCTATAAAGAGAGTCTCAGAGTAGACAATAATTACCCCCAAAAAGGTGTGATGAGTATGACCAACCATCCTCTCGACCAATGAAAATTGTTAAGCCTCATTAGTCCACAACTAATGAGCACCTACCTTTGGAAAGTAGTTCCAAATGGATATAGAATCATTGGATGTTTTCTAGTTCTATGAACAAACCTGTTAGAAACCTATTGGAATGTTTGAACCTTAAACAAATGAGGTTATCCCCAATTCCAGAGGAAACAAAAAATGGTGAACCTGACATGAATCCTTAACCATGTTAAAATGATGTTTTACTTTTTTGGTAGGCCCCTATTTAAACTCATCTAGAGGGTCAACAATAAAATCAATAACATGTGTGCTCATACAAAAGATGTAGTTTCCGAGATTATATTGATTATGTCTATTTTATCAAACATGCACTCTCTTTTCCAAGATCTTCTGTGTTACAGAAATGTCTTCTCTTAAGTTCACACCTATGAATGCCTCTGCTGTGAATACCTTTGCTGCTACTCCTCCTGGATCGGCGACTGCTCTGAGGATGACATCACCTACTCAGCATCTTCAATGCTAGGTATCAAATGCACTGGTTTAAGAATACCGTCGACATGGTACCATTCTGACTCTTGAGGCAACTCGACAAGCCCTCCAAGTAAATAATTCACTCTGGTTGTCCGGACAATGATGACCAGTGATCAAGAAGCAAGTGGTTCCAACAACCGTTTCCAACCATTTTAGGTCGTTATCCCCGGAATGCAATCACCATTCTCTCCCATATTATAGGGAGGTGAATGAGAAGGTCACTAAAGGACTTAATTTAAAGAGACATGAGTCCTTACCAAGGGATCCCATCAACAATCTTCGCCAGACTCATGCGGTAGTGTGCCCTCAATATGATGAGGTTGTCGTCTCCAGGTGTTCGGATAAGGTTCCTCAAACTCGAGAAGGAACGATGAACCACCAGAGGCGACGACTGGTCAACAGTTAGTAGGTTCTTATCTCTTCCATCTCCGGAGAAGTCCGCCAACCTAACTTGGTGGTAAGCAATGAGTGGGCACACACACCCGTCCATTTTAACTCCGCTGTCCAGCAGACTCATCTGGTAGCAACACGCCAATCCCTCCAGGAAATTCCGGCGGAGTATTATAGACATGAACATACACCTGTTTATAAATCATTAGCTAGTCAACAGGCTCATCTGACTGCATATGATGAAGCCCGCCAACCAATTGTGTTGACAACTGGTAAACAGGCACATACACCTACTTATACTCATTAATCCTACCAGTAGTCTCGTCTGTCAGTATTGAAGGATGTTCGTCAACCATGTTCGACGAAGTGCAATTAGTAGGCACATACAGCTGCTAGTATTGATCAAGCCTACCAAGAGTCACATTTGGTATCACCTGGAGAAGTCAATTGAAAATCCCCAATGACAAACAAGAGGCAGACTCAACTATCTGCCCCCACACATAAGTACTGTCAAAACTCACTGAAAGGAAAATGATGACATGAGCAAGAAAACACACCTACTCCAAGCATGGAATGGACGTATATTCCCATTCTGGAAACTGAAGTCAAAAAGTACATTCAAACAATGGTGAAGGAGGAGAAGCAAATCCCTGCTCATATTCTAGATGCCTGCCAGGATATTATAACAGCTTCAGTAGGATCACAAGGAAAGAAATGAAAATCTATCCCTACCAGTGGAGTGACACATCAACAGTTCACTCCGGAACAGACACACACCTCTGTTCCAGTCCAATAGGGTTGTGGGGCATACTCCCCCATGTCATACGGACAACCAAGTCAGACACATACACTTGATTTGAGTGGAGATAATCATCCTAACCTGATCATTTCTCCTGAGCAGGCATGTACATCTACCCATAATAACCACATTCTTCAACAAGTGGATCCCTAAGTGAGTAAAAAGGCATCTAAGAAAAATACCCGTCCATCACAGTCAAGAAATCAAGGGACAATCTGTAATAAGGACTTAATCGATGCTGGAGTTCTTGATGCACTCAGACTATTGCAACTCATGATTCTACTCTCTCAGTTCCCAATAGCGGGAACATTAATTCCATACCAATATTGTTGAATCTTATAAAGCAACAAAGAAGCACCAGTTTTGGTCTAAAAAGGTAGAAGAATCTTCATTAAATGATAAGGAAGAAGTACTAAATATGAGAAAGCAACTAGAGAAAGGTAAAGTGTCAATCATGTTTTGGCCTTTGGATGACCCTCAGTATAACATTCCAGATATGTTAATGGAAGATTTTATTCAAGATATTTTCAATTTAAAAATAAAATATTATCTTATGATGAATATGAAAATCATGTCAAGATAATAGAAGGGTTACAACGCCAAATTGATTTGGCATCTCTCTCAGTTTCTCGATATCTGAAAGCTGAAAAGTAGTAGAGAGCCCTTCAGCATTCATGCCTTGGAGAATTTAGAATATTGCGCCAGTTAATTGCCAATTCCCCATATGGTATTCATATCAGGGGATGGTGTGTTCATGGAGCAATGTATTTCACTGTACTCTTCAGTCAAAAAAGCCCGCTGAAAGTGGTCTCATGCAATGTTATTGCCCATGGCTGGCCACAGCCAATTGGTTTTGTTTGTAATCAAAGGCTTGCTCAAGAACATGCCTCAACTAGTTCTTCTCAAAATCTGGAATACAGAGAACAAGTTGTCAAATTAAATTAGAATCAAGCAAATGAGAACATCGAACATGATTCTATTTTAGAGTGTGCAAATCATGAAGTGACAGAAGTGTCAGAAATCATCCAATGGTATTTTGAGTCGGGTGATAAGAGTGGATGCAGGTTAATGCATCTAGCCAATTACGGACTAAAGTCCATAAGATCAGGAGAGATGTTAAGAAGTCCTCTAATATAGAAACTCATGAACCACCCCATCATGCCAGACTGGGAATACATTTATCTCATCCCTCAGTATCAACAAATAGGATTTGAGGAGTTGACCAGGAATAGAAGGAACAGCCCCAGTCCACAGGACCAGTGACTTTTTCAAATCCTCAATCTCTTCCTCAGAGAAAGTTAGTCTTCTCTCGATTAGAGAAAAATCCCCAAGTGGAACGAAGAGATGAATTATCAGGAGATTCCCTCCAAATTACGATTCGTCAAGAAGTTCCTGAGGGATCAAATCAGTAAAAGGAAGTGTCTCAACAAGGACATGGAAGAAGACAATATTGCAGAAATGCCGATGGAAGAGATGCAATGCGTTATGCATCAATTAATGTCATCAATGCCATTATTGATAATTCCCTAAATAAGGCTCACTCGGAGGGATCATATGAATAGGTTCCTGCTGAAGAAGTTGTACATACAAACACAAATGAAGAAGGTGTGCGTACAAGAAATAAAATGCTTACCCATAATCTTGGGTATTCTTTAAAATAACCAAATTCCCCCTCTCCGAAAGGCATCCAACAAAGGGAAATGGAAGAATCAAGTTACATACCCTTCCTATGGAGAAGGCCAATCACTATCACTAGAGCAAAGATTCACACAACAAGAGGAGGAGATGATGGAATTAAAGAGGTTAAATGTAGAACTACTTCAAAGTAGTCTTCCTCCTAAGCGTGATGGAGTCAGTCAGCCAAGGGATTTTTTGTGGCTATTGAGATGGATCGAGAGTATCCTCCTTTACTAGTACACCGTCACATGTCTAATCCTATGGGTTATACACAACAACAACCGACAATACTAACATTAGTGGCAGTCCTGGTCACCACACCTATCCAAGCTCCAGTTATTGCACCTGCACATGTCCAAGTTCAACCAGATGTTTCTCAAAATTTAATGACTGCCATTGAGTTATTAACAGCTTGGTTTTAATCTATGGATGGAAAGTGTGCACCAGTTAAACTAGAAAAGAGAGATTACCCTGAATGGGTAAGCACAATTCCCCCCCCCCCCCCACCCATCAAATTTTTCAAGTACCACATTCCCAATATTTAATGGTTTGGGAGACCCAGAGCAACACATAACACATTTTGTTTCTCTTTGTGATCCTATGATGGGAAACCCTTGGAAACAAGATGTAGTTAAGCTCAGTTGTTTTGTACAGTCATTATAAGGACCAACTTTTGTCTGGTATACAAGCTTGCAATCCCGGTCAATTACTGGGTGGGAGGATCTTCGTCAACAATTCCTTCTTCAATTCAGCTCAACTTTACCAAAGACAACAGTTTTTTATCATAGAAATTGTAAGTAAAGGGAGAATGAAAGGGTTTTAGATTTCATTGCTCGCTGGAAGTGATTAACATATTCCCTAAGCTTAGCACTCCCTCAAGAAAAGTGGTTTCCAATTTGTGTGGAAAATCTGCGTGATGAATTACACACATCATTAATCCCTGTGAAATACACAGGAGGGTTTTGAGACCTTAATTCAATCTCTCAACAGATTGAAGACTCTCTTATAAAGACTCAAGATAAAAATCATGTAATTCCATCAGCTCCAAGAAGGAGAATGGGTAAAGCAGAGACTGCTATAGTTATGCTTAAACAAGAACCTGTACCTGCTTCTACTTCAAGGCCATCATTTCCCCGAAGGGATCCACCTTCTGATTATCAACAACAGAGGCCATTCATAAATATGATCAAAGAGATCAATGAAGAAAACAATTTATGGATATAAAGAGAAAATTTTACCTTTTCTAAAATGAACATGTTCCTGGTTACTTCATTTCGGCTCTGGAAAATAATTTGGTTCAATTGTCAAGCCCCAAAAGGCCGAACAAGGAAGGAGATGAAGACCATCCCAATTATTTCCCATTTCATCAGATGTTGGGGCATCCCATTCCGTAGTGTTTTGTTTTCAAAGACCTCCTAAAAAAGATGGTGGACTTGGGACAAGTCAAATTGAAAGGTTCTTCAGCTCTGGTAGCATGTGTTACTGCTACAAATCCAGAGGAAGAAGCTGAGTGGCAAGAAGTCCAAAACAAAAATGAGTAGAAATATGATGATTGGATGGTCCAAAAAATGATCAACCGAACTCATGAAATTTTGCGAATGAAATTAAAGAAACCAATTGAGTCTTCTACTATAAAATCCATAGAAAAATCCTTTTCATCAAAGGGAAAATCCTCAATGAAACGACATATTTTAAAGAAAGAGGAACAATTAGAAGAAGATGAGATCGTGTCAAAGCCCAAGTTGTCTTTGACTCTGGAAGATTTTATGCCATCTACTTAAAAGATAAGGGCACCGCCCCACCAAATTGCATAGTCCAAACTGGCTAATCAGGCAGAATCTTCATCAGATGAAGAGTTGATCTTCAGTTCTCTTAACATGGTTCATTTAACAGATCCTTATTCCTGTCACAGCTTCGATCTTGATGAGTCTGAGTTACCTATATTAAACAGAAAAAATAGAGGGTTTTCTAGTGGTTTGGGATACAGAGGAAGATGTGGATATCCTAGAAACCACTATTCAAATTCTAACCCTTCTAGAACTGTGTATGTAGTAAAAACTCATGGTAGAGCCCTTCAGCGGGCTCAACAAGAGAAAGAAAATTCTTCCACGAATAGCAGATTCAGTCCTGGTATAGTTATTCTGGAGGATCAGTTAGAGGTTCCAACTTCTTCCTCTTAGAAAGAAAATAGACCTATTCGGTATAATCTTCCAAAGCCAAGAGTATTTTCAACTCCTACCCTGATACAAGAAGCATCTACTTCTAAAGAATCAACCTCTAAGGTACCTGCAAAACCACATGTTCTTGTTGGAAAACACAGAACTTTGGATAAGAAATATGATGTTTTGAAAAATTTGGCCCTTGTACCAGCCATGTTATCAATTCTGGATGCCTTGAATCTATCCAAGGATCATCGGGAGGCACTCATTGAGGCTTTGTGAAGTTCTCAAGAGTTCGAAACTGAAATTGCTGCGGCTGAAGTCAATCATGTAGAGAATAATCCTAAAGAATGTCATGTAGTGATATATTTTATAGATGAAGATGAAGATGATGTCGTGCATGGACATATCAGACCTTTGTATTTATCTGGAAAGGTCAATAGTGTGGACATACAAAGATCTTTCATTGATAATGGTTCAGAAGTCAACCTCATCCCCATTCGTACACATCATCAATTGGGCCTCACAGAATCTGACTTATCTCTTTCTACTCTAATGTTGCAAGGATATGATAAAAATGAACAAGAACCACTGGGAGAGATTACACTTAGAACTCAGTTTGGATACCTTTTATCCAATTCATATTTCATGGTTTTTGATCACGATACAGCCTTCAATTTTTCTATTGGAAGACCTTAGCTACATCAACATGCAGATATCCCTTCATCATACCATCAATTTCTCAAATATTGTTTCGATGGTCAAATTGGAACATTTTATGGTGATAAATACCTCTTCAAAACATTTGAATCCCAATACATTGAGGTGGAATTCTATCACATGAAGGGTAAGGAGAAATCCACAATAAGGGAGGTTAACAAGGTTAATGCTCTATATGGTTCGGAATAGATTCCAGTAAATCCATTCACACATGTGAGTATAGATTATGTGTTTCCTATCAGTCAAATTGACAGGATAGACCTGAATCTCAATACTCCTATGAAATATCCATAATGTCAATTAAGGCAATGAAGCATGACACCATGGGAGAAATTGGTGATTCACCAACAATGATGAAATCTCAAATGGAGATGTCTTCATTTCATCTGCTGAAATCCAACAACTCTATACTTTTCCAACTAGGCCAGAAGAAGTTATAGAAATATTAGAGGTGAATGATGATGTCAATTCTCAATCCATAATCTCCTCTTTATTACCCAAGGAAGACCCTTAATTATCAATAGGGTCAGAAATGGAAGCCTCTTCTTCAAGATGTTCAAATTTTAATATCTCTTCTGATCACGAAAATTCTGCTTCATCATATACTATGCAAGTAGCAACAGAAGAAATAACACGTGTTGAAGAAGAAGAGGAAGATATCAGGGATGCTCCTCCAGATTTTGAAGAGGGTATCTCTACCACTGTGGATGAACTCAGAGAAATAAATCTGGGTATAATAGAAGATCCACACCCCACTTTAATTAGTGCGTCCATGAATCTTGAAGAGAACGAGATGTATGTTTCATTTTTAAAGCAAAATTGAGATATATTTGCTTGGAACTATACAGAGATGTGAGGGCTTGATCCTGATGTTGCTACTCATCGTTTGGGTTTTCCAGAAGAACATTGAGGATTTAAGAAAGCCTCTGAAGAACACACCCAACCTATGCTTCCAAAATTGAAGTATAAGTGGATAAGATTATCAAAGCTAACATTATAAGAGAAGTTCAATATCCTAAGTGTTTGGGCAATATTTTCCCAGTGAAAAAGAATAATCGACAAATTAGAGTTTTCATTGATTTCAGAGATCTTAGTCGGCATTGTCCTAAGGATGATTTTCCAGTTCCGAATAAAGAACTCTAAATTGATGCCACAACTGGCTATGAAGCACTTTCCTTCATGGATGGATATTTCAGGTATAATAAAATTCGAAATGCTCTAGAAGATGAAGAATCTACATCCTTCAGATCCCCTTAGTGTGCGTTTTGCTATCGGGTAATGCTCTTTGGCATAAATAATGTAGATGCAACATATCATCATGTCATGCACCGTAACTTCAAACCCTTTTTAGGGAAATATTTTGAATGTTATGTGGAAGGTTTGGTGGTTAAATCCAAACAATGATATAATCACTTGGCTGATTTGGAAATCATATTCCACAAACTTCGTAAACATAATTTGAAGATGAACCCCTTCAAATGTGCTTTTGGGGTAACCTCAAGAAAATTTCTCGGCTATGTTGTACACCATCGTGGTATCAAAGATGATCCTGAGAAGAAAAATTCAATCCTTAGTATGTCACCTCCTCGAAATTTCAAATAATTGAGAGGACTTCAAGGAAACTTATTCTATATTTGGCATTTCACCCCCAATTTGGCAGGAAAAAGGTTACCCTTCACCATATTGATGAAGAAGGGAGTCACTTACCTGTGGACTGAAGAATGTCAAGAAGCATTCAATATTCTCAAAAAATACCTCTTGATTCCACCAGTATTAATGAAACCTATTGAAGGAAGGCCACTTATCTCTATGTGATAGCCTTAGAGTGATCATTGGGTTCCTTCCTTACCCAAGATATGATGCTGGGAATGAAAATAGCCTTTACTATCTCAGTCGGACTATGCTTGAAGTAGAAACCCGATATTCAAATACTGAGAAGTGCTGCCTAGAATTAATCTTTTCGGTTCAAAAATTGAGACACTACCTGCAACATCATGTGGTCCAATTGGTATCTCACAATAACCTGCTCAAATTTATCCTTAGTCATCCAATTCTTACAAGACGTCTAGTAAGGCGGGCAGTTATTTTGCTACAATTTGATATCCAGTATGTGTCTCAAAAGGCAATAAAGGGCCAAGCTCTAGCTGATTTCCATGTTGAACACCATTCATTAGAAGATACAACATTAGATACTGAACTTCCTAATGTAGAAGTCTTTTCTATTCAAGATAATCTTCAAAAATGGGAAATGTACTTTGATGGAGCTTCCAGAAGTCCAGCAAGGAAGAAAATGGAAGATCCTAAATTCAACAAAGTTGGGTTGGGAATGGTTCTTATTTCCCCGAAAAAGGAACTGCTAACTTATTCCTTCTCACTGTTGGGAGTCGGTACAAATAATGAAGCAAAATATCAAGCTCTCATCGCAGGATTAGAGTTGGCACTTCAAGAAGAAGTGAATCACTTAAAGGTGAAAGGTGATTCAGACCTGGTGATCAAACAAGTCAATGGAGATTATACAATCAGAAAAGAAGAACTAATCCCTTTGTATGATTACGTTAGAGAGTTAATGGTGGAATTTCCTTTGGAACCAACATTTTCTTATGTCCCTAGATCACAATATGCCCAAGATGATGCACTGGCTAATATAGCCACAACTTTGGAAGATCCAAATCGGGATGATACAATCATTAGTGTTTCCCACTGTCATACAATTTCACCTTATGTTCAAACCAGAACAGAGGAAATCAATGAAATTAGTCCCATTCCTGAACCATATGGTCATATTTTAGAATGGATGAAACCTATCATGGAATAACTTCAAAATAGAATACTTCCACCTGATAGAATCGGGGAAGAACAAATATAGTGACGTGTGGTCAATTTTACTCTTTATGATAGCCCAGATCACCTAGAGAAAATTCTCTACAAAAATGGTTTTGATGGAACTCTCTTCAGATGAATTGATGGTGAAGAGACGATGGCTTTCATGAAAGAAGTGCATGCAGGAGTCTATGGTTCCCATCAGTCCAAACATAGACTATCTGATCAAATTCGAAGGCTTGGATTCTTTTGGCCTTCCATGATACAAGATTGTGTTGATTTCACAAAGAAGTGTCATTCTTGGCAAGTACATGCCAATTTCATTCATAAACCCCCAGAGTTTCTTCATATATCTAAATACTCGTGGCCATTTTACACATGGGGAATGGATGTAGTAGGACCTTGTCCTTCAACAACATCTAAGCAGTTTAAGTACATTCTTACTGCTACTGACTTCTTTTCCAAATGGAAAAACGAAATACCTCTCAAAGAATTTAGTTCTAAAACCATTGTTTGCTTCATCAAGTCTAACATCATTACTAGATTTGGTGTCGCTCATACCATATTGAAGGACAATGGCACCAACTTCTGTTCATCTGAGGTAAATAAGTTGTATCAAGAATACAAAATCAAATCCAACCATTCCTCTCAGTATCATGCAGCGGCCAATGAAAAAATAGAATCCTTCAACAAGACTCATTCAAATATACCACAAAATATGGTGGATAAAGATAATAAATCATGTCCTGATAAACGTTTTCATGCTTTATGGGCTTATCGAACCACCACGCACACTACAACGCCGATAACTCTATATTCATTGGTATAAGGAATAGAAGTAGTCTTTCCCATTGAGGTTCAATTACCCTCACTCAGGGTATCCATTTGTGATTAGTCATCTACAGATGAGCAATCTCAAAAGCGATTGGATGAATTGGAATGATTAGACCAGAAAGGATTCTACACGTTGCACCACTTGGAAGTCTATCATAATTGAATAGCACGAGCTTTCAACCAAAAATTTCTTTTTCGTTCATTCATTCAGGGAGAATTGGTATTGGTTCTCAGAACTCCAATAATACCAGGAAAGAAACCTCCCAAGATGGAACCAAAATGGGAAGGACCCTATTCAATACATAAGGTATACTACAATGGAGCTTATTCTTTAATCTCAATGGATGGAGAACTCATCACTACTCCAACCAATGCTAGATTTATGAAGATTTTTTTTGTAACACAAATACTTTATCCTCCAGAAAGATGTTAAACTGCATCATCGACGGTCCATGCATATGACCTTAAACTATTTGCACTTATGTCCAACATGACGTTAAACTGTATCATCCTTGCTATATGACGCTAAACTGTACAGAAGTCCCTTACGTCCAGTAAGACGTTAAACTGTGAAAAAGTCCCTAATACATCCAACATGACGTTAAAATGTCTCCTCTTTTGTCCATACTGCATGACATTAAACTTCACAGTCCTCCTTTCATCCAACATGATGTTAAATTGTATTTTCCCCATCGTCTTAGCTATAGGACGCTAAATTGTACAACACCCTTATTGTCCAACATGACATTAAATTGTGTTCCTGCATTCATCCTACATTACGTAAAACTAACAAATTCCATTAATACGTCTTACATGACATTAAACTATATTTTGTACCTACTACATGACACCAAACTGTGTAGCACCAATAGTCCTCATCGCATGACTTTAAACTGTATAGTCCCTTCATATGTCCTACATAACACTAAACTGTGCATCGTTAAGGTTGTTGTTACCTCTTGTTTCTCACACAGAGTATCACTCACATGATCTTAGAGTAAACTTCAACCATAACACCCTATATGGACTTCTAAACACGCATAATTCCCAACACCATTTTGTTTTTGGTCATTGTCCTCAAGAACAGCCTGATTACCAATTCTTTAATTGAACTACACAGACTTTGATCCTTGCCTTCTAGGCTAGGTACGTATGAAAACTTCTGAGTGTAAAGCCCAAAACCAAACTCTTCACATTGGTTTACCTCCATCTCATTTGATGTTGATATGTGAGGCAGCCCCATAACCAATACTTTTTACATTGGTTCACCATCGTCCTTTCTATATGACGTTAAACTATTCACACTTTTTGTCATGTACGACAATAAACTACAACATTCTTTGACACCCTCACAATAGAGGGAATCATTATTTACATTGATATCTAATCATGTTATATTCCAAAGAATATGTGCATACATGGAAATGCTCGAACCTTTTATCTTTGGTCAATCCATCATTGCACTAAAGTCCCCCTTTCACCCTTCACTTGTACGAACCAAATCTGTACAAAGGGTATTTCAAGAACTATGTGCGGCTTGATTACCATCCTTATGGGATACGTAGGAACATTTGAGCATCCCTCGAATCCAGCCCCATGTCTTTAGGCCTAACCCCAAATTTCACTTTCAGTCCCTTGGCTGAAAAGTCCCCTTGTGAAAACATGAATGTGGTATGAAAAACTTGGCCTTCATTTACATCATGTTTATAACAAACACACACTGTGTATTCCTTATAATGGTCTGAGCTCTATGACACTAAACTAATATCTCCTATGCTCTCATCCCACATGACGTTAAACTGTATTTCAAGAACTACATATGGCTTGATTCCCAACCTTATGGGATACGTAGTGAAGTCCAGCACCTCAATTGCGGACCCATCCACAATATGATTATGGTTAGCATTGTCTTGTGTATCTTATACATGCAGTGGACAATTCCCATTTTAATGTATCATAGTCCAAACCTTAAATACTTCAAGATATCTATATTCCTTTTCTCGTCTTCTGGTCAAAAAATGTATGATACCCAAGAATTATTTTGTCTGACTATGCATCACATGCCCTTAGGCAGCCTTGCAAAAACAGTCAACATAACAGACTTGTCAGCCAAAAGATGCTATTATATGACTATGCAGCCAATCCCCGTAGGCGTCCATGAATAGTTCAACCCCATAAAAGGTTTGTAGAATAGTGGTAACTTCATTTTTGGGAGGAAAAACTCTTTTTTCCTTATTTGTCTTAATGACAATATGTAGAGATCCGCAAAAATAGCCATCCATAACATATTTGTCTCATAGTCTTTTTCATGATTTGAAAGTATTCAAGTCTGTGGTTTATATTTTCCTTCTCTAAGTTTGGGTCAGACCTTCGCAAAAGTGACATTCATCCAATTATTTGATAATCTTGATTGGAAATATCATCGTCATATTCAAGTAATTCTTTCCATATAGAAGACTCTGTGCTTTGGAAAATTTGAATTTCCATAAACATCCACTGGATTTTTAGCAGTAGATAAGTAAATTTCTGAGAGTTATTTTGCCTGACCATGAAACACATGCCCTTAGGTGGCCTTTCATAAGTAGTCTACATAACGGACATGCCATCCAAAAGATCGGTTTTGTTAAATAGTGGTAACTTAATTCTTGGGAAATAATTCTTCTAATTCCATTTAGCCCTTTTTCGTATCATTCCTCGGATTCAAAATTTCTGAAGTCATTGTTTACATGTTTTCCCCCATACTTGAGTTTGGTAATATGTTTTCAGATAAATTATAAAGGAATTGATCCAATTTTAATCCATTCAGTCAAAGCTATTTCAACCTTAAACATTAGCATTTTTATATCTGACTTGCATGACTTTAAACTTCGCACAAAAGAAAAGGGAACTTTGAACAAAAGTCAAGTCCCAGTTCACTAAACATATACATTGTATGATTTAGGTAATATTGATCAATTACAAAGATTCAAAGTTTGTAGGGTTATTTATAATAATCCTAGTAAAAATAAAACTATGCTTACTAGGCCCATTGGCTTAGGTAAAAATTTAAAGCAGGTAAAAAAATAAGGAATGCACAAATGATTGAAGATTAAAGTGTCTTTCATTACTACACAACAGTTAGAAGGAAGTCCCCAGACTGGACTCTCTTATATTTTATAATAATTACAGAAGGCTATCAACATAAATTTTCATTTGATTTATGGAATCCCAAGCTTTATCAGCAGCCACTTAAAGCTCATGCACTCGATCAGCTTCACTGTTTTCAGCTTGATGGAGTGCTTTATTGGCATATGAAATGGCTTTCATACCATTCATTTGAACTCCTTCCAATGAATTATTAAGCTGGTAATGTTCCCCAATAATAGAATCTAACTGTTGCTGAAGGTGCATCTACTGGACGACTTTCTCTTTGATCTTATGCTTCAGCTCCTTTAACTTGGATGCATGATCAGCCTCAGCTCGGGATACCACAACCTCAAATTCATTGATATTAGCTGATAGCCTAACCCTGGTAAAATCTTGATGGTACTTCTACTCATGTACCCTTTTTAAGAGGACTTGTTTTACCGCAACATGGATCTCTTGATATCCAAAACCGCCAAGTCCCAACATGACAAATAGAGATGACAATCGCGGGATCTTCAATGACAGCTCTTCAAGATGCACTTCAAATATGATCTTCCATATGTTCTGTCACGCCTTGCATCATGAAAATTGGAGCGCCTTTTGTACTTCCGGGTCTGACTCTGCATCACTGACACAAGGGGGAATATAATCCAGGATTAATGAACTAATAGAAATTCCATGTTCAGCTCCTTCACCCATGACCCTTGTTACATTTATTCCCGTTGGGACAGAGGCTGAGGCTTCACCTCCAAGTCTAGCCACTGGAATTGACGTCCCTACATAGTAAATTAAATGTTTTCGATTAGTTATAAAGGATAAAAAAAAGTTGATTGGAAATCAACCACAAATATCGTTATCTCTTACCCAACGGTATATCCGTAACAGGAGAAGGCTCCTCCGTATCTTTGCTAGATTCAACAGGATCTCCAGGACGCGTTTGAGGAAGCTCTACCGAGTTCATCTCCACTTGAGCCACTGTCTCTACAATAGTAGAGTTATCTGTACTTTCTTCAGGCATTGGCAGTTTGGAATCTTTTTCAGATGGAACTGCACATTTGAACCAATCATGGTTAGATATGTAATAAGAAGTTATTTTAACAGGAAGAATGATAACACGCACATCCAAAATCTTTTAGATTACATGGTAATTTTACATGATCTAAAAAATCTTCAAAAGATGCGCTAAGTTCCATCATTTCATTGAATGTTATCTCATATTCCTGGTTAGTCTCACCATTGGGAGCATTCGATACATTTTCTTGGTGACCTTCATGTTGCGGCCTCTGATCTTGGACAGCGTTTTAAGAGAAAATTACCGCATTAGTTACAGTGGACGCTAATTGTTTCGGTGCAGGGGTTGAACCTAAAGTATCATAGAATGTAAGTTAGTATATATTTTCATTAAACATCTTATGAAGCATTGTTAATTTACCAGAAGCAGACTCTTCTCTCCTTGTAACAGCAGTAGGAGGGATACTGGAAACAGATGATTGCTCTTCTCCAGGAGAAGCCAAATCAGCCTGAACATGTGATTCTTCACCATCACCTTCTGTCATCCTCAATGGAGGGTCAGTCCTCATTCTCAGAGGCGAAATTGAAGAATCCCCTATAATCCCAAGAAGTATGAGCAATATTTTCATGGGATAAGTCTCATGAATATCTGAAGGACTTACCACTACTGATGAAACGTTTAGCTGTGGATTTCCTCCTTCGATGCCTTTGCTTATTTGGCTTCTTAGGAGTGTTGGCCTCATCATCTCCAAATAAAGGAATTAGAATGTTAAAATCCATGTCTAAATCATCCTTTATGGCTTACTGGCCTAGAGATATCTTGCCCGGCTCGAGAGGAGATTCAATAGCCCCGATGGTAGTACCACCAGGGCTATACAATAGTGAAAGAACCTTAGTAGTTCCTTTCTTTTCAATATGAAGGATGCAGAAAGTAATTTTCTTGAAAAAACAAATATTTTACTAAAACCAAGTTGCAAATAAAATAAGGAATGAAACTTACATCTTCCGGAGCCATGTAATCATGCCACTCCTCATCTCCAGAACCACCAGTCCCCTCAATGGCGCCACGATCTATCATTTCCTTCACCCGCATGGTGACCGGAATGGAATCATCGATGGAATATATGAGAATCTCCAACTCTCTGATGTAATATCACACTTCATCGGGGTTATCCTTGTAACAGATATCTGTAGAAGTCCGAAGATTCCCTATTCCAGGGATTTGTAGCCCCTCGCACAGATCTAGCCAGGCAGTTTCAACATCGCAATATAAAATCCGCCATGTTTGGACAGCCTCTGATCATACATATTCAGTATGTGTACCAGAAGTCTTCAAGGAAGTTCATACAATCATAGACATTAGGTTATTCCCAGCTCTTGAAACTACAGATAAAATCTAAGAAAATAAAACTTGTTGCTCTATAAAGTAATGGCGATTAAATTGTTTCAATGAACACACCAGGAATCGATGGAGTGGGTCTCTTGATATTGATAGGATGATTATATCTGGCATGAGGCCGCTTTGCCGCATGCTGTACCTCATCATCCCCATCTTGGGAATCCGACGAACCATCCCTAGGCGAGGAACCTGGTGAATCAGCTCCATGTGGGGAAGAGTCACCTTCTAGATGAAGGGTTTCATTCTTTACAGTTCTTTTCTTTTTCCCCACCTGGTAAACTGGATGATTCAGCACCCCTTCAGGGTATGATGCTATCCAGTTCTCGACATACCATGTAGTCAAGTTACTCGTTGCTTTATGAACAGGTAGATCAAACACTACCATGGTCTTCTCCATAGAGGCCTGCAACCATAGTTTTCGGGCAACCATCAGATGCTGATCTGACCTGACATGAAAAGCAGGGGATACAACAGTCTACTGCAGACACTTGAATTGGTGTGCATATCTGTATGGAGCATAGGCCTTACATATAATATATCCGTCAATCCTAGTGGCCAGTACACCATCTCTGCAAGCCATCATGTACGACCTCAATTCCAGATCGGTGGTTCCATCATCAAAAGACCACCCGGTTGGCAGATTTTCATAAGGAAATAAATTGAATTCCTTAAACATGCTCATCCTCAACATCATATCAAAGGGGTTAAGGGATAAAGGAGCAATTCTATAATATTTCTGCACTAATGGCCTGAAAGAGATTCCAGCAACCTGTACTCCATTCTGTACAGCATATGTCCTGAAATGAGGGGCAATACATCCCCACAAAAGATGGAATGGTCCCACTAATCTCAAAGGATACTTAACCATAAAGACATGGAGTAAGATCCTGTGAATCTTCGCCAAAATGGTGGTGGCCAACCTGACCATTTTCTTCTCAGCCAACTCAGCTGCCACAACTTTGGTCCCTGGCCTGACACCTCCCTTAAAATCCCTAACTGGAAGAAGATAAACACTAAGCCATAAGGCTAAGAAGCCCCCCAGATGGGTCTTTTTTGGGATTCTCTAATTTACTTCATATCCCCATTTCTCAAATTTTCTTGCTTCCAAGTTCGGCCAGAACATGCCCAAAGAACCCCTCTTCTCTATTCCAGGGCAGGTGGTAGGGAAAGTACAGGTGGGCCCCTTCTCCTTCGAATCCTTATCCTCCTTCATGTTAAGAAACACATTCATCCACTCCTCTGGATGAATCTCCTTTCTAGAATGAGTTATGTAGGTCTTTGAACTCTTGAGCTTCTGGAAGATTTTAATTAACTCTCGATCCAAAGTCGTATTTTTCTCAGAATCATTCCAAGTCGCCTTGGGGGGATGAATTCATCATACCTGTCACCCATAATTGGAGCCCCCGATATCTTGTAGAAATCCCACAAACTGATTCCCACTTCTCCATGATTCATATGGAAAGAATTTGTTTCTAGGATCTAGAGGCTGATTAGCTCCAGCACAAACTCATCATTCCGGTAAACACATGTCTACCCAGCCAAAACGACTTCATATATCGCAACTCCTTTCAAATCCTCGAAAAACTCTGCACAGGTTTGTCACACCCCGTATGCCCACATCCTAGTTGTCATCAAACCTCCTCCAAGATGTAAGTGCCAACTCTTCTTCCAGCCTTTGGATTGATCCATCTGAGAATTTTAGAAGATTGAAGGATAACAATGTGGATGTAGCTCGAGCTTGTGAGCTTTCAGATCTGGCGCAAAAGGGATATGATGCATTATATAGGCCTTCTCCACTGTTCCAGTATTTACAAAGTCTCCTCCACATGATATATTTTCTGAAGCAAAGTTGGTGTAATTCTGAATCCAATAATTTGGGAGATAGTTCTTTGCCTCTAGAATGTTGACATCTTGGAGATGACCATGCCCATACAGAGGCAAGTAGATGCTCTGTGGAAAGTCATGAGGATACTTCTTCAAGTACTTGGACAAATCTGGAAGAGTACTTTCTCAAATATCATAGTAATAATGACCTACAATGTTCATCATATCATCAATATGCTTTCTCTTCAGTTCATCAGCAGTTTCGATTCTTCTAGGAGCCATTGAATCTGCACAAAGGTTGAATAATTAACTCTTAAGTGAGTTGATTTTTCATAAAATTTGTGAAGAAAAGTGAAAAAATGGATAAGTCATTAAGGCGCATAAGTCCATTTTTGGTGCAAAAATATAGTTGTGTCGCACATGTTTTGGGCGCATAAGTATCACCGCGCAAGTCCAAATACCTCTACAAAAGTGTGACACAATGAAATAGCGGAAAACATGTAAATTGCGTGACGAAGGAAAATTGCGTGGCGAGAGCTCTAATGTTTGTAATATGGGTGGTTTGTGCGAGAATGAGGCGCATATTTATAGCCCAGGCCGCACCCCGGCATGCTGAAGCCTACGCGACTCGTACCTGCGCGACGCTATCTGCACACCTCTCAACTGTGCACTGATATCTGGGTGCTCAAAATTTGTGTGCCGCCCTTCCTTGGTCTTCTTCATTACCTCAGAGTCACATCCTTATTTCATTCATATCCAACTCTGAGGGGGGACTTTTGTTGATTCTACTTTCCGTCACATAATCTAACTACTGAAAAAGGGAAATACCTTAACACAAAGTGATTCATCCATTGAAGAAACATCAAAAATTGACAAAGGCATGAACAAGGATTAGTTTACACTTGGGTCGTGCAAGTTTTATCATGGCCATGAAAGTATACTTGTGCGCCTCATATTGGTCATGCATGTGACTTATGATCCCTAAGTTATTTTCTCCCAAAGTCTTAAAAGGCCTATAAATACCCCTTGTGGTCCCCCCATTTCGAGGATGAAAAACTCCAGAAACTCAGTTTTGAGCTCTCGGTACCCTAGTATCTTCTCAAAGCCATCCAAACACTTCTAAGGTAATTTCTTACCTATAATGGAAGGTCTAAAGACGGGTAAAAGGCCTAAGTGTTGAAATTCATCAACACCTATGCGCCTAAGTGGCCAACCCTTAAGAGAAATGGCCACACTTGCGCGCCGCCTTATTCCTTCAATAGAACTTGTGTGCCACTCATTTAAAAGTATTTAGGGATAATAATAAGTTCATGAGCTAAGTCTCACCCAAGTATTTCCCTAAGGGGTGACTGTCGCACAAGTACCTATGTGTCGCACAAGTATACTTGTGCGACCATAACTAGAATGCCCACGCAGGACTTGCGCGCCTCTCTCTTTTTGGGTTTCGCTCCTACCTATTCACTTTATTTCTTCAAATCCACCTATCCTCTTCAAGATTTAGCCTTCAGAACCATCATCAAAACCATTTATGGTAGGGATCCTTTGTTGGTTTCATTATCTGAAAGGAATTCTGTAGAACATATCTCAAAACATAGTGATTTATATATCTTTAAATAACTAAGGTGAGAGGTTTCATTCAACCTCATCCTTTAAGATGAGAAGTTCCCTAACCTGGACCCTCTTTTCAGGAGTAATCCCCAGTCATAATTTCTCTAATATTGTAATCTTCCTTAAGAGTAAGACCCACTCATAAATTCCATTAACAAATGTGCCTCCTTCTCATGAGTAATTCCTAATCTCAAATTCCCAAATATGGGCATCCTCCTTAAGAGTAAGCTTGAAGTCTTCTATTTCTGGGCCTCCTTTTTAGGAGTAATACCCAGTCATAATTTCCTAACATGGGCCTTCTTTTCAGGAGTAAGCCCCATTCCAAGTTCCCAAATATGGGCATTCTCCTTAGGAGTAAGCCCCAAATCCAAAATTACATTAACCTGGGCCTCCTTCTCAGGAGTAAACCCCAGTCCAAGTTCCCAAATATAGGCATCCTCTTCAGGAGTAAGCCCTAGTCTCAAGTTCCCTTAATTTTGGGCCTCCTTCTCAGGAGTAAGTCCCAATCATAAGTCCTTAGTTTTGGGCCTCCTTCTCCGAAGTAAGTCCCAATCACAATTCCTTAATGTTGGGCCTCCTTCTCAAGAGTAAGCCCCAGTCATAATTTCCTAACCTGGGCCTCCTTTTCTGGAGTAATCCCCAGTTCTCATGTCCCTTTAAACTTGGCCCCCTTTTCAGGAATAATCCCAATCATAATTTCTCTTAAACAGTCTTAACTTATTTTGATTTGGGCTTCCTTCATAGGAATAAAATCCAATCACATGTCCCCTTCTAATTTTGGCATCCTCCTTAGGAGTAAGCCCCATGTTAGAGTATCCAAATCTCCATAAATCATATATACCTTTATGGACCTTGTTCCCAAGCTTCTTCTCTAATGTAATTCCCGATATTTATCTATTTGGGAAATCATACATATGTAATCCCCATATCATTCCTTGTGACTGCATCTTTCATGGCACAAATTAGCAGGTTTACTGATACCTCTTGTTTCTCACACCGAGCATGAATCACGTGATCTTAGAGTGTAAAAGTAACCACGACACATCTCTTTGGTCCGTTAATCATACATAAGCCCCACAATTCCCAACCAAACTACGTGGACTTTGATATCTACCTTAAAAGTAGAGTACGTAGGAATCCTTTCTAAGGTTCAAGCCCATCACCCATTAATTCTTATCCGTCCCATATGACGTTAAACTATATCTTAATTTCTGAACTACGTTGGTTCTGATTCTTTTTTTAACAAGGATACACAGCTAGCCCATCTGCAGGTACGATCCCACTCTGAAATATTTCATGTCCTTCTAAACGACAATAAACTTCATGTTCCTCACTGAGTGGCTTTATTACCAATATGGTTATCATAATGACCAAGAGATTTTTATATAATGTGTTAAAGGATACCATTTACTAAGAATATCTAAAAAATACAGATGATTCTCTATCAATGAAGATCCTCAAATACATATAAAAGATTCTCTAAATCTCATACATATTAATAATTGATTTTCATATCTTAAGGAAAGCTCATTTTCATACTTGGTAGTGTAATAGAGATTCACAAACATAACTTAATTCTATAAAGAGAGTCCCGGAGTAGACAATAATTCATCCAGAAAATGTGTGATGAGTCTGACCTCCCATCCTCTCAACCAATGCAAATTCATAAGACTCATCAGTCCACAACTAATGGTCACCTACCTTTGGAAAGTATGTCCAAATGGAGATAGAATCATTGGATGTTTTCTGGTTCTACGAACAAACCCAATTGAAACCAATTGGAATGTTTGAACCTTAAACAAATAGGTTAATCCCCAATTCTAGAGGAAACATAACTGAAGGAACATAATAAAATCCCCTTATAGGCATGATCATTCCAACTAGTAACTTGAGGTGGTAGTCCTCAATAGCTACATTGGAATTTTTAGCTTCATTGGTTGTTCATAGATCTACCTCCCCTTGTAAACATCTTATGAATCTACTCAGTTTCCAATATTTGAATACATCTTTGAGGGCCATTAGAAATATCTAATAACCAATGTATAGAAATAGATAAATTTAAATTTATAATTAATGCACCAGAAGCTTCCCCTTGATTCTTTGGATGGGTTATGTTTTTATTCCAGGGGCCCTTCTTACCATTTACGAAACATGCAACATCAAATTCTATAACCTTGTCATTGATCTTACAATTATTGTAAGGGATGTCAGAAGATTTTGACTTATATAACATCACTTTAAATTTCCATTTTTCGCAATAAGTATGGAAGTATTTTCTCACTTAATATCCTTATATACTTGGTAAATAATAGTGATAAGATATTACAAAAACATCTCAATTTTTTATATATTAAAATTTACAAAAAAAATAGAGAAGATATGAGGGTGTGATTCCAGAATGATAATGGTGACTAACTCTTCAGGGAGTTTAAAACCTAGAACTTCTAGGTGATTAATACAGACATTGATATTGACTATATGAGGCCTAGCTGGGGAACCATCTCCAAGATTTACCTAGAATATATCCTTGTAAATCTCAAACCATTATTAACTAGATCTCTCCCAGTAAACGCCACATAGGTTCTCAAGCATGATTTAAACATCGATGCTTTTATTAGGCTTCAAGAGTTTACAAGAAATATATTAAACCATTAAAAATTGAACTATAACCACATCATTCAAATGTTTTTCGTGGAAAAGGAACTCTTTATCACACACCTCTTTTACAGGGGGATCTGGAAGTGAGGATTCTAGTACATAATATTTTTTTTCATGATACAAAAAAACTTTTTAGAAGGTAAAATGCTATTGGAATTTACTAATAGTGAGAATATTTTCTTTCTCCAATATAGATGGAATGGATATTCTGGATGATGAACATGAAATTTTACTCATGATTTTAAATTCCATATTAATATTATTTTTGATGATTAAAAAATGTGTGTGAAATAATAAATTTATTTATTTAATTAAATCTCCCACTATTTTTTCATGTCCCGTTATACCTCGCCATTAAAATCAAAATATCTTATTTCTAAGACATTCTAGTGGAATGAATCCATATTCCCATTCGCATAAAATTAATATGGGTTGGTCATGGTACTTGAAGGTGTTTAGGGAGGAAGGTCTTTTCTAATTGTGGGCTTGTAGCTCCTTAATCCATTGAGTGTAATTTCCTATCCTTAAATCCAAACATGGATTTCCTCAACACCCCTCTCCATGTTACCTCAAGTCTAGAGAGGGCTACTTCTCTTGATGTAATATGGTTAATTCATCCCATAAACTTAATAAGAACTCAATGTTAAAGCTATATGTCCCAATGAGGATTTTTAAAATACTTAGTTCTAATGATTTTATTCATAATCATGTATTCGAAGGGAAAGTATGAATTGATATTTAATTAAGATATTTTAATTTATTATGCATAAATATTTTATTGTTTTATAATTTACATGTATTGTTAATATTAATTATATGTTAACTAATTGATCAACCATACGGGATAAAACATTTATGCATAATTAGTTTATTTTAATTCTTTATTTAATGATTAATTCATTCGTTTATGTGATCATAGTCTAGAATCCATAAACAAATAAGGTATATAAATAAATAAATAAATAAATAAATAAATTATTAATGATATTTGTTTAATGGTTGATTTAATGGGAGGATATTAAATTCACCTATGACCTGGGGAAATAACTCATATTACCTTTCTTAGAATGAGTTACAACATTCCACCCATTCACCTGTGCAACACCTAGGTTGGATTCACTATGGTCCAGTCTAGAACAACCACTATGAGCCTTGGGAAACTCCATTAATGAAAAGTATTTATAACTCACATTTAGGTGAAGAAAACTAAATGATTAGTTAAAGGGGGATTAGATAAATATTATTCGACATTAATTTCCTACAAAATAATTAAGGGAGGGATGACTTATAGGGAATAAAATTTAATTTAATAATAAATAATTGAAAACCATTGAAATAAATTAAATAATTTAAATTTCAAAACATACACAAGTCGTGGTATATCTCATGAATTTCCATACATGAACCTTATATGCAAAAGTAAATGGGTAACATTCAATCAATTTTCCATTATGTAATACTGCGATAAACATGAATACATTAATTAATTAACCATATATCATATTAATTGACATTAAAATTTATTTAGTGATAACCAACATTAATCGATTAATGGAAAGTAAACAATATAACCAATAGTTTTATAATTATTATAATAAATTAATTGAGCATTTAAAACTCATCAAAAACCTTATTAAATTTTCTAACACATAAAGTTTCAAACAAAGAAATAGGTTTTTAACACAAATTTTTTTGATTAAATGTAATTTAATTCTCCAAAAAGATGGGAGACTACATGGCATGAAATATCTAGTGACATGTTATGTACCTATATTTTAATGTATCTACGTTACATGCATGGGGATTCAAAACGTTGGCTTGTCTAGACTACATGGCCAGTACATGATAGCTACACACCATGCATCAGCTTACTGTCTGCCTGAGAAACTTGCATGGGTATTTGGAATGTATCTCAGAAGGATCAAATAGTCTATCAAATCCCTCTACACAACATGTTTTCCAAATTCCACATTCTTTTGAAACCCACTAAAACACTCATTATGTTCTCGAGTAAAAGACTACACGGTGTGTGTCGACATCTACTCTGTGTGTATATATATTTTCATGTGACTATATATCAAGACCAAGGACTTAGTATGTATCTAGGATGTGGGAATTGATGAACTAAATGATTTTTACATGGTGTAAAAATTGTGTATACAATATGTGCTCCCAGTTGTAGGTCTTGTGTGATTTTACAATCTACAATGACCAATAAGATTGTGCAATTTACACTACTAACCTATGTAGACTAAAAAACATATATTCTAAATACACGTCATTTAATACAACAATTGTGTGCCAGGTTGTTCAGTCAACACATGGTGTACAATATCTGTAATAAATGTATTTCATATCATTTATCTCAAGGCATCGTTAGGTGTATCATTTTAGGGTACACGGTGTGTACTTGAGATACATTCCTTCTAATAATGTATTACTAGAAAAAAATTGGATGTTCTTGATAGAATATAAGGTAGTTTCTCATCCATTCTTGGACATTTCAAAAAATGAAACACTAAAAAGTCTTGATTAATATGTCTATAAAAGGATAATTCAACGCACAATAAATAATGAATAATATGAAATTATATTTCCATGGTGATATCATATGGATAAACAATAAAATTAATAATTATAAATTTAAATGTGAATCATCTTATAACACATATTGGTTCAGGGTGAAATGTAAGCTTACAATGGTGGGTGATATAATAAATTTTCATTTAATATTGAGTTTCCTGAAACCTCTTGTGAGTATTTTGAACATAAAATTTATTATTATTTTATTTTACATTAGATGACACAAATACCTTGGATTTGGAAATTTCATCAATGTGGATATTGATCAGCTGAAACGACCCTTTCAAATTTTCTTTTTTTCACTATAAGGATCCAAGAATAGAATCCATCTAGCCTTGATACACATGTGATACTTTGATCTTCAAGATACACTTATTGATATTAGAGTTATATGGTATAGAATTGATTATTTTGTTTTGTTTATGTTGATCTCTCATCCTTCAGTCTTGAAGGAATATCTGTTTCGTTTCTTTTTCTTGAGAGAGAGAGAGAAACATGGAGTTGAGAGATAATTTTTGGAGCACAAAAATTCTCTATTTTGGATTTCACACACCCCATAATAGACATAAATGTCTATTTATAAAGTTAGGGTTTCAGTTAATATATTATTTAATTTCTTATAATCACTTAAACTATAAAATAACCTTTAATAATCCCCATGTCTCATAATAATAATAATAATATTATTATCATTATTTTCTGGTGTGTGCCAGCTTGTAAAATAAAAAACATAATTTAACCAGCATGTTAATTAATATTTGTCATGAGATAAAATATTTGTTCATTCAAAATCATCTAGAATTTATTGAACATATGTATAAACATTATATATTTTATTCATTAATAAATATTTATGATTATTAAAATATGAAAAACATTATTCTTAAATATTGAAAATAATAATTATTCTATTAATTTAATTCACTTAAAATTTAATCAAGAACATAGAAAAAACTTAGTGTGTGACCCTCTATGATTATTTATTTTTGGAATTAGGTAGGATTGCCTAAATTCTAAGATTATTACATAGAAATGGGTCAAGAAATCCAAGAGAAATAACTTAATGTCACCATGATTACAGCCACATATGAATGCTCACTGTGTAATATAATCACATCATCATTATATATCATCATGTATATTGCACATATGTGTCACCAACCTATATGATTGATATGTATTTCATTGAATATTTTAAAATAAACACCTCATTCATACATGTCCATGGAATTTAGGGTGATGGTTCTATTCCAATCAAGGGTCTAATATATCTACTTACATAAAGATGAAAGGGATAAATCCTTCCTCGACTAATCCATTAATGTCATGTCAATCTTGATATACCCAACGTACCCTACCATTACACAAACATATGGTGTCACGTTTTTCATTCAAAAATGTAATTTTACAATTCATGACCTCTATTAATAATAATATTAAATTATAAGTTCCATTTCACACTCTCTTGGAATGGAATATCTGATGAAACCAAAACATATTGAATTCCTACTAGATTGTATATTTTCATAATCTCTGATCATAGATATTTCTAAGTGAAAAATTTATGAGAAGAATTCCCATCTACTTACATGTAATCACACCTGAATTGGGGTCCTAGTATGTTATTTTTCCACAAAAATATTATTTTTTATATTTTAATATCACTTAAAGGTTCTCATTATAGAGGGTAACTATTATGACATTATCGATGCGATGTATAACTATGAAATTATTACATTAGGGACATGCAAAATAGTAAAAAAATATGTAATAATAATTTATAAAAATATTCCATAAATAAAACATACATGTAATCGAAGTAATCCAATTTGATCCAAGAACTCTAACCCAAATAGTATGAAGTTTGATGTTACAATTTCATGAAGTGAATTAATGAAGGAAGGACGTCAAATTAATCCCTTTAGATTAAGTCCATCAGATGAAGATCTAATTGATTAATATTTATCGGAATAATGAACATCAAACAAACATTAAGGATGTCATCATATAGTGAAATATGATATATCTCATGGAAGACGAATTTGTATTAAGTTGAGATGAAGCATGAGTTATATCACATGAAAAACATAAAAATTCCTTCTTATTAGTGTAATATAAAATGAAATTGTGAAAAGGGCATTTATCAAAGATGATATCAGTATGAGTATTTAAATTTGCGATAATTGGTGAAAGTTTCATCAGGCGGGCGAGCATCAGAGAAAGATACATGATTTTATCAGATGGATTATTGTATGAAATTTTATTGGCATGAAGAAAGTGATTCAAGAATGAAATATTGAGTAGAGATTGAGTAATTTCACAGAATATTATTGGAATGAATATTTATATAGACATGAAGATCGAATAAAATAATGTTGACTCATCCAATAGATCATAGAAACCAAACATATGTAATTTCATAAGATGAAGTATTTCACTAAATACCATCCATAAAATATTAATTTATGTTTTAGAATAGGGGTAAAATAAAGATTATCATTCAAATAAAATATGAGTTCACTGGACTAAAGAAATCAGTTCATGCAGATAGTAGAAAGGTAAATCACCGAAAAGAGAAATACCATATATACTAGATAGAGAACCAGAGCTAGATGAAGAAGTTATAAATATTTAATAAAAGAAACATTTCATTATACAAAGTTTATATAGGTATTACATAACTTTTTAAAGACCCTTAAATATTATGTTCGGATGAGGATCTTTCAAAGTATCTTATCTAGCATAGGTTGGGATGTTCAAATTAGTTGTTTAACTACTAAGGTTAATAAAATTAGAAGAATGATGTAGATTCATGAATATTTATGAAGATTCAATAACAATCCATATGTGTTGAGAAGCAACTAGAAAACATCATATAAGTGATAATATTTTAATTGAAAATTAGTTTGAGTGGGAAAACACACCTAACTTCGTTCCCTTTTCCCTATAGGTGTGCCTGTATAAATATAAGTACATACATAACATAATTAAAGTTTATATGGACATAAATTAGACTAATTGTTGAGTTACCTGGAGTAGTGAATGTTTCCAACCGAATAAGTACTTGGTTAAAGTATAGTAATTAGATAGAGGTACCGAGCAGAGGTTTATTAGCCATAGGTTTTTGTTAGAGAAATCGGACATTGTTTTGTTTGAATCAGGTACAAAGGACATTGTATCAGACAAAAATATATTTCATATGAATTAATAAGAGGAACACTAAATGTATGAATACTAGATAAATGTTGAGGAATGATATATTTAGTTTTATAATTCAAAGGTGCACTTGTAAGATGATTATCGAATCGAAGGTGAGGCACATTAGTCGTACCATACCAAAAGATGGTTGACGCAAACCAAATAGAGTTCACTCAACTTAGTTATAATGCATAATTTTCTATAAAATGTTTTCAAGGAGCCACTTACATGATTATATTATGTTTTCTTAAAATATAATAAATGTTTGTAACTTATGGGAGTCATTATATTCATTCTTATCAAGAGAAATAAGGTGTCTAATTAGTGTTGTCTCAATTATAAAATCTTACGAAGATACATGTAGATCTTTTTGGGAGATAACTCAACTATTAGATGTGGTATTAATACCCCTCGCTTGTAAATTATTAAAATATTATTACTCTAATAATCCATGTATTGACATAAGTTTCTATAGAAAGAAGATATGATCTCAAAAAGAGGATGGATCTCGGAAAAATACCTTTTTGTTTTTTTCCTTATATCATCTTCATATAATATGATTAAAAATAGTGAGGCAGAATTCATAAATAACCATAAATCCTAACATATAATAGGGACAAATTTTTGAGGCGGCACATGTATTATTGGATAAATCATTGGCCCCAGAGCACGAGTCACTTTTTCTTGATAATCAAGAAACCTGATTTTATAAAGGGGAAAGAACCGATAAATGATCCCAGACATAAAACCCTCAGTACAATGCCTTTATCAAATTGTTTTACCTTATTTTCACATGTGGATTTAGTTATATAGTCTAATAGCTTCTCTCTTTATTTCAACGTAGTACAAACCCGAGACCAAGCTAAACAAGAGCGATCTTCCTCTTCTACTGAGCCAAAGTTATTGTCAGTGTCAGAGGCCAAAGACTGATGTCTTTATTTCCAATGATCACTTTCTTAATCTATAATGAATGAGGACTAGGAATGTGCATAAATATTGAATAATTATTTTTAGAGCTTAGTTGGAGATAGGTGGCCTTGTCCGTTATCCATGAGCATAAGCAGCAGCAGCCAAGAATCCATGATTTTTCTACTAAAATTGACTTTCATCATTTCCTTCATGCTATCTAGGACAATCGGCACATATGACAATTTTGGAATAATTATGTTTCAGTCTATAAGGTTTTTTCCTTTAATTGACACTTTTCTATGAAATTCAACTTTGGTATTTTTCCCTATTTATTTTTCTTTTTTATGCTAAATGAAATCTAAAATGTAAGGACCTCTTCTGGAAAGATCTAAATGACCACAATACAGCACATGAGTCTTGGCTCATTGGTGGGGATTATAATTGTGTCCTTGATCCACATGAAATGAATTGTGGATGGGGTTACCCATTGAGGTAATGGTAGTATTTCGTGGGATTTATATCTCAAATAGGTCTTCTTGAACTTGGATTGACTAGAGACAAGTATACATAGTGCAATAATGAGATGGGTAACAATCATATACGGAGTCATATGGACCATTTCTTAGCTAATATAAACCATGTTTATACCTTTCCTACTACTATGGTGGAAAATTTAGTTCATGTGGTCTCAAATCACTCCCCTCTCTTAATCTTCCATGAAGGTACCAATATAACCCATAATCATTTTTTCTATTCCAAATGCTTGGAGGATGACCCTAAATTCATCCATGCAACATGCTCGTCATGGGAAATACCAATGCATGAGAACTCTTAGGTGGGATTTGACAACCAACTTCGAAGTTTGAAGTAGGGTCATCATTTATGGGAGAACACAATCCATCTCTCTTCCTGGACTTGGATACCTTGAAACCCAATATTGAATAGTTTGAGAATGGAATTGAATCTCAATGGGAGAGTGATGTTTTTAGAAAAATCATGTTCTTGAAGAACCGGCTTGTGGACCTACACCTTGAATAGGAATGAAGTGATAGAGGGAGATCAAGGGTGACTTTCCAAAAATAGGGTAATAAAAATACCATCATCTTTCATGCATTCATGATGGATAGAAATAGATCCAATAATCCATAGATCCTTCTTGAATATGTCCTTTCTCAAATAACCCATATGCAGTGGGAGGTATGGCTAGCTCCCATTTTCACTCTTTACATTCGGATGGTAACCCTCGCATTCAAGATAGTTACCAGATAGAGAACATTGATTTTTTGACTCCATCCCGCATGTTTTCTCTCATGAAATCAATGGGGTCTTTGAAATGGTTTCATATGATCAAGATGTGTATAAGGTATTCTCATAACTTAACTATGAAATTTACCCTGGTCCTAATGGATTACGAGGGTCATTCTATATCACATCATCAGACTTCATCAAGCATGGGCTGGTGAACTACATTTAGGATTATTTCTATAGGGGATTTATACCACATGTGGAATGTTCCACCACCCTTACTTTCATTCCCAAAGTCATATATCCTTCCTAATTAATGAAATATAGGTCTACTAGCATGTGAAATTTTCCTGACAATTTTTATTTCACCATTATCAATTAAAGACTTTTCATAAACTTCTATAAGTGGGTATCAGATGAGCAGTAGTATTTTATTCAAGGTATGTCTACCCAATCATTCATTTATATGGCTCAAGAAATGTTGGGTGATGTCAATGAAAAAATATCATAATCAAACAATTCCATTAATCTTGATATGGAAAATTCCTACAATAGGGTTGAGTGGAGTTTCATAATCAGATTCATGAGGTGTTTGGTTTTCTTAGAAAGGGTGGTGGATATCTTCTTTAGATGCATTGGTACTTTGTGGTTCTTATTCACTTTTATATGAAAAGGTTATGGATTTTTTAAATTGGTCCAAGGGATAAGATAGGGTGATACCCTTTAATCCAATGTGTTTATAATGGTACAAGAAACATTTAGTAAATAATAAAACAAATGTTGATCTTATGGGTATGTCCGGAAATTCTAGTTTACGAAAAACATCCCCAGTATTACCCTCCCCCTCTTTGTAGATGGACTTATTATCTTTATCAATGCTAGTAGAATGAACATTCAAGAGGTCAATCATATTCTTGATTTACTGTAATTGGAGTAGTCATTTCATCAATTGTGGGAAGAATGGTGTTTATATCTCAAAGATTTGTTCAAGTATAGTGGGTAAGTGGATTGAAGATAAATTGGGGGTTTCTCAAAGGTATTTTCCCATGGATTATTTAGGGTTCCAATTTCACCAGGTAAGATTTGAATTCATTATTTTTATGGTATTGTCGATAAAAAATAACTACATGTGTCTTTAATTAGAAGATTTGTTTCCCTTCCTTTGGGGGAAGAATTATCATAGTAAATTGTGTGTTAACCTCCATGCTAATGTATTTCTTATCTGCCTCCATTATTCCCAAGATGATTATTTTCAATATTGATAAAATCCGGGTTATATTTATTATGGATGATCAAGAATATGTGATATATAACTCGTCCTTGTGGAACATATTGGATCATGGTGTTGAAGAGTGTGGAATCAACCTCAAGAGAATCTAAAACTCCATGTCCTACCTACAATAAAATTTGGCTTGGGATGTTTTAGAGATGTGGTCTTTATGGGAAAGGTTAACCATTAAACAATATGGATCTATGTTTGATGTCACTAGTGGATGGTGTTCCAAGATTTGGGATACTATTTATCATTATATTCATAATTTTAAATTCAACGTGGATCAATGGAGAGGGGTTGATTTACTTTTGGAGTGATTTTTGGTCTAGGTGTACCATTGCTTTTTCAGGTTTCTCAGTACATTAATTTTCTTTTTTATAAGCCACATCTTTCCCTAATTTCACCCAAGATGTTCTGAACCCTTCTCATCAGGATTTGCTTCATAGTATTATAATAAATACTGAACTAGAGTGACTTGTGTTCATGGGATCCCAATAAATCTCCATCTCTTTGAAATCCTACCAAGGAGTTTTACATGCTAATTATGTACATGATGTATGAGGATGGGTTCTTTGGTGTAATGGCATCCCACCTAAGATGAAATTTCTGTTCTGGTGCCTTCGCAATAGTTCTCTCTCTATATATGAAGAGGTGTGTAAGAATGTTTTTTATTGTATTCAAATGATACTATTTTTATGGAACTAAGGAGGTTTCATCCTACCATCTCTACTTTAATAGTGATTGGGCTGCCTGGATCTGGAATATTTTCAATGGTGTCATGAGGCGAGAGGTACAGGGTCTTTCTGAGGATGTATTTCTCCATTCATGGTTCTTTGTTTCAGTAGAATATGTATAATAATGGAAGGTACCATCTATGATACTTGTGGAAGAATGATGGATTTTATGGAACACATAGTATAACCCCATTCATGAGGGACTCTCCATCTCTAGCATAGTTTTGAAGGTTAGGGTGAGGTTTGTGGTGGTGGAACTTACTCCACTGCTCAAGTGGGGTGGTCTTTCTCTTTCCGTATAGAGGTTTATAACTATCAGCATACTCACTCCTTCATCTCTAAGGTCGTTGTATCAAGGAATATGTATAATATTGGAAGTTACCATCTCTGATACTTGTGGAAGGATGATGGATTTTATGGAACATGTAGTATAACCCTAGTCATGAGGGACTCTCCATCTCTAGTGAAGTTTTGAAGGCTATGGTGAGGTCTATGGAAGTGGAGCTCACACTACTTCTCAAGTGGGGTGGTATTTCTCTTTATCTATAGAGGTTTATAACTATGATCAGAATCACTCCTTCATCTCTAATGGTGTTGTCTCAAGGAAACTATGTTAGCTGACCCCCCCTGGCCAGGATTTAAATTGAACATTGATAGTTCATGTATGAATATTTCAATTAGGGTAGGGGGTATTGTTCATGATCATCTAATCAGTGTTTTTTTTTTCATTCAGTTTGAGGTTAGGGATGGGTGACTCCCTACAGGATGAGGCTTCTACAATACTCAAGGGATTGGAATTATGTCTCTCCCAGGACTTTGTTCTCCATCAAGTGGAAATTAACTCTATGGTTCTCCTACGGTCAATTCAAAGAGTGTATAGTACTCCCTGAGCCATCACTTATTTAATTCTAAACATTATGAGGCTACTTCTTAATATAATTAATATTAAAACACATATGAAGAGAAGACAACAAAGTTTCAGACTTATTTGAATCATGGGTTGCACCTCTAAACCCTTGTATTATTTTTACAAGTAATGGATCCCTCCCCTCCCCCTGAGTTCATTATTTTGGTCCATGTTGATGCCTTAGGATTTCATTACTTTAGTCCCCCTTGACTTGTTTCATGCCTCCTTCCACTTTTAATAAAAAAATGTCAACATTGGATGGATAAAGGCTCGATGAAAAAAATATATAGAATTAATATTGACTATATTAGGTAAAAAATTGGTTACCATAGATTCACCCCCCCTCACTCTAGGATAACTACATGATCCTCCTAGGACTATCAAAAATATATTTTATCCATATATGAATGATTTTATGAAATATATTCCCCGTTTTTAATAAAAAATTTGATATCCAAGAGTTCTGAGAATTTATGTTTGTGTTACCCACATAAACAGTAATATTTAGTTGTTAATTAATTATTTCTTGAAAAGTAATATCAAATTCTATAATGAGAGATGATACTCAAAAAACGTGTATAATAATAATTGGGGAACCATGTTATAATAACTACACTCTTGTGTCGGTATAAAAGTTGTGAATCGTCACTATGAAGGGGTCACATCACAGATTGAGGAACACATAAGGAGAGTTGGAAAAGGAATCCACTACCTTAAAAATTATTAAGTTCTTATGTAATTATGACCTAATATTCATAAGTGCTCACATAATTTGAAACAGGATCTCAAGTATAAATGATTCACCCATATCTAGACCAGCTTATATGATATGTACAAAGCTAAACATATCATTATTTTATATCATTTACATAAAATACATTATAACTCATAAGAATTATCACAATTATATCACAATCCCACAACCTAAAGTTTTATTTTCATTCATGATTAGGTAAAAAACACCCTTATTAGGAATAATATGTTAAAATCTCCAATAATTAACTATACATATGAATTCCTTTTACACATAGTTATATAAAATTTTATGGGTTGTGGAAAATAAAAGAAGTGGTGAGTTAAAACACACAGTAATGGAATCTTATCAATGAGATACAATGGGTGAGATAAAAAAATATTAAGAAAATATGAATCAAAGAAAATAAACCTATAGAAAGGAATTTTGAAACATATTCAATAATAATAATTAATGATAGAATATCATGGATAATGTAAAAACGTAAAATAATCACCATGGAAGTAAAAAAAACATACTATATGGAACAGAAACAAAAGAATACTCATAATACCTGGAAATGAAAAATTAAATCTTATAATAACCTAGAAATTAAGTATAACCTAAAATAGAGTCACATATTTAGAAATATGGAACAAACATAATCATAGAGAAACAGTGTGTGTGAACGCAAGCATTCCCATGTTTTTTTAAAAACCCAATCATGTCCACACATTTAATATGTGACCAAGAAAAATCATTCTCTAGCTTTTCATTATATCATAAAATATAAAAAATCACATAAGGAAATGTTGGATATATAAATTCACAAATAATTATCCATACATTGGTGTTCAAGAATAAAACAATCATTCATCACATAATAAAAAACACATGGAATGTACATGGGTTTCATAACATTTCCAACTATCATCACATAAAAATGGTACTTAGAATTAAATTGGACGACACCAATATAAAATCACCCAAAAATATTATTTTAAAATACAATTTAGGGGGTTTCCAATATAATTTAATAATATGAGATAGATTTTAAATATGAAACCATAATGGAAATGAAAAAAAAATAAAAAATTCATTTTTAACATTTTCATAAGATGTAAAAATACATGTAAAAATAGAAAATAATTTGTTTAAAAGAAAAAAGAATAATTTTAATTTTTTTATCCAGAAATGATATCCATTAATTGAACCTTGAAAATAAATAATGACCATGTTATGAAATATGGATTTCAGGGTAAAATTATGTATTGTAAAAGGAAATTCCTTTATTATTTTAAAATCTGTTCTTGAAACCCAAGTCATTAAAAAGGGTAATAAATATCCCTTTTCAAAATAATAAGAGAGAGTTATTAATATCACTATAATAAATCATATTTTCATTTCAAAATATGGTAGGATAATATTGTCATGAAGATAAATATACACATGCTATAACATGTTCAATAAGAAATGGAAGGAAATAATCATAACAACGTAGCATTTCTAGGAAGGGGGAAATTCATCTAAGATGAATATTTCGGTGAGAAAAAAAGGTATATGGATTTAAAGAGAAAAAATCATATATATTAGATAAATGGACTAATAAAATAAATATAGAATAGTTTAGTAAAGAAAAATATATCATTACTCAATAAATTAATACTAAAAACCCTTCTAATGGATTCTATATTGATCAAATGAATTCTAAATACCTATATAATAGTATTAGACACATTAATAATCTATTATGATGATATATTAATATTTATTTCCTTTTTAATAATAATTTTATTTCATTTAAAACCTACTTTAAACTTTTTCTAGTTATTGCTAACTATTTATAATCGATTGTTTTATTTGTGCCATGACTGTTTTCAAATAACAGTTCTAGTTGTCAAACAATGTTTATAATTTTCTCATGTTGAGAATGTTCAAGATTATATAAATAAAACATTCATAATTAATTATTATTTCCATGTTCATTCCATTTTATTTTAAGGTATTATTTGAAAAGATAAAATTTAAATTGAGTTTTTTTGGAAACTTTGATAGATTAAAAGGATATTTAGTAATATTGAGTTAAATAATAATATTAAAATAACATAAAAATTTAATATTAACATAACATATTTGATGAAATTAAGTTTCCATATCCCTCCATGATCAAACATTATATCTTTAATCACATAGGCAGTGAAACTGACCCAAACTAGAACATGGTATAAATAATTGGATATCTCAATTAGGAAATGATTTTATTATAGGATCACAATTTTGTAATTATCAGAAAAATAAATAAATAAATATTATCATATAAACATTATAGGATTGAAATATTTCTATATAACTCATGATTGAATCTTTGTTACGCTATTCATATAGGTTCTAAAACAAACCCAAATCAAAGCCTGTTAAAATGACTGATCCTATAAGAAAAATAAATTTAGTAATGTAAATATTACATTTTTAAAGGAATAATGATTTCAAAAAAAATTATATAGTGATAATCATGATTTATGAAGAGGTGGAATAAGAAGAATTGAAAAAATGATTATAGAAGAGAAAATACTTACATTGAAGAATTTAATGTTCTCACTGAAACCTTGTTTATTAAGAAGGAATTTTGAAAATATCTAGGGAATATAAGATTGATAACATGGTAGATTATTATTTTATAAAGAATTTAGGTATATTATACGTTTAAATTAGAATTTTTATAATGGATTTGAAGTGGTGGTGGGTGTATCCTTTAATAAGTTAATACAGAGTAATTTTTTTAAATACAATTCCTTAATATAAATAAGAATGAAATATTCATGTCAAATGCCTCTATATTTTATAATAAGTGAATATAAGATGATTTTTAGTTTATAATTCTGTTATAAAATAATTTCAAGATAAGGTTTCATGATATTTAATAGTTATACTCCTTGATTTTACATTTTTTCTATTGTATATCCTTTTCTGTAAAGATAATTTTTTCACTACGTAATTTATTTCAAATAATGGAAATTAATCCTCCCATTTAAATAATTTTAAAATTATAATTTCAAATACGAAATCAATTTTGACAAATTTATTTTGAAAACAATTATCAATTATTAAAAGGATTTACTATAAAAAATATGGAATTTATGAATTTTCATGACATAAACTGGTTTATTAATAACCAATTGTGTGTTATGTGATTTTTAATGTAAGAAATAAGTGAGTTTTTCTTTATGAATACTTAATTAAAAGAATGAGACTAAATATAATTTTTATTATAATAAAATATTAATTTAGGTTTTAAAATATCAATCATATGTTATTAATTTAAAAATAATGTTTATAAATTCATTATTTACTCATTAAATAAATATTTGGTAGAGAAAAAGTTTATACTTATTTTGTAGTCATATTTTATATTACCTTGAATTTTTAATATATGAATATTATATTCAATAACTTGTATGACATGAAACAGAAAGCATAGAAAGGAATATAAAATCTCAATAATTTATTATATATTTAAAATTTTAAATAAATTAAATCTATTATATAACTTTGAATTCAATAAATACTTAGTTAGTTTTCATTACACACACTAATGATGTTCTTTAAGGGCATACATTACATGCAAGACCATGTTTTACCGAATACTATTAAAATAATTATTTAAAATTACAATTAACTACTTGACATTAAATTTTATGTTATAAATAGGATTAACATACTTATGAAATATATTGTTTAATTCATTGGTTACTGGTCTCGCCCAAATTTACCCATGTTTTTAGGGTTATGAAGTCACTTGTATTTTAGCTTGGGTTGTCGAATCCTCAAAGACCTAAGAAGTAACCTACAAGCAAGTACATTTTATGGATTGTTTTTGCCTATAAAGTGGCAAAATTGGGTTGATTTTAGATTGGTTTAAGTGAACACTATGAGAAAAAAGTGAATTAATTTTAAAATAATGAGTTGATCCTTGGTTATCACTTGTGGTGGATTGGATGCATTCGTTTTTCAATTATTTTAATTTATTATATTTGAGATCAGTTTATTAAAGAAAGTAAAAAACCATCATCAATTTCTTGTTTAATACCATCAAACCATAATACTAATCACCTATACACTTGGAGGATCAAATTCATGATCACTCCAAGGTAAAGGTTCATATTATCACTTGAATTATGTGCCCTTAAAATTCAACAAGCACGAAGAAGTTTTAAAATCATCAAATATAAAATATGAATTAGAAGAAGTGATTAGACATTAATGGTGTGATAAATAACATCCAATACATACCCTTACTACTCCCTTGTATAAAATCATAATATGGTTACATCCTTATTGATTCTAGGGTTTTAATGGATGCAGAATTAGACTTGTGAGGGAGGAAATGGAGAAGTAAAAAAGAAAACAATGAAATAGTGATCACTCCACCATTGTGTGATAATTTCACAAGGTTTGGTTTGAATAATTTCACATCTTGATCCAACAGTATCAATGTGATATAAATAAGAACATAATAATATGATAATAATAACTTTTATTAATAAACTAAGATGAATTATAACAACTTAAATGTGAAAGGCAAACTTGAGACAACAAAATTGCAGCATAACATTACAATGAAAGAAAGAAAAAAAGATGATTAAATAATATAAAAGAACTAAATTAAATAACAATTTTGGGTGCCATGAGTTGAGACTCAAATATTTAAAGTCATTCCACTCAATTATGGTAGGATTAGGTTGGTGGAATGTTTGTGGAACTTGAACTTTTCCACTCTTGACCCGAGGTGGCAGCCAACTTGCATCCACAGAACAGAAGCTCATAAATGAGCTTCTAGATGGCCGAATTAGAGTAGTACATAGAAGTATAAAATTAATATTAGGATGTTACATAACATTATTTAAATTTTAATCCCATAATAATTTTTGGTTTATGATATATGTGTAAAATGGTGGGCTGTTTTTCTAGGTCACAGAATCTAGCCACGAATTTCATCTCCAAATTGGGCTGCCTGGAACTCCATTAAAACATCTGAATTATCTCTTGTCACTTTTGGATGAAATGTTCTAAATTATGTCCTCTATATTTAGTTAATCTTTTAGAATCATTGGGATATTATCTTGGCTGCTATATTCGCTTTATTGGGCTGTTGTCCAGTTTACATTGCACAAAATGTTGTTGGTTCAAGGCCAACTTTGGTGGTCTTCTAATGTGAATCTTCCAGTGCTCCAAAAACACGAATTGTTACTTATATCATTGAAGACCTGAAAATAAAATTTTAAATTAATATCAAGACCATTTTATATTTTTTTATGTGTTTAAAAATGTAACAAGTAATAGTACACTTTAACAAAGAATTACAATCATAATGTGAAATAATGTTCAAAGTGTAATATGCACTAAAATTATGTTTATGAATAATTAATCTAATGAATATTATAAATATTAAAAAATGAATATTATCCTATTTAAGTGGATAATCACACCCCCAACTTGAGTTTTTCTAGTCCGGAGTAAAAATGTATCTCAAAAATATGAAATTTAAATTCCATTTTCCAAAAACATTTTAAAAGAAAATGATCACCAAAAACCCTTATACCAAAAAACTATGAAACACATAAAAATATTTTAATACAATATATTTTCATAAGAATATCTCAATCCCAATCCCATTCCATTGTTCAAATTGATCACTATATTTCATCCAATGTCAATTAAGCATGAAAATGTGTTGGGTATCACAATAGACATAGGAGTTCATCTTAATTCAGAGGAGAAATGATATAATCACTAGGTGGAGTCACATTTCAATATTAAGATGAGTATTAAATTTTGTATTCAATTTTTCCATAGTAATTGAAATTTCACTCAATAGAGTCAACCCACGTAGCGAGACATTGCAGATGAATCCCAGACTCAAAGACCTTAGGGCACCAAGTGAGGCCCACATACTCAGGCATCATCTCAAGTTAACTAAGTCAAAAGAAGTAAAATTACCAGAAATAGCAATGAAATTTCTATCTCAAGGCTAGAAAACTATGGAGTCATGATCCCCAAGTGTCGAAAGCCACTTATAAGGTCATTTCATTTCTCTACGTGCAAATTTATTGTTATTATTATTATTTTTTATTGAATACTCCTATTAAAACAAAAATGATCACCAAACCTATGCTATTTATTTGGGGGGACCCCATGAACTCAAACTAATAGAACCTATCCAAAAGACATGTGTTGTGATCCTTTTTTTATTTTTATGAAAATATAAATGATGAAATTTCATATTAAACTGCCACACTTTCCAAAATCTTTGCTCATGATAGTATATTGAGAGGACCTGTTTGGGATAAACTGAATACTGAGAGGGGGGTGAATCAGTGTTGGGGACTTTTTTAAACAAATTACAACTTTTATCCATGTACCTCTTGACCTATTAGGTTCTTGGTTATCTTATTCTCTTTTCCTTGTCACATGCAATAATAGAAAGTAGTAAAAATATTCACACGATATTTTTACAGGGTTCAGCACGCAATAATAATAGCTACATCTTTTCCATGCATGGATAAGACCAGTGCATGGATTATCCACTATGATGTGATATGTAATTACAGTGGAGTGGCTTGGAAAACAATCCTCTAGCCAATGTTAGTCCCTACACATTAGATGGGGGTGGGAAACAATCCTCTTCCCTCGACTGGTGATGACCTAGCCCAACTTGCAGCATCTAGCTGGTTCTTTATACTACCTATGGAGATAGTCTTCTTCCTTCTTCAAAAGGTAGCTTCTACTCTTGATCTTCTTTAGTGCTCTTCACTTGATTACTTGAAAAGCAGTAGGCAAACAATTCTTCTTGTCTTCTTCTTTTCTTTTTCACTAGTGTAAAACTAGATGCACTAGGACTTATTTTTCTTCTTTAGTGCAATAACATAATGCACTAACACTTATTTCTATTTCTTATCAATAATCACATATACCAATGTGATTATTCTGGCAATGAATATCAGTTCATTTGGCATCATCTAAATCAAAATTCCCTAGATAATTGTAGGCTTCAATTCGGAATACTCTATTATTCTTCTTCCTCTTCTATCATTTCTATGCAGCAAACCTGTAAACTGAACACTCTTATTCTTCTTCTACTTCTTCAATTCAAAACCAGCTACACTAAAACATACCCTTCTTCACATGTTCTCTCTCCGTGAAAAACCATCTGCACAGAGCACTTATTATTATTCTTCTTTCTATAATCAAATATTCTCATTTTGATTATAAAAAAATGAAGTCTAGATCAACTTATCATCATCACAGTTGAACAGAAGCTAGTAAGAACTTCTAGAACAACTCACAACTTGCGCACCAATACTTACTTGCATGCTACCCTACTTGCGTGCCTCCCTACTTGCGCGCCATCAAATACTTGTGTGCCACAATTGATCACAACTCAAAACTTCCACGCCACCTTTGTCTTATACACAGGCTTCTTCTTGAAAGAAACTCCTTGATTGTGTGCCTCTAGATAATTGTGCAACAAAACTTGTGCGATAAAACTTGCGCGACACCCTCTGTACGCACCTCACAAATAACCCTCATCATGCATACCACTTCTGCTTGCGCGCTGCCCTCTACTACTTGCGTGATCAGAGCACCCTCTACTACTTGCACGATCAGAGCTCTAATTTTCTATTAAGTGTTGAGCATTGAAAAATGAGGAGGCTAGTCATATATTTATAGAGATTTTGGTTACTTGCACGCCACATACACTTGCACGCTGTTACTACTTGCGCGTCGCTTCATCACTTGCGCACCGCTCCATCACTCGTGTGCCCTTCCATCACTAGTGTTACACTTTCTTTCCTTTTCATATTTTTGATATGATGATGTTGGAATATGACTTGTGTGAAACATAAACTTGTGCACCACTTATAGTTTCACGCCACACTTGCGCGCCCCTTATACTTGCGCGCCACTTTTTGACTTGCGAGCCATTTTATTTCCTTTGTCAAATTTTTTATGAGATGATCCTAAAATATGACTTGCACGCCACATATACTTGTGCACCAATACTTGCACGCCAATAATTGCGCGCCACTACTTGCGTGCCACTCTTGACTTGCGCGCCACTTTCTTTCCTTTTCCAAAATTACTTCTTTACTCTCTATACTCTTCATAAGGCTTGCATCACAATTTCTCCAAACATATGATATTTGTGAAATACATATCATAAAATCATCATATGGTTTAGTCCATTCTCATTGGAATATGAATTCCAAAGTACATCTTTATCCTCACTTCAAATCCTCAATTCCTTTTAAAGTGTTAATTCCAAAGAACTCCAATCATCTCTCTTCATCAAAAAGTGGATGCTTGAAGCTTTTTCAATGAAATTAAATGTTGCAGAAAATGTATCACCATTGATACATCTATTTTGAAATTTATGAATAGTGCAACAATCATCTAATTTCATGGAAATGTGTAATTCATGACCTTCTTATAATGCCAAGACCTTCCACACTCTCTCTTCTTCTTCAGTCATCATTCTCTAATTCATTCAAATCATATGATTCTGTCATTATCTACTTCATTCAAATCATTTGATTTTTTTCTTCAAGTAAGATCTTTCATAGTTCTCATGCAATCGTGAAGCATCTACTTCATTCAAATAATGTGATTATTTTCTTCAATTAAGCACTTGCATGGTTCTCATGCAATCGTGAATCATTGCATGGCCTTCTTTAAATATTCATTCTTCTTCAATCATCCTTAGATGTATGATACTTCACCATTCTTCATTGTTGTAAAAAATGTGTCACCTTTGACACATGTTCTATGAACTTTGTATCACTTCAAGAATCATCTTAATTTATCTATATAGATAATTTCTCATGTATGACATCCAATGCTATGATTCCATAATAATTCTCCAGGAAACCTAACTTCAGCCAATCTCCACTAACTTTTAGTTCTTCTTTATCTTCTTCTTCATTTTGTCCAGTATTGACAACTGTTGACAACAAATAAAATATTCATACACAAAGTGGTCCCAACAATCTCCCCATTTGTATTTTGTTGTCAATATAAGAAAAGTCTCCTAAAATAAACGTGGGAATGTCAAAATAAGAATATTCTGTCTCCCCTTTACTTGTTTCTCTCCCCCTTTCATTTCAATCTTTTATTTCACTTTCTCTCCCCCTTATTGACATGATATAAAAAGTTCATGGTAGAGAGGGTATCATTCCATACTTAAGCAATGTGCCATCAATCATTTCACTCTAAGTCTACTTGAGTAATTCTCGGTGTAGAAAATAAGAGGATTTGAATTAGACAATAAAGTTGTCCATTACCCACTAAATATGACACCTCATGATACGAGAACTCATAAACTTGTCTTCAAGGGTTATTCTCTTTCATTCCTAGCCGAAGATATTGAATGTGATAAGAAATAATCAACCTGAATTTTCTTGCACTCACATCAACAAACGAATCAAAAACATTCAAGTGAAATTGGCAGGATAAGTGGCCATGGGGCACTTTCACTCTTCTTATGTCATTGATTATCTTTGTTAATCCCCCTTTGTAGAATGATATTTATTTTGAGTAACCAAGGATGAGAGATTTAGAAATAACGTACCATTTCCAAGGACATGATCTTCATACAATCTTCAAAGTAATTGAATTTAGTACCAACTGAAGTTGATACTTATTGAGATATTGACTCTAGAAGCTTCTTTATGTGTCTCCCTCTAAAGAGAACACCTCTCATCACTGAATCTAACGTTCTCCCCCTGATATCTTGCATCACCTTCAATTACCTGTATTTAATGATCAAATACAACACACAAATATTTATGGGAATAAGGTGGATCCTCCATGGTTCTTCAATGTGAGCAGGATGGATGAGATGATTTTCTCAACCAAGATGCTCCATTTTCTCCACTCCTCACAATTTTACATTTGATATTTAATTTTGAAAATGGATGTGTGGATCTCAATACATCTTCTATCTCTTTGTGTGTGAATCTCCTTTCTTTAAGGGATTTCCAAGCACTAGAATCTCCCAATGAAACATTCATTCTCTTCATTAATTCTTGTTGTGCTAGAATAAATTCAAAACACTTTCTCACCGTATTACCATCCTTGTTGCACCTCACACACAGAACATCATAGCCTTCACGTATAATCTTCTTTTTTCATTTAGCACTACCCTTAGCTTGTTCTTCTTCCATTTTCTTCATTCATTCCAAATATTCTGGCCAAACCACCTATATATCATTAGGGATTGAGGCATTAATATTGGATCTTCTACATGCATTCTTATGAGTGGCTTATTTCTTAGTAGTTATTTTGGATGCACCACCCTTCACCTTTTTGGATTTAAAATCCATGTAATTCTCATCTTTCCTTCTTAAAATCTTCTTGGGAGAATTTTTTTTTCTCATTATTTTTATGATTTATTCCCAAGGATGCTTCATCATTCATGACCAGATTTTGTGGTCTTCTTTTCTTATATGAACATGCACCATTCATAAGACCACTCCTATTGCATACATCAAAGATGTTATCTAATATTCCAAATATGTTTTCAGTATACAGATGTATCTCGATCTGTGTATGTTGCTTCTTCTTCCCTGGATTTCTACCCTATGAGATAGGCTTTCTTTGTGATTTTACATTTAAGGGATTGTACCAACAATCCAGTGAACAATGGACAAACCTATTACACCACCAATATTGAACAACAAACCTTGACTTGTTGTCATCTCCTTGATAAGTTTGTTGAGTCTTCTTCTTAGTATGTTGTGTTTTCAGTGGGGATCTATCTTCCACACTCTTTCCCATATCCACGGTGAAAGGTTTCATCTCACTTTTCTTTATCCAAACTTGTTTAGAATTTTTCTTCCAACCTGAACATTTTTTTGAATCAATTTTAGAAACATTAATAAAATTTGGTAAGGATGATACCTTTACTTTATCAGATGATTGTGATGGATCAATGAGTGAATTCATGATCTTTTTATCTCAGTTTTGAGGTCTTTTGATAGTAGAATCCTCTCGTGAACATTGGGTACTAGCAGCAAATGTTTCTTTATTTTGTGAAGATGAAATATGTGTCTTCTCAAGATTGGTCAACTGATCTTCCAACTCTAGACATCTCATATTGAGGATGGCCTTTTGGTCTTCAATCATAGTCATCTTATCTTCACAAGACTTCTTCAATCTTTCATCTTCATATTCATTCATCTTTACTTTGTTTTGTAACTAAAAGTAAAGTTCATTGATATTCTTGGAGTTATCTTCCAAATGTAAATTCATGACTTCATTTCCCTTTTTCAGCTCATCTTCAAGGGCATGGATCTTCTCTTATAGAGTCTTGTTTACTCCCTCCTTTTCTTCAACATCTTTGAGTTACTTTGACGAACTTTCTTCAAATCCCCTCTTTGTTGCTCCAAAGTCTCTAACTTGTCTGGAGAGCTTTAGACATTCAACAATTTTTTCTTGTAAGCCTTTCTCCAAAATATCAGTTTCTCCTTCCTCTTGAGTGATATTTTCCTGCATGCAATGAAATACTCCACAAAACAAGGATGTAATTTCTTCAAGAATACCATGCAGAATCATTCTTAATCTATCAACTGATATTTCTTGAGATGTTTTAGATTGATCATCACCACTTGTGCTAGAATTTTCATCATGAGAATAATTTCTAAATGTACTAAAACATACCTCTTGATCAGTTGAGGTAGGAAGGTTGTCCATAATCTTGGTTGGTACTTGAGCCACCTTATCATTACATTCCAAGTCTGGTGTGTCTTAAATGTCTACTAGATATGGAGAACCAAATGCCTCCACTTTTTCAGATAAGAGGGAATTCTTATACAACATTCTCTTATCTATCTTTTTTCTATTCATCATGGTCATGGTAGATATATCCTTATGATCAAAGGTAACTGAATCTTTAACAATAATGCTCTTCATAGTTGAATTAGGAAAGGAACTCAAATCATTAAAAGAGAATAAATTCACTATAGAGAATCCAACAGAGGTGAACCTTCCTCTGATACCAATTGAGAGGACAAGTTTGGTATATAAAAAACACTGAGAGGGGGGTGAATTAGTGTTGGGGATTTTTTAAACCAATTCGAACTTTTATCCCCGTACCTCTTGACCAGTTAGGATATTGTTTCTCTTGTTCTCTTTTCCCTGTCGCATGCAATAATAGAAAATAGTAAAAATATGCACTCGATATTTTTACAAGGTTCACCACTCAATAAGAGAATCTACATCCTTGACATGCATGGATATGACCAGTGCATTGATTCTACACTATGATGTGATATGTAATTATAGTGGAAAGTCTAGGAAAACAATCCTCTATCCAGTGCTAGTCCCTACACTTTAGAGGGGATGGAAAAAAATACTCTTCCATGGACTAGTGATGACCTAGCCCAACATGCAGCGTCTAGCTTGTTTTTTATACTGCCTTTGGAGACAGACTTCTTCCTTCTTCAAAAGGAAGGTTATGCTCTTGATCTTCTTCAGTGCTCTTCAGTTTATTACTTGCAAAGTAGTAGGCAAAAAATTATTCTTTTCTTCTCATTTTCTTCTTCACTAGTGAAAAACTAGCTGCACTAGGACTTCTTTTTCTTCTTTAGTTCAATAACAGAATGCACTAACACTTCTTCTTATTTCTTAGAAATAATCACATATACCGATGTGAATATTCAGGAAATGAATATCGGTTCACTTGAAATAATTTGAATCAAACTGCCCTAAATAATTTTAGGCTTCAATTCGGCCACTCGGTTCTTCTTCTTCCTCTTCTCTTCTTTCTATGAAGAAAACCTGTAAACTACACACTATTCTTCTTCTTCTTATTATGCTTCTTAAATGAAAAACCAGCTACACTGAAACCTACTATTCTTCACACATTCTCTCTCAGTGAAAAACCATTATCACATAGCTCTTCTTCTTCTTCTTCTTCTTCTTTCTAGAATCACAAGTTATCATTGTGATTGTTAAAATGATGAAGTCTTGATCAACTTAGCATCATCACAGTTGAACAGAAGCCAGTAAGAACTTCTAGAACAACTAACACCTTGCGTGCCAATCCTTACATGCATGCCACCCTACTTGCGCGCCTCCCTACTTGCTCGCCATCAAATACTTGCATGCCACAATTGTTTACAACTCACAACTTACGCTCCACCTTTGGCTTATACACATGACACTTCTTGAAAGCACCTCCCTGCTTGCGTGCCTCTGGGAATTTGTGTGAAAAAACTTGTGTGACACCCAACATTCACGCCTTACAAATAACCCTCAGCTTGCGTGCCACTTCATCTTCTGTGCCGCCCTCTGCTACTTGCGCGATCAGAGCACCCTCCACTACTTGCATGATCAGAGCTCAAATTTTCTCTTAAGTGTTGTGCATTGAAAAATGAGGAGGCTAGTCATATATTTATAGGCATTTTGGTGACTTGAGTACCACATATAATTGTGCGTCGTTATTACTGGTGCGCCGCTTCATCACTTGCGCACCGCTCTATCACTTGTGTGCCCTTCCATCACTAGCACGACACTTTATTTCATTTGTCATATTTTTGATATGATGATGTTTGAATATGACTTGTGCGCAACATACACTTTCACACCACTTATACTTGCACTCCAAACTTGCGCACCACTTATACTTGCGCGCCACATTTGAGCACCCCTTATACTTCCATGCCTCTTTTTGACTTGTGCAACAATATTTAACTTGCGCGCTATTTTATTTCCTTTGTCAAATTTTTGATGAGATGATCCTGAAATGTGACTTGCGCACCACATATACTTGTGCACTAATACTTGTTCCCTAATGCTTGCGTGCCACTACTTGCACTCAACTCTTGACTTGTGTGCCACTTTCTTTCCTTTTCCAAAATCACTTCTTTACTCTCTCTACTCTTCATAAGTCTTGAATCATAATTTATACAAACTTATGATATTTGTGAAATACATATCAGCAAAGCATCGTCTGGTTTAGTACATTCATTTTGGAATATGAATTCCAAAGTGCATCTTCATCCTCACTTAAAATCCCCAATTCCTTTTGGAGTGTTAATTCCAAAGAACTCCAATCATCTATATTCATTCAAAAGTGGTGGCTTGAAGCTTCTTCAATGTCCTTCAATGTTTCATACATTGTATCACCTTTGATACATGTATTTGGAACTTTAAGAACAGTGAAAAAATCATCTAATTTCGATGAAATGTGTATTTCAGGACCTTCTTAGAATTCCAAGACCTTCCGCACTCTCTCTTCTTCTTCATTCATCATTCTCTACTTCATTCAAATAATATGATTCTATCAATATATACTTAATTCAAATCATATGATTATTTTTTCCAAGTAAGCTCTTTCATGGTTCTCATGCAATCATGACCCTTCTACTTCATTCAAATCATATGATTATTTTCTTCAAATAAGCTCTTGCATGGTTCTCATGAAATTTTCAAGCATTTCATGGTCTTCTTTAAATCCTCATTCTTCTTCAATCATCCTTATATGGATGATATTTAACCATTATTCATTGTTGTAAATAATGTGTCACCTTTGACACAAGTTCTTTGAATATAGTATCAGTTCAACAATCGTCTAAATTTATCTTCTTAAAGAATTGATCAAGTATTACATCCAATGTTATGATTCTATAAATATTCTCCAGGCAACCTCACTTCAGCCAATATCCCCTAAATTTTCAGTCCTTTATCTCCTTCTTCATTTTGCCCAGTATTGATAACTTTTGACAACAAATACAATCTTTATACACAAAGTGGTCCCAACATATAGATGGATTAAAATTAGAATCATGAAATGCCAAATTATTTGATATTCAGTTTCAAAGTGTTCAAATGTATTATCATGTTCAAGGTAAAAGAAATTTTTCCTTCGACACATTTCTTATTCACACAAAACTAATTTTGTTTTCTTTCTTTTCACCCCCATCTTAGAATAACATTGTCCCCAGTGTTTAAATAAAATAAAATATATAAGGGGTTAGTGGTAGAGAAGAGGACTTCTAAAAGGAATTTGAACTAATAAACATGGAACAAAATCACCTAGTGGTTGATGTTAATGTTCGTATGACTCCAATTTAGTCCTTTGATATCCAGGTCACTTGTAGAGTTCCCTAGTAGAAAACAAAAAAAACAAAATAACAAACAAAACAAATATATATATATATATATATATATTCATATAATAAAAATAGAAAAATATAATTATATATACAAAAATTATAGAATAAGGGACCACTATAAGTTTTAGGTCAGTGGTAAGTGTGCTCCCATGTCTCCCTTCGGTCTCAGGTTCGAGTCCCCACAGCTTCTCTAATTGTGACGGGGTTTTCCCCACGAGCTACGATGTGTCCTTTTAATTATTTTTTAATTATTTTTTTATTTTAACCTAAAAAAACATAAAAATAAATGTAACTGATGATACATTATCATATTTTTAAATTTATGGGTAAGGTATTACTCAAGGATCACACCATGTGATATGGATGAATATGGATCTCCCGTTTCATACCCATAAATACTCATAATTGAATAACAGGTCAACAATACTTTTTTTATTTTGCTTATTTTATTTTTTAAATATAAAAATGATTCATTAATCCTATTTGAAAAATAAATATGATTAAAAAAGATTGGAAACATGAAAACCACGGGTTTCCTCCCATGCAGCGCTTTTGTTTAAGGTCGTTAGCTAAACATGACCCTCCTAACTTACCCAATACCAATTTTCATAATTTCAATGACCCCATATTTCTTCACATACACTAGAGTAAGATTGATTATTTTTTTCTGATTTCTTTCATAGACAAACCTAGGTTCTATAATGAGTGGTAAAATCCAAGTAATATTAGAAATGGTCGATCCTATTTCTTCAGTAGTCTTCCCTAAGACATCGATGATCATTAGAACTATTTTTGTTTAAATATAAGATTGAATTATAACTAAAAGGACATGGTTAAACGATATTAAGGGATAGTTGATTGGGTAAGAATGGATAATAAGTTTGAGCTCGGGTTGGATAGGATATTTAGACATCGGTTGATATTTGGAATCCAACTCGGTTTCATTTTCCAAATTTATCAACAAAATTGGTTCCTTTTGAATAGAAGATTAAACAACAAAATTATACAAATCAGTGTTAGGAATTGGTATGGAATTGAAGTTTGTTATTTCTTCCAATTTTTTAGTGATTGGTGTTTTTGAAATATCATCAATGGAGCAATAATAGGGACACTCAATCCATAATGTAAAATTTCCCTCTTGTGAATACATGAAATCAATTTCCTCCTAATTTAAAGACACTTCATCAATTTCTTTATTCCCTTAAACTAAACCAAATCCAAAATATGGCTCTTCAATAAATTCATGAGATTTATTTTTTAAAACTATACACTCCACATAAGGTAATGGATGGGATTTTCGGTGTAGGGTTGAGTTACTCACAAGTATTAATGCATTATAGTTCTAATCTCAAAGAAGAATGCTTGGAATTAATTATCTCTATTTGATTACCAAATATTACAATAAAGTTTTGAGAAATATCATTTCTATGAGTTTGAACATCATTTAGTTCCCCAATATTTATCTCTTCAACCATCCTTTAGTAGGTTGGAGATTTATCCTTTAAATAGTCATCATTTAAATGATTGTGCATCTCACTGAGTGTGGGGTGATCATTCAAAGATTTATCAAAGTAATTCACTACTTTAGTGGATTCCCAATAATGATTTACAATTTTATTCCAACATTGTTTTATTATAGGGTAATTTTTAAGAGACTCTATTAGAGTAGACTAAAACTAGGATTTTAGATTATTTGGAGACACACAAACAGAAAGGTGAAAAGATAAGAGGAACAAGGGTGATAATAAAGAACTTGGTGCAAGAAAATGATGATAGTGATTAAGATAACTTACTTAGGTCCCTATAAATGACACAAAAATTTGGCCTCACCCAAATTTACCCATGCATTTTAGGGTTAAGTAGTCGCTTGTAGTTTATCTTGGGTTCTAGAATCCTCATAGCCCTAAAACATAACCTTCAGAAACATAAATTATATGGATTGTTTTTTGGATATGAAGTGTCCAACATGGGTTGATTTTAGATGGGTTTAAGTAAACACTAAGAGGCCTAAGTGAATTTAATTTAAAATAATTAGTTGACCCTTGGATATCACTTGGGGTGGATTGGACGTATTCCCTTTTCAATTATTTCAATTTCTTATATTTGAGATGAGTTTATTCAAGAATATCAAAAAACTTCATAACATTCTAGTTTAATAACAACACACCCTAATACTAATCACCTATACACTTGATAGATAAAATTCATGAGTGGTCCAAGGTAATGGATCCAATTAGAACTTGAAGTTTGTGGCCTTAAAATTCAAGAAGGATGAAGATGTTTTAAAATAATTAATTAAAAATATCAACTAAAAGAAGTGATTAGACATTAATGGGGTGATAAATAACAACAAATCCAGCCTCATTCTACTCACTTGGATCAAACCATAAAATCGTTATCTCTCAATTTATGCAATGGTTTCAATTAAAGGTGGAATTAGACTCATGAGGGAAGAAATAGATAAGCAAAAAAACAAAACAATGAAATAATGACCAATCCCCCATTGTGTGATAATTTCAAATGGTTTGGTGTGAATAAATTCACACCTTGATCCAACGGTATCAAAATGATATAAATAATAACAAAATAATTGGAGAATAAGAACATTTATTAAGAAACTAAGATGAATTAGAACAACTTACATGTGAAAGACAAACTTGAGACAACAAAATTGTAGCATAACATTACAATGAAAGAAATCACAAAAGTTGATTAAATACTCTAACACCACTACCTTAAATAGGGATTTTTGGAGCCTTGGGTCGAGCCTCCAATATTGAAAGTCATCCCACTTGATTATGGTAGGCTTAGGGTGGTGGAAAGCTTGTGGAACTTGGACTTTTCCACTCTTAACCTGAGGTGGAATCCAGCTTGTATCCACTGAATAGAAGCACCTAAATGAGTAGCTAGATGGAAGAATTATAGTGGTTCATAAAACAATACAATGAATCATATTATGTACTCTTACTTTCTATAAAGTTTCATCCCAAACAAGTTTATTTTTTAGGAGATATGTGTAAAATAGTGGGTTGTTTTTCTGGGAAGCAGAATCTGGCCCAGAATTTCATTTCTAAATTGGTCCAACTGGAACTCCATTAAAACATCTGAATTCACCCTTTTCACTTTCCAATGAAATTATCCCCATGATTTCTTCTATATTCAGTTAAATATTTAGATTTGTGGGGCTTGTATCCTGGCAGCTAAAGTCTTTTTATTGGGCTGATGTCTAGTTTACTTTTCCCAGAATGTTGTTGGTTCAACGCCAACTTTGGTGGGCTTCTAATGTAAATATTCTAGTGCTCCAAAAACATGAATTGTTCTTTATAGATTGGAAGACCTGAAAATAAAATAATAAAACAAAATCCAGACAATATTTTATTTTTAGGATATGTTTAAATATGTACCATGTAATAGTGCTCTTTTATAATGAATTACAATCACAATGTGAAAAAAAGTTAAAAGTTTAAAATTCCCTAACATGGTGTTTATAAAGAATTAATCTAACGAATATTATAAATATTAAAAAATTAATATTATCCTATTTTAGTGGCTAATCAGTTACCAATTAATTATAAATGAATATAAAAACTAATTATATATAAAATAAAAAAAATTATAAAACAATCACGTGCCAAAGGCATTTTACCTTAATAATTAAATAAATTACTATTATTTGATGATTTTAATGAAACCTATATAAAATAGTTTTAAAAAAATGTTTTTTAAAATCATCCAGTATATTTGAAATCATAATATAAGAAAACAAATCTCATTTTTCTCATAGAAATCTATTTTTTTCTAAAAGCATTTTTACCACCTTTTAAGGGATAATTTCTTTTAAAAAAATTAGACACTTTTAAAAATTAGACTTGATTTTTGAAATCATAATATAAAGATTATATTGGGTTGTTTTTTTGGTATTTTATTGAGAAGTTTCATTTTTTGATGAATAGTGAAAAATATTGAATTTTAATTGTACACTGACTTTTCATCTAAATAATTTATAATGATAAATATTATTTTTAATTGGTTTTAAAGTCATATGTGTTAAAATGTAAATCTATTAATTCAATTTATTTCATTTGAAACATTTTATATTGAATTTAGATATAAAATCATATTAAGCATTTGAACATTTTTACTTTAAAAACGCACTTTCTCATTCCATCCGCTAGATAAATATTAAATTAATTTCATCCACTTATGTGATTTAGATTTAAAAAATATTATTCCATGTTTGGAATATAAATAATTTATATTGTATAATAATTTAAAATTAATTTTTTACCAAAGTTATAAGAAAATACTATTAATATTAATCACACCGATTAAGCTAAAAACGAGTTTACTTAGTGGTCAATCTTAAAAGATAAAATATTGAAATTAACTCAAACATTCTTGTTGGACCCTTTATGATATAATGGTTTTCATAATCACAAATAATGTCAATCTACAGATTCTGTTATTTCATGTCATTTAATATCTCTAAGTAAATCAATTATGTCATACTGAACAATATATTTCAATAACTCAATAAACTAAATTTATGCTTCAATATACATACATGTGTATATTTCCATATATTTATGGATGTCACTTAATTTAGTACTGTTCTATGTAAGAAAAAAAATTCATAAGTTTCTCAGAGACCCTAACACCATTAGTTTAATTGACACACCAATGATCGACTCACTGATGATCAAATCACCGATGGACAACAAACCGATGGACGACACACCGATGGAAGATAGACCAAATGACACACCAATGGATAAGACACCAATATATGACACACTAATGGATGACACACAGATGATCGGCATACCGATGTACAACACACCGATGGATGACACACCGATGGTCGACTCGCTGATGGACAAGTCACTGATTAACGACTCACCGACGGGCGATAGACCAATAGAACAAACAACTCACCAATACACTGAGTCACATATACCGATGGAAATAACCCACGGATACTCAGAGTCACCGATGCTTACAAACTGATGCTTACAGACCAATGCTGACATAGTGATTCATATGAGTCACTGATACTTATGACTCACTGAATGTCAAAAATAAGGTTTCAAATTTATTATTTTAAATTTATTTCTAATGGTAACATTTAGAAAAATTAATGTTTCTATCATTATATAATGTTTTTTGTAGGACTATCCGTAGACAGTACGAGTTACATGCAAGTGGAGATATGTTCATTCCTAGTAGACCTTGAACATTAAAAGGATTACAAAATAAATCATGCAGAAAATGTTTGTGGGACAGACCGGGAAAATGTGCTAAATAGTGTAAACATAATGAACATGAAAATCAGTGAAAGAACTCAAAGATGAGTACACAATGAGTTCAATAAGACAAGAAAGAATGTTCTTAACTACTCTGAACATACAAACATCGAAGAAATTTACACACCTAAAAGCTAGAATACAGAGGTTGTGATACTCTGTTCTGAAACTATCTTCCAGAATAGGACTCGAATATCATTTTCACTACATCAATCTAGTCCAGAGCTTCACTGCATAACACACAAAGACTTCTTAACTCTATTAAAAATCTATATCTTTGTTGTTTTATTTTTTTTTAACTTTTTATCATTGTGTGTATTTTTCAATTACACACGCATTTTCTTTTGTGCATAACTAGAGGATACTCAATATCCTCACACTCACACTTTTTACTCCTGTATCCCATGTAGTATAGTGGAAGAGATTAAGTGTGATTTGTTTGTTGTTTTTCCCATGAATAACTGTATTAGAGGTCAAGTGTGACCTAGACAACCTTTTTTACTATTGTGAACCTCTATCCAGGGTTTGGATGAAATTTTTATTAACATAAACAGCTTGGTGGCAGGTGATCACCAAGTGGAGAGGACTATGTCTCACCTTGAATCTAAACCTATTGTTTTTTATCCACTGTGTACTTATCTTTTAGTTTAATATAATATTTGTTTGTTTGTTTTCAAATAAAAATAAATTGAAATTTTTTAGTTTTTTTAGCATGTGTTTATATCTTTTTTGAATCAGTAGATTAGTTTCAAAAGTTTGACTAATCTTTATATTGGTAAAACTGAGAACTAATCAATCTTCTACGAAATTAATTGAACATTCCGAAATTTTATAAATTCACTACATACTGACTTCGATTGTATTTTAATTGGGGGATATCTTTCAATGAACCTTATTAACAGAAAATTTTATAGAAACTCAATTCACCCCCCTCTTGAGTGATCTACTCTGACCAACATTAGGTATCAAGGGATTTAATAATTATTGTCACTTTTCAAATATTTTCAACTGTGATTGTAGTTGTTTTTCAAAGATCATAGAATTTTTGTTATTTTTAAATTTTTATCTCTTTGAAATTATTTTACACTTTATATAATGGATTATATATTAGAAGGGGATACTACCAATATACCACCTTTCTTTAATGGAAGTAACTATGATCAGGGTAAGATTAAAAAGAAAATACATCCAGAAAGCACCGGGTTTTAAATATGGACTGCTATTGAAAGTAGATATATAATTAATTAATCTACAAAAAACACTTGGGATGAACCTAAAAATACTTCCTATAATAATAATCGTAGGGAAATTAATGCTATGTATTGTGCACTAAGAGATAAAGTGTTTAATCATCTTTTTTATTGTAAAACAACACATGAGATTTGGGACACTCAGTCTATTTCTCATGAGGAACATCTAATGTTAAAAAAATGAGATTAAATAATTTTACTAATAAATATAACAACTTCAGAATAAATCCTGGTGAATCTATTTTTGATATGTATCTCAAGTTCAATGAAATTTTGAATTCCGTGATTTCTTTAGGAAGAGAAGTTATAGCTAAAGAGTAGATTATGAGGTTTCTGTGATGCTTACCAGAGATATGGAGAGGGACATCTGTATCCTTAGAGAATTGTGCGACATTAATAAGATTCCAGTGAAGGAATTGACTGGAAAATTAACAATGTATGAAAAGTAATAGAAGGTAAATCAGGAAGAGGATGGACCAAAAAGAATGTATGTATCCTTCAAGACATATGTATCTAAAAGTAATAAAAAGTGGACTGTTCAAGCTACTGTTGAAAGCTCTATTAGTGATGAATCAGCTTCAGATATTGATGAAGAAATGGCCCAGCTGGCCAGAAGATTCAATAAATTTTATAGGAAAATGACGTTTTTCAAAAATCCAAATTACAAAGTAATGTAATTTAACAAGGGAAATTTGAAAAATGATTGGAAGAGAAATGATAAATCAGAAGAGATAAGTTTCTACGAATGTTAAAGTAAATTACATGTCAAGGCTAACTGTCCAAATATTAAATACAAAAAGAAGTATGAAAATAAGGATATAATTATTAGAAATCAATGAAGGCCACTAGGAGTGCCTCGAAGGACAGATCCAGTGAATCTTCTTCTTCTTATAATGAGAAAGATGATATCGCTAATATGAGTTTTTTGAAAAACACAAATGACGTAACCTTATAATATCATGTACGTAATTCTTATTATTCTGAAAAATAAAGTGAGTCTAAGAATATGAGAAATGATGAATTATATGAATATTGAAACTTGCTAGAAGAAACATGTAATGAGTTGAAATATATGTATAAATATTTGCAGAAACAACATGCTCTTACTGTGCCAATTAAATCTAAACTTACAACTGAAAAAGAGAAAAATCCTCAACTTCTCATGGAAAACAATGGGTTAAAAATGTCGAATGAGAAATTGATGAAGGACTTAGACAAGTTTTCCAATGGGAAAAATACCCTTACTCAAATTCTTGGTAAACAAATAGATCCTATGTATACTTCTCAGATAGGATATCAACCAGGTCAAAGTAATTAATCTAAATCTCATTTTTTAACTAATTCTGGAAAATCTGCTTCTTTTTCACAAAATAGAATTTTTCTACAAGTTCTATTTCCATGAATTCTTTTACTGAATTTAATTATTCAGGACCAAACAATGTTTAATTTTCAAACACTCTATATTCTGCATATAGGAATCCCATAATAAAATTATGGGTTCTTAAATCTAATATTACTAATGTATGTGGACCCAGAAAAATATAGGTACCAAAGTTGATTCATGGATGAACTATTTTGTTGGTAAACTGCCTAAAGAGCTCTTGTAGAAATCTGTGGTTTTTGGATAGTGGGTGTTCAAGAAATATGACAGGGAACTATTAAATCTTTAAAATTCTTATCAATATTGATGGAGGACATTCCATATTTTGTGACAATGGTAAAGGAAAAAAATCAAGGGCCTATGCTAGATTTGTAACCCAAAATGTATTTCAATTTCCAATGTAAAATTTATTATTGGATTAAAGTATAACTTTGTTAGAATATCTCAATTATGTGATAGTTTATTTATTGATAGATTAAAAAATGATTCATTCCATATTTTTTATTGCAATAATAACTTAGTATTCACTACTCTTATAAATGATAATGTAAATGTTATAAATTTAGACACACTAGCCTCACATAATGTTTCTTATCTAAATGCATTTTACAATGAGTTCGGGCTCTGGAATAGAAGACTAGGACATTGCAACATATACTCTCTTAAGATGTTAACTATAAAAGTTTTAGTTAAATACCTACCCAAATTAGAGTTTCAAGAAAATAAGGTGTGTAATCCTTGTCAAAAAGGAAAGAAACCAAAAATCTCCTTAAAACCAAAGAAAGAAGTAACTAATTCTCATCCTCTTGAGTTGGTTCACATGGTTTTGTTTGGACCATCTAGAGTTTAGAGTCTGAAATGGAAGCACTTTGTTTATTTCCTTGTAGATGATTTCTCTAGGAATACCTGGACCTTTTTCTTAGCTCACAAGAGTTAATCTTGTTCTCACTTCACCAAGTATGTTAGGACTGTAGAAAATCTTAGTGGACTTAAGACTAAATCCTTAATAAGTGATCATGGTTGTGAGTTTGAGAATCCATATTTTCAATATTTATGCTCATAAAATGGCTATAATAATAACTTCTCTTCCCCTAGGACACCTCAACAAAATGTTGTGGTGTAAAGAAACAATATAAGCCTACATGAAATTACCCGAACTATGATCAATGAGTATGACCTAATGATTTATGTCTTGGCTGAAGCTGTTAATATATCTTGTTACATAATAAATAGAGTCTTAATCAGACCCATACTTTAGAAAATTCTTTATGAGTTATGGAGCTATAGTAAACCCAAAGTAAGTTATTTCAAAGAGTTTGGAAATAAATTTTATATTCTTATCACTAAAAAAAATTAGATAAATGTTCCCCCAAACGTAATGAAGGAATATTTTATGGATATTATACATCAAAAAAATCCTATAGAGTCTTTAATAAGAAAACAAAGTGTGTGGAGGAATCTGTACATTTCATGTTTGATGAAACAGATCCACATGATCCTAAGACCACATTAGAAAATATTGAAGAGGATATGTCCAATCTGGATATTAATGATAAAACCACAAATAAACATATGATGTAACCTGTGAAAACTTCTAGTTCGAAAATTCTCTAGATTCTAGCCACAGTGAACCAGATCAAAATGACCAAACTGAAATAACTAGTCCTACCTTTTCTGGACCAACTAGGACACTTAAATATCACCCCTTAGATGTTGTTGTTGAAGATTTTGATAGAGGAACACAAACTAGATCTTCCTTGAGAAACTAGGTTGATCATCAATCATTCTTATCACTACATGAACCTAAAAATATCAGTGATGCCATCAATGATGAATTTTGGGTAATGGCCATGCAAGAAGAACTTAACAAGTTTGAAAGAAATAATGTTTGGAAACTTGTAGATAGAGCAAATGATATTTTGACCATAGGAACCAAATGCGTGTTTAGAAATAAAGTGTATGCAGCTGGAAATATAGTTAGAAACAAAGGTAGGTCAGTTTTACAAGGATATAATCAAGAATAAATAATTGAGTATCAACAAACATTTTCACCAGTAGGTAGTTTTAAAGCCATTAGAATATTACTTACTTATGAATCACATTTGGATATTAAACTCCACCAAATGGATTTCAAAAGTTAATTCTTAAATAGTTATATAGTGGAGGATGTTTTTGTTGAAAAACCACCAGGTTTTATAAATATACATTTTAAAATTCATGTTTTTATATTATCTAAAGCTTTATATGGTTTGAAAAAAGCTCCAAGAGCTTGGTATAAAATATTAAGTAATTTTATTATCTTTAAAGGATTTATAAAAGGACATATAGATCCTACTTTGTTTATGAAAAAAATTACAAAATATGCTTTAATATATTAAATATATATAGATTATATTATGTTTGTATCTTCTAAAAATTCTTTATGTAATGAGTTTTCTAAAATAACGAAAAGTGAGTTTGAAATGAGTTTGATGGGTGAACATAAATATTTTCTTGGATTTTAAATATTTCTAAATAAAGAAGGTATTATTATAAATCAAAGTAAGTACAGTAAATATATTTTGAAAAGATATGGCCTTGATATAATTAAGTCTAGTGAAACCCCTATGAGTTCAACATGTAAGATAGATCATGATGAAAATGGAAAATCCATTGATCAAACTGCATGTAGAGGAATGATTGGTATTTTTATGTACTGAACTACTTGTAGGCCAGATAGAATGTTTAGTGTGTGTATGTGTGAAATATTTCATGAAAACCCAAAAGAGTCACATTTAAATGATGTTAAATGAGGTTTCAAATACCTCAAGTATACAACTAATTTATGACTATTTTATCCTAACTGACAACCTTTTTATTTAGTTAGTTATTCTGATGCTGAAATTAGTGGATGTAAGATATATAGAAAGAGTACCTCTGGAACATGTCACATTTTGGGAAAGTCTCTAATAACATAGTGTAGTAAAAAGAAAAATTCAGTCACTTTTTCAATTTCTGAAGTAGAGTATATTCCTACTGGTAGTTGTTGTCCACAAATTTTGTGGATGAAACACACCTTATTAGAATATGGATTTCAATTCAAATATATCCCATTAAAATGTGACAACACAAGTGATATTAACATTTCTAAGAATCCAATTTCTCATTCTAGAACAAATCATATTGATGTATGACATCATTTTTTGAGAGATCCTTATCAAAAATGTTATATAACTCTTGATTTTATTGGGACTAAGCATCAACTTGATAAAATATTCAATAAACCCTTAAAAGCTAAGAGAATAAACTACATCAGACATGAAATAGGAATGGAAAATCTCTAAAGTCTAGTCAAACCTCTATTATTAGTGAAACCGATCAGTGAAATTGACCAGTGAAACAGATCAGTGAAACCGATCAGTGAAACTGATCTGTGAAATTGATTAGTGAAACTGATCTTGTGAAACAGATCTCATGAAACTGATTAGTGAAACTGATTAGTGAAACAGATCAGTGAAATTGATCTTTGAAACCGATTAGTGAAACTGATCAGTGAAACCGATCTTTGATACCAATCAGTGAAACAGATATATGAAACTGATTAGTGAAACAGATTAGTGAAACCAATTAGTGAAATAGATCAGTGAAACCGATTAGTGAAACCGATCAGTGAAACCAATCTGTGAAACCAATCCGTGAAACTAATTTATGAAACTGATATATGAATCTAATCAGTGAAACTGAACAGTGAAACCGATTTGTGAAACCAATCTTGTGGAACCGATCTCGTGAAACCGATCAGTGAAACTGATCCCTTGAAAGAGATTGTGGAAAACTGATGCCTTCAATTTCCCTTTTGTAATTTTGTATGTTTTAAATAAAACGATGTAATTTTTTGTTCTTTTTACCGCTTTTCAATTTTTGTTCTTTACGATTTAAAATCCCTAAATGATATAATAAATACAATCTATCCCAACCTTTCACCTTCCTCCCTACTTTTGAACCTTCTTCTCTTTGACAATCTATCTCTCAACCCTCTACCTTTCAAATCCTTTCGAATTCGAACCCTCAAAATGGAAAGCAAAAAAGTGTGCGATGGAAGAACCAAGAAATTCGCCATCAGGTAAGTGTTAGAAGGGTGAGTCTAGTGGTACTGCAAAACAACATTTGGAAATCCGAGTGGTTACAGTTGAGAAGAAAGTGTATATTGAGTGGATTCTATCAAGAAAGTCATTTTTGTTGAGAGTATTGCAATATCAAGGGTGGATGAGCTGGTTCTCAAACAATGAAAGGTCTTATTATGCCTAGCTAGTACATGAGTTTTATCTACACTTGAATATATCACTGGATAGAGATGTGGAAGAAAGGACGGTGCCAATGTTAAAGGGAAAAGAGATATATTTTTCATCTATGTAATGGGATTAATGCTTGGAAATTTCTCATGAAGGTGTTTATTTTGATTATCAGGGTAATATTCCACCTTCCTCTAATTGTTTTTGTATGAAGTTGCTCTAAAGGAGCTGACTAGAAATGAATAATCGAGGTGAGATACTGTTTGTGAATTTTATAGAGAGGAAGGATTAATTTTTATGTTTATTCAACGTCAAATCTTCCCAAGGAAGGGAGATTTCTCTACTCTGAAGTATTCAGATGAATTCCTAATTTACCACTTGAAAAATGGGATAATGGTGAATCTTTGTAGGTATCTAATGGTTCACATTTCTGATATGATAAAACCATCCAAGAAAGAAACATGTTTTTAATATTCCAAGATGATCTCTTCCATGCTAAATAAATTGGGTTTTGTTGAAGATGAAGATTAAATGATAAGTTCCTATAGTGGTTTCTACCTTCAGAAAGATATTTTCAAAAGAATGAAGATTTTATGGAACTCGTGGAATAAATTTTGGGTAGGGGATGATGAAAGATTGTATAAGGAGTTCAATCTATTTGACCATCCTACCAGACCAAAGGATCTAGTTGATCAAAGGCTAAAACTAAGAGAGGAACCTATCTATTCTAATGAGGAAGCCGAGGCTTAGTTGACAAGGGAAGAAGGGTCTCCTATTGATGATTGGATGGATCCTAGTATTGCTGAAATCCAAAAAGACATGTCTTATGGATCAACTTTTCCACCTTCAGACTTACCATCAAGGGAACCTTTGTTAGGTGATGAGGATGAGGAAGTGACAGGAGTCACTGGTGTGGAAGGCTATGTGAGTAAGTCATATGAGATTCTGATGCTGATGATGATGATAATGGTGATAAAGAGGGAGATGATGATCACGTCAGGGATTTTACAAAAGTGGGACAACCATTAGTTAATAAATATACTGAGGAATCTATACATGTTGATGAAGATCGTATGGTGTTGATCCTGTTTAAAATAATGATGTTGATCATGGAGATTCTGGTAATGAGGATAGAAATTACCATTATGTTGTTTAAAATCAATAAATCACTCAGGAGTTGAATGAAATTATGGATGGTGGCCATGAGGAAGAGGCTAAGGATCAGGTTCCTCCGATTGAGGAAGTTCCTGGAGAAGTTGATGTGGATGGAGTTCATGCATAACATCAATTTCAGTTGGTACATGTCCCCAGAAATGTTATTTTGGCTAGAGGATAGGATAAATAAGACGATAAAGGTAAATTTATACCTGATCATCAAGGAAGAAGAGTCAGGATTGACACTGTTGATCCAATATAATAGACCTATACTTGAGAGTGGAATAATGATCCAGGATACATTCTATTTCTATTGGAATATAATTATGATGAGAAGATATAAACACCTCCTCCTGCTCCTCACATTCAAAATGAAGCAGAACCGGTTGTACCTGCTTCAATAGTTTCTCCACCTACGGTTTCGCCATTAGCACATCCACTACCTAGTGACTATGTCACTAAGCCTGATTTAGATCAATTAAAAAATAAAATCTCTAAGTTTGTGAGAGCCTTAGTTGAATCCAGATATGAATCATATACTTCAATGAGTATTTCGGACGCAGATGCTACAAAGATTTCCAGAATGGTGATCTAGGAGATTCAACCAAATCTCATTACCACAATAGAAACCATCATTAGAAATAATAACTTTCTGAGAGAAGAAGTAAGGAGGATGATAAATGAGTTTAACACTCTAACCACTAATTTCAATGATTCTTTTAGTGGTGGGATGAATGTTTTTAGGAACTTAGTTACATATCTATAGATCATAGATTTCAATAAATTAAAAGAAGATCTTGGCAAAATGATCATTGTTCCATCCAATTTTAGAGGTGGGAGAGGTGATGTTGTTCATTTGGAATCTCTAAAGGCTATGATAAGATAATAAATCAAGAATATTCATAGTGATTCAGATAAAGAAGCTCTTGATAGGTTCATAGAAATAAAAACCTGGTTTACAACATCATAAGGAAGAGCACAAATGAAGTCTCTACGGCTTAGAAAGTGATACAAGAGAAAGTGGATAAGTACTTTACTAAGATCTATACCAAGCATGATCTCATCAATAGCTTTAAGTTTTTATCTTAAAATCTCATAATTCCTCTAGTAACAGAATCCTTCAAGGAAATTGTAACACAATTTAATAGGTTTACTCCTCTATAAAATAAATTCATGGAGAATAAGGATGATTTCGAGAAGGCCAGGCAATATGGTGGTGAAATCATTAATGATTTCATCAAGATCCTTAATCCATATCAGCATGTTAAAGCTAAAGTAATTGGGGTTCCTCTCACTGCTTCTACTGGAACTACCTCTCGGCCTCGTACTCTGATGACTGTGTTTCAGGACCATTTTTAGATTCCACCAATCATTACAGAGAAAACCCAAAGTTATGTGTTGTCAAAAAGAATACCTAGACTTGCAGTAAATTCCTTTATAGGGTTTTCATTACCTGCTATTATCTTCATACCACCTTTTCCCATTGCCAGGCCAAAACCTTCTAATCCTAATCTTGATCCTTCTGATAAAGGAAAAAAACCTCAAAATCCAAACCCTTAGTGGTGTATTGTGTATTTGATAGGGGTTTGTATCTTTATATTCCTGATTGTACCCTTTTGACCCTTAATGGAAATAATTTTTTTCCTTCACTATGTTTCTCATATACTTTATGTTATTTCTATTTCTTCCTTATCATTTTCTTAATTTTTTTTGCTAATCTCAAAAGGGGGAGAAAGGTATAGGCATACATTATTAATTAAAGTTAAAGGCATACATTATTAATTAAAGGTATAGGAATACATTATTAATTTCAGGGGAGAAACTCTGGCATTGTCCATATCACATGTACTCACCATAATATATATATACATATATTCCCTTTGATCCAATATTTGAGGGGGAGCTTTGTTTTAAAAATACAAACAAGGGAAAGCCTTAGTTATATTAAAAAATTACATTCAATGAGATATGCTAAGTCATATAATTACTATTTCTTAACATCACATTCTTGCCATAATTTTTTATTATCAAAAAGGGGGAGATTGTTGGACCCATTATGATATAATGGTTTTCATAATCACAAATCATGTCAATATACATATTCAATTATTTCATGACATTTAATATCTCTAAGTTAATCAATTATGTCATACTAAACAATATATTTAAATAACTAAATAATCTATATTTATACTTCTATATACATAAAAGTGTATATTTTCTTGTATTTATAGATGTCACTTAATTTAGTAGTGTTTTATGTAAGAAAGATATTTCATATGTTTCTTAGAGTCCCTGGAACCATTAGTTCAATCGACACACTGATAATTGACTCACTGATGATCAACTCACCAATAAACAACACACAAATGGATGACACACTGATGATCGACACACCGATGGAAGACACATCGATGGAGGACACACCGATGATCGACACACTGCTGGACGACACACTGATGATCGACACACCGATGGAGGAAACACCAATGGACGACACACCGATGGTCGACTCACCAATGGACGAGTAACCGATGAACAACTCAATGACGAGTGTTAGACCGAAAAAAAAATTACAAACTAATATATTGAGTCACCCATACTAATGGAAATAACTCATCGATAATCGGAGTCAAAGATGCTTACCGATCGATGCTTATAGACTGATGGAGATGAGTCACCAATACTTATGACTCCCCGATAGTCATAATTACTATTTTAAATTTATTATTTTAAATTTATTTCTAACAATCATATTTAGACAAATTAATGTTTATGACATTATTTAATGTTTTCTATAGGAATATATGTACACAGTACTAGGTACATGCACGTGGGGAGATCTTCATGCCTGCTAGACCTTGATCTATAAAAGTATTAAAAGGTAAACCATGTAGAGAATGTGTGTGAGACAGACCAGGAAGATGTGGTAAATAGTGTAAACAAAAAGAACTCGAAATAAAGTGCAAGAACTCAAAGATGAGTACACAAGGAGTTTAATAAGACAAGAAAGAATGTGCTGAACTTATCTGAACATCCAAACATTGAAGAGATTTACACACCTAGAAGCTAGAATACCGAGTCTACGATACTCTGTTATGAAGCAATATTCTATAAGAGGACTCGAATATCATTTTATATACTTAAATCTAGTCCAAATAGTCAATGAATAACACAAAAATACTTCTTATCTCTATTCTACATCCATATCTTTGTTGTGTTCTTTTGTTTTCTTTTTGAGCAGTGTGTGTATTTGTCTATTAAACACACACTGTCTCATGTGCATAACTAGAGGATAATCAATATCCTCACACTCAATCTTTTTACACTTCTATCCCCATAGAATAGTGGAAGATATACATTGTGATCTGTTTGTTGTTTTTCCCATGAATATATGTGTTAGAGGATAATTGTGACCTTGACAACCTTGTGTGTTATTTTGAAACCCAATCTAGGGTGTGGATAAAAAGTTTATTCATCTAAGCTGGTTACTGGTAAGTGATCACCAAGTATAGAGGACTAAGTCTCAGTATGAGGCTGAACCTCTTGTTTTTATCCACCATGTATTTATCTTTTAGATTAATCTGATCTATGTTTATTTCATTTCAAATAAACTAAATTGGACTTTGATATTTAGTTTATCAAGTGTTTATATCTATTTTGAATCATTAGGTTAGTTTCAAAAGCTTTACTAATAATTAGATTGGTAAAGATGAGAAATAATCAATCATCTAAGAAATAAATTTAACATTCAGAACTTTTATAAATTCACTACAAATAGACTTTTATTTTATTTTAATTGGGGGATATCTTTCAAAGAACCTTTATCAATGAAGTTGTTAAAGATACCCAATTCACCCCCCTCTTGAGTGATTTACTCCAACCAACAATTACCAAAACTCATTTTGTGGAAACATTTAGACCATAACCTATATTTTATATAACATTTTTTATTATTTTTGGTGCATTAATTAAGGGATAACTCTTAATAGAGTATAAATTTTAGTATTTACTAGAATTTCACTCCTCCTTAACATTAAGAGCGAACTAAATCCCTTCACTTATTAACACTTACCAAGACATTTTTATCATCCAAAACCTACCAAATTCACTTCCAGAATTATCTAAAATCAGATTAGAAGTATTATTTTGTTCATAAATAAAACAGTTTAATGTTTTAGTAAAAACCTGAGGAAACCCAAAGATGAGGTAATTTTCTTCAACATGCATCTTTGTTTTATTTTCATATCCAACTACATACTTTATTTTTATACAATTTTCATTTAATAACAATAGTATGTTCAATATAATGATATTTTCTTATGTTAATATTAAAAACAACAAACACACACACTTCCATCATATGATATATGCAATCATCATTCTTGTGTATGAAAGACTACCACCTCGCAAATAGATGTTGTTTGTTCTTCTATAACCACCTTTCCAGGTTCAGAATAATGAAATATTTATAGTTTATATATGATATATATGATATTTTAGATTTCATTATGATTATTTACTTATTATATAACATAATACTTAATTTATTCCATTTTTTTGGAATACGATAACATCATTTGTGTGTACGGTGGACTATGGCCTCACAAAGTGATGTGATTAATTCACATGTTACATGGAATGTATTAATGATGGTTTAGTAAATTTATGTGATATATATGAAATGAAAATGATATTTTAATAATATATATATATATATCTTTTATATTTCTTTCTTTCAATACAACAAGATAATGGAAACATCGTTGAGTTTAAATAGCGTACAATCCAAATGAATCATAAGGTATGTGACTTCTTACCTCAGTTTCCACACATTGGTTTAAACTTATACTTCCTTGATTATGTCATGCTAATATTATGTGTGAATGACTTTTAATTATCTGATTTTTCATTTTACATTTCATTGTCTATATTTTCATTGGATGCACATAATAAATTCATTCATTAATTCACATGTCAACTTTGGGATCATTTTAATGGATTGTTTGACAATCTCATTCTAATCGATACTATTTATTCTTGAATATTAGTTGAAATACATTACCTGAATATTTCATAATAAACCCTTTAATTTTATTATATTATGGTTATTTTATCACCCAAATCTTACGTAAGTGAACCTTTCTTTGTTATTTTAAATTATATAATTTTTTGGGTGATGTTTGGGAGGGTTTGTAAGACTTTGGGAGTGTTTTTCGGATTTTATAATAGTTTCCAATTTGAGAATAGTTTGTGGAAATCATGAAAACACTTCAGGAAACCATGAATTGTGAGATATGGGATAATGGGTAGGAAAAAAGTTAGGCACACACTTTGGAAAATTGTGAGAAAACATAAGAGAAACCATGAAAAGTGGGGTAGAGTTATCTTTCATGATTTGTGCAGGATTTTTCTAACTGTGTAATCCACCTATGTGAGGTACTATTTGTAATAGAGGCTAGCTCATGTTTAGCTCATTAGTTTCCTAAATGTTTGACAACTCATTCATGGTTTAAAAATAGATCCTAAAAAAGTGGATATAGGTTAGGATTAACTTTTAACCAATTGTTTTCCTCTATTTCATCCCTAACATAAGAATTATGACCCCAAGGTTGTGGAACCTTTCCCTATTGAATAAAAAGTGATCCTAAGGCATTTAATGGAGTGTTAATGCTTTATTACCATAGTGATTCCTAATTTATGGTTGTTGTTCATGGTTTTTCATATATATACTTTCATCCATCTCTTAGTTTCATAGATCTAGTCCCTTGTAGATGGATATAAGGTAGTTTATGTTAATCATGGTTAGTTTTATCCTTATTAATGATTGGGGAAAATATATCATGCATGTTTTTGGAGATTCAACCAGGTTTTCTGTCCATTTTTGTTTTGTTATTTTTTGACATAATTCCCAAGGTAAGTGGATTCACTCTTGACTCATTAACTTAGAATATAAAGTCATAGATTCATATTGGTTAAATTTAATGAAATTGATTGTAAAATTTATGTGAAAATCATGTTATAAACCCTCTTTAGTGATGGTTTAGGGATCTATGGTTTTGTGGAACATTTTTTGTAAAAATTGATTTGTCCTCTTTATTTAAAAATGTTGATTTTAAAATATGGATTTGTTGGATTTGTGGGAACGATTTGTTTGAAAGGTTTAAAAAATAATTTTTTTATTGAAATGTGTTATTTGAATTAGTTTTGGAATACATGGGTTTTGTGATTTCACACATTCGATGTGACCCAAAATAATGGGTTTGTGACATTGGGTTATAAAGGTAAGTGACCCTCGATAAAGGGCATGTTTCATTGGGGCACAAGAAGATTGGCCACATTGTGATGACTTTGTGGATGGGTGAAAACCCACTCATGATTATGGAACTAGAAGTAAAGAACGCATGGGTGGTTGTGTTTGTGAATAATGGTTTGGGTATTCCAAAAAGAAATGTGAAATTGTTTAATGTATAGTTCGGTTTCTTTTCCCTGGAAGATATTTTAACATTAAAAAAGGTTTTATTTTTCAAAAATAATTACTTTGAAATAGTTTTGGTTTGAGATAAAATATTTTAAACTATTTTATATAAATGTTTTCTATAAATGTGTTATCATATTCTATCCTAGTGGAATAAGTAGAGAAGTAATTTTGGAAAAGCCTAATGATTTTCATTACTCACCCCTACTTTGGAACTTTTCTGATTTTGAAGATATTGTTCATTAAGGAAAAGGAAATGGTAAAGTATACAAATTATTTAGTGGTACATAATGATACATGGGATGTGATATAGAGTTGGATCAAGGGTCAAATTAGGATCTTTGGAATTTCTTTTGGTGTTGTTGAGTTTTTTTTGGTTTGCCTTTCTCTTTGTGCATTGATGTTACTTGTCTTCCTCTATGGTACTCTATTGTATTTTTGTTTTTATATCAATGGTATTACATTGGATTTCATTACATTGTTATCATGCATCATGTAGTAGTCTTTTGTTATGGAATGCAGTGTTGGGTTGTTTTATTTCTCAAAGGTAAAATTGTCACCCAATTGTATTGAATCCCTTGGCATTTATTTCTAGCCTTTAGTGCCTTGGGGTGTCTCTTAATGAAAAGTATAAATTCCAACTCAACTCTAGCCAATGAGGAGGGAAGGGATGTTATAATTGGAATCATTTGTTCATTTCTTGACTTGAATGTTGTATTATCCTTGGTTGATCTTTGACTTGGTAATCATTTTCTCAGACATGGAGTTGAAATTTATTCTGGTATTTTTCTTATGTTGGGTTTGTCGAAAAGAGTAGGATTTTCAAGACATAAAATGTTGAGAATAAAAAGATGTAGATAACCATTTTATGCTAGAAATAAAGTTACCAGGGAGTTTGATATATAAATGTTTTGGATACACTAATAGAAATTGAAATCTCATTGTCATGGGTTTGGCCAATGATATAAGCATGGAAAGCATTTTAGAAATTACTTACCAGAAGAAATACATATTTGATTTTGACTAGTTATATATTATTTATTATAAATTACTATTTTTTAAAAATGTTAAATCTATTTTCAAATGTAATATTTTTAAATGGAATGAAATGTTTATTCTTTAAAAGATATTATTTTCCAAAGCATGAGAATATTTTCAAAATCTGTTTAAAGATAAAATTTTTTATTTTTGGACAGAAATGTTGTGACATTCGATACGGTAGAATTTTAAATTGTCAAGCCTTAAGTTTCTAAGGAGTTATACATATGAAATTTTCTGTCAGTATAGAAAATGGAACCTGGTAGGCATTGTAGAAACCAACTGAAAGAGGATTTTGAGAATTTGGTGGCACAAGAGCCATAGGTGAACCAATAGCTGGTTTAGAGTATTTTCCATGATCTTTAAGTAGAGGATAAAGGGAACTGAATGGATGAACAAAGGCAATTGGATCATTCTATCCAATTCTAGAAACATAATCCACACATCATTCAGGGTGATTCAAAACTAGAGAATGTAGAGGTTTGGATGAACATTATGAATTCAATCTTCAATTTCCTTAGCACACAAGTATAGTTGAAAGTTAAGATGGTGACATATAACCTACAGGATCCTACATAACAATGGTGGTATTTAGTAGTTCATGCTACATTAGACCAAATTATTGAATGGGAGGATATTAAAGAATTGTTCAATAAAAAATTCTATCTTTATATACTCAAGATTTCATGAATTATAGATTTCATAATATTGAAATTAAAGAGACTCACATTGATACAATACACAGATAAATTCATGAATTTAGTCTTTCTTCACCCAAATTTATAGCTAATGCATCCTTGAAGGCATGAATTTTGAAATTGAGGTTGAGGCAAGAGATTCGCTTGAAGATTTTTGTGATTTGTATAACAGATTATACATATATGGTTAATGGAGAAACATTGGTAAAAAAGGATATATTATGATCTATGGGTGAATGGATTATGTTTATACCTATAGAAAATGGTGTGAACTATAATGTTAGAGAAATAGAAGAGGGACATTGATTTCCAATGTATGAGGATGACTCAAAATCGGACTACATGATCGGTAAAACTTTCTCTAAGACACAAGAGAAAAGTTGGATGCTTCTGATTTGGATCATTATACCACATAAAGTGAGAGTGTGTAGAACCACATATAGAATGATACAATTTTGTTCAAATGGGGAATATCTAGCTCTATTTTCACAGTACTCTTAGGTCTAGTGATCAGGAAACTTCTCAGGGGTCACAGACATTACATTACTCAACATGAAGAGGGTAGTATAATAATTATAATAAAAATAATTGAGCTATCCATGGTGATTCTTGGAATACCATGACTCCTTATTAAGGTAAAACTCAATTGGGAAATAAAGAATTATGTACAATGAGTAAGAAGTTGTATGGAGATGAGAAAGTTATTATTGATGATAAATCTAGACCGTCATCAGTGAGAGGTACGATTATTTTGAATTATATCCCTATATATGATTTTTTTGATATGGGTGTATCCTATTCATTTATGTATCTTTGTTTTTTTTATTTTATGAGTTTAAATATCTAGATAATACCTTCTGTGTTGAAACTGCAAACTCATCTTGGTCCAAGGGAATGTTGAGCCTTTATGTGTAGATTGTCTTCTATAATTATTGATAGAGATCATATGATATTGGGATTATCTAGGCTTGATATGTAAGTATATGATATAATCCTAGTTTTGGATTGGTTTACAAAATTCAAGGTTCACCTCGACTATTATACCCAGTGGGTTAGTTTTACGACTGATGATGGTGCCAACAATATTTTTTGAGGTAACCAGAATGTAAAGGCAGGTTCCAGGGGATTATTGGAACCAGCTATTAGAATGAGCTCATAACATTTAGAAGCATAGACTTTGGCATATATTATGTAGATCAATAATAACATTTTCTATAGGTTGTTCATCAGTTTATGGATGTTTTTCCAAAAACTTGTCAAGGTTTCCACCCTCCAGAGATGTGGAGTTTACAATTGATCAACTTATGGGGACCATTGATATTTTCTTTTTGTCTTACTGTATGGATGAAGTCTAATTTAGGGAACTAAAAGTTCAGTTGGAATATCTTGAAAGAAAAGGGTTCATTCAGCCAAGAACCTCTCTATGGGTATCACTGATCTTGTTTATCAAAAAGGTGGATGGAAATCTTCGATCATGGTTGGATTATCATAATAATAATAAAGATGTGATAAAGAATAAGTATCCACTTCCATAAATATATTATCTATTCGATCAATTAATGGGAGATCAATGATTCCCTAATATTGAATTTCAATTAGAGTATCACCAATTGCGGGTTCAGTGGGACGATATTCTGAAAAAATATTCCATTAGTAGATATAGCCATTATAAATATGTGGTAATTATGTTTGTTCTTATGGATACACCCATGATTTTTATGTAATTAATGAATCATATATTTCAGATATATCTAGATTTTATTATGTTGGTGTTTTTGTATGACATATTGGTGTATTTAAAGACAAGGACTGGTCATTAGAAACACTTTGCAACAGTGTTGGTAATCCTGTTGGATCATCATATTTATGAAAAACTATCAAAGTGTGTTTTTTATAAAAGAGTTACATTTACATAGAATTATAATATCTAAAAGAGGTGCTACTATTGATCTATAAATGATAGAGGTTGTTATCTCTTGGAAACTGCCAAAGAATATCTTTGAGATACATAGTTTCATGGGTCTCTCTAGTTATTATTGATACTTTGTTCATAATTTTTCATGAATGGCCTCACCTATTATAGATTTTACAAGTAATAATGATACAATCCAATGGAATGAGGAAAGATAGAAGTTATTTAAAGATATTAAAGTTCTCTTAACATTCACACCAATCTTGATTTTTTTGGAATTAGGAAATGGGTATGTGGGGTGTTGTGATGCTTCGGGATTTGGTTTGGGATTTGTTCACATGTAGGGAGACCATGTTGTTTCTAATATATTAGTATAGTTACAGTTTCCTAAGAAGAATTACCCAACACATGATTTGGGGATAGTTTTCATAGAACATGCTTTTATGACTTGTTTTCATCGCCTCTTTTGATAGAAATTTCGAGTTTTTATGAATTGTAAGAAATTGAAACATATTTTCACAAAAAGATATTTGAACCTAATACAGAGAAAATGGATAGAGTATCTATAAATGTTATACTTTAACATAATGTATACACTGGGTAAAGTCAATATTGTGTAAAAGTCATTAAGCAGAATGTTTTATGATCTATTGGAAAAAATGCTTCAGATGAGTGGCAGTTAATGTTAGTCCTAGCCAACATCCACATGGAATGTGAAGACTAAGGTGAATTTGTGGTTTTTATTTCTATTTTAATTGGTTCTTGGTTTGGATGAGTCAATTAAATTGGCACAGGAATCTGTTTCAAAATGTGTTTTGATAATGTTACAACTCAATGGTGGGGAGACAATTAAGGGTGATGGTTGGATGGAAGTTCAGTTTTGTGGTTTAAAATATGATGTTCATACTTATGAAATGTTAGGAAAAAATTCTTCATGATTACCACCATTAAATATGGGTTATTTATCCCAGAATACTAATGAATTATAAGGCGTTTAAATTACATTTTTGGTGGGTAGGTATGAAAACGAAGGTGGTTGAGTTTGTTTTGAGAAGATTAATTTTTCAACATGTTAAGGTAGAGTATGAATGACCAGTAGGTATGTTTCATTTTTTAGAAATTCCTATTTGGAAATAGGAGTATATAGTAGTGTATTTTTTTACAGTTCTCCAAAAACATTAAAAAACATAATTCCATATGCATGATAGTGTATCAACTCACGAAGTCTGTCTATTTGATCCCTATTCGTGAATATCATATGGTGGAAGAATCTTTAAAAATCTATATTTTTGAATTGGTAATGTGTAATGGAATACCAGTTTCGATATTATTAGATAGAGACCCGATGTTTAATTATCATTTCTAGAAAACCATATAGAAATCCCATGGGACTCAGTTGACTATTAGTATGGCGTATAATCCTTATATGGATGATAAATTTGAACAAATGAAACAAAAAATTTAAGACATGTTGCATGCATGTGTAATGGGTTTTTGGTGGCTCATGGGAAGATCATGTTTCATTGGTGGAGCTCACCTATAATAGTAGTTATTGATCCTCAATACATATGGATCATTTTTATGCATTGTATGGGTGTCCTTTTCATTCTCCACATTTTTGGGTGGAAACAGGTGATACTTCACTAGATGGGATAATCTATGTCCAATATACATCGGAGAAGATTTAGATGATCATGAAATAGATGGAGAAAAGACAAAGTCATCAGAAATCATATGAAGATCATTAACGATGGCCAATTTCATTTGAGGTGAATGATCATGGGTTTTTTATGATCTCTCCAAGGCTTAGACAATGTCATTTTGAAATGTAGTCAATGTTATCTCCTCAATACATAGGACATTTTTAGATACTTGAATGGGTTGGTGAGGTGGCATATCAATTATCATTCCCAGTATGGTTTGGTGTTATTAATAATGTGTTTCATTTATCTCAGTTGCAAAATTATCATCCTTGTCCTGACCATGTGTTTAAACGGGATCATGTTGACTTAGAGCCAAATTATTCATTGGTTTATGTGTTAGTAGGTATTGTGAATATTCAAGAGAAAGTATTTCATTGGAAAAAATTGATCTAGTGTAGTTTTTGTGAATATATGGTCAGATTCAGGAAGAGACCTGAGAATGGGGGAAGGAAAGTTTTGAGAAATTGACCAAACTATTTGGGTACAATAGTTTTTTCTACATTATAGGGATGTAAAGACCAATGGTGGGGATAATGTAGAACCCATATTTTCATGTATGTAAACCTTTATTATTTTTAATTATATAAATAGTTTTGTTGAATTGTAGGAGGTTTTGTAATACATTTGTAATATTTGAGGTATTTTATAATTTTGCATGGTTAGAGCATGGATTTTGGAAACTGTGAAACTCCTATAGGAAACTATCTATAGTGAGACATGGGCTAATGGTTAGGTGCATAGGTAGGTGCATGGTTTTTGCAAACCATATGAAAATAGAGGATAAAAAAAATGTAAAGTTGTACATATGTATTTTTCATGGTTGGATCATGGTTTTTCTAATCGTGTAGGCTGACCATTTGAGGTTCTCATTTAGGGAGAGTCTGGGGCATGGTTAGCACACAGTTTTCCTAACCGTGTGACATACGTTTCTAGGTTTAAAAGTTAGATAAAAAAAGTGGATATAGGTATATATTTACTTTTTACCCATTTTTTTCCAAGATTTGTTAAATAAATTGATATTTTCCCACCTAAAGTTAGTGGAACCATTACCCATCAAATTGAAAGTGATCCGGAGGTGTTTCTTGGTGAGCTGAAGCTGGATTCCCTTGGTAATTCCTTATTTGTGGTAGTTTTTCACAGTAATTCTTAGATCTATATTCTTCACACAAAAAATTCATAGGTATATCATATTTTGGATACATATAAGGTGGTTGATTCCAATCATGGTTAGTGTTGTCCTTTTTGATGTTATGGGAAGACTATTAAGGTTGGTTTTAGGAGATTAAACCCGGGTTTTTGGGCGTATTACATGTCATTTATCATTTTGTTTATAATTCCGGAGGTATGTGTCTTTACTCTTGAATCCTATTCTTATAAATTTAAAGAGTAATTATATATTTTTTAAATTTATAGAAATTGCTAATGATATTTTCTTTAATATCATGGTAGAAACTCAATTTAGCGAAGATTTATGGATTTGTAGTTTGTGGTAATTTGGTTGGGAAAAGTGAATTATTCTATTTATTAAAATATTTTATTATAAAATATATATTTGTTTATTTTTTTGGAAATTGTTTTTTTAAAATATTTTCAATAAAAAAATAGTTTTTTTGAAATGTATTGAAATGGTTTATTTAAATTGTTTTTATCATACATGGTTTGTTTGAGTTCATGATTTTCATGTGACCCTAAATAACTGGCGTGTACCATTACGGTACAAAGGGGCATGACCCTAGATAAGGGGTGTGTGTCATTGAGGATCAAGGAGATTTCCCACTTCTTGATTAATTAGTTAATGGATGAGAAACCACTCATGAGTATGGATATATCAGTAAAGAATGATTGTGTGGGTGTGATTATGAATCATGGTATCAGTATGACAAAAATGAATTTGAAATAGTTTAAGGTATTGTTTGATTTCATTTAGCAAGAAACTGTTTTATCATGGAAATAATTTTTGGTTTGGAATAATATTTTTCATAGAAATAGTTTTAGTTTGTGATAAACTATTTTAGTTTGTTTTATAATTTTTTTTATTAAACGTGCTAACACGTTCTAACCTAGTGGCATGATTAGGAATGTCTTTTGGGAGAATTCTTCTATGTTTCAATACTCAACCTTGATTTTTCACTTTTCTATTTTTTTGATTTGGTTAATTGAGACATATGAAAAGTTAAAGGTTCAAACCTCTTTAGTGGTTTTTCATGATACTTGGGTTTTATTTTGGAGTTGGAGCACGAATCATTTTGAGAGATTTTGAGTTTTTTGGTGTTGTTGAGTTGTGTTGGTTTAACTTCTACTTTGTACTTTGATGTTAGTTATCTTCCACTGTGGTACTCTATTATAGTTTGGTTGTGATATAAATGGTATTACTTATGGTTGTTTTACATTTCAATCTTGCATTATGCAGTATCCATTTGTTATGGCATCAATGGGTGGGTTTTTTTATTTCTTAAATTGAAAATCATCCCCAAATTTTATTGAAATCCTTGGAATTTATTATCAACCTTTGGAATATTGGGGATGTCTATTTAGGCGATGTACTAATTCCTCATCAACTCCAACCAATACATAAGAGTAGGATGTTACAGTTATTATTGAAATCCTTCAATTAATAGTACTATTTCTCTACACAGTTGTGCTTAAAATGTTTTCAAAATTATTTTTCAAGAAAATCTATCTTTATTTCTCTCTTCATTTTGAAATATGTTTTCTTACAAAATAATGTTGTATAAAAATGTTTTCAAATATTTTTTTACCTTATAAAAATGATTTATTAAATTGATTTTCACTGATTTTTATTCTTTTTAAAATGTTTTCAAAGGAATCTTTTTATATTTTTTAAAACAATTCTTGTTTGGATGTTACTGAAAAAGTGATTGGAAATTTTTATAACATTTTTTGGAGAATTGAATATCCAACCATCCTAAACACTAATGTTTTATAAAATTTCTTTTGTAATTTTCAATGTTTTTTTCAAAGAAAATTATTTTCAAAATCTTTTCGAAAATTTTATTTTTAAAAAGTTATTTAAAAAAAATAAAAATAAAAAGGTTATTTTCCTCAAGAATGTTTTTTAAGATATTTTTATTGTATTTCTATTTATAAATGAAAAAGTAAATTATATTTAATTTAATAGGTATGTATTGTTTTTATACCATCCTAAATCTTCCTCTGGATGGTTTGTGATCATTTTGACTAAGTAATTTGTAGAAATTCACTTCCTTGATTCATTTTTGAAGTCAATAATATTCCCTTGAAATATTCACTATCCAATTACCAATAGACATTAAATATATCTTAAATATCCATATAATTGTGTGATTTATATAATTATTGTCTAAATCGTATACCATTTTTTACATTTAGTGTTTACATTTAATGTTATTTGATTTTGTAATAAATATTGATAAATTTTTATTCTCCACTCAATGATTATATTTGATAAGGAACATTTTTTATGAGTAAAATAAATTATTGAAAATATAAATAATTCTTTAGACTAGTAAACATGGGTTTAGGGCCATTTAAAGTATTTCTTTGATTCATCGGTTGTCAATTGAGATGAAATTTATTGGAAAAAAATCCCTTCACGTTTGGGTCCAAGAAATTTTAAACTCTCTAAAATATAGATCTTGACATTAAATGTATTTTGAAAGGTATTAACCGAAATAATATGGGTTTTACCCAACATGTTTCTAGAATATGTTTCAGTTTTTAACCAGTGAAATATTTACACTTCCTTATATTACCATTATTGTTAAGTTATTTTAATAGAATGTTTGATTAGTTTCTTACCTTTCCATATTTATTATTCTTATTGATTCAAGATATATTCCATTGTACTTAACCCTTACTGATCATTTGAGTTCATCATTATTATTTTTTCCTTTCTCAAGAATCCATGTAGTTTACTATGAATGATATACAAGGTTTTACTAGATGAAATAATGTTATTTTTAAAAAAATATTTTAATTTTTGTATTCAAATGTAATGTAAAAATCATTTTTGAATCTATTTTACCAAGACTAATAAACAATCCATTCCTTCAGGATGTGTTTCTTAATATATTATTCCATTGTAATGGTATCAAGTACTATCTTAGGGATTTCTAGGGTCGAGGACCTACAATTGGTATTAAATTAATTTTATTATAAACCTTGGATAATATATTTAGGAAAATGAAGATTAGTGAATATAACCCTATTATAAACTCTAAGGGTAGTGTAGTAGAACATCCTAAATGTTTTGTAATGTAGAGATAATGTTTTCTTTTCTTAAAAAAATTCCCTATATATATGATATCAGGGGTTTATGTGTTTAAGATTAAATATAAGTTTGAATGCATAAAAACCTCTTTTTAGGTTTTATGTGATGGGTGGTTACCAAAATTAAGTACATCTAAGAAAAATTTATATCCTGTATATGTTTTAGAAGAAATTTTTTTGAGTAATAGTGCCTTTAATTTGTGTAGAGATAAGTTTAATTTTATTGATAACAATTATGGTTAATATGATAATTAATGACATTTTAATAATATTCAAATACATTTTTTATATTTTGTGTAAAAAATAAATTAGTTTTATTGAAAATCATAGTAAAAACATTTTTTACTAATTAAATTTATTTCACAGGTTTTATTCATTTATTTGGGGGATGTTATATAAATTATATTGATATGTTTTTAGAAAAAGCAAAACCCACATTCTAGGTGAAAACAAACCTCATCTGTCACGGTGGTGGTGCTTGAACCCATAACAGATGGATGATAAGTGTTTCATGCCTACCACAAGCCTACATGCTATCCTGGTTAATGTGTCATTGTTATTATGTAAACTATTTGGAAAATAAATTTTAATGATGAAACATTGGTATTAGTTTTGAGGTTTATTGATTTTTTTATTAACCATATTTGTTTTGTAAAATGTTTAGATATAGACGAAATGACTTTTCACTATTTATTGGATTTTGAGATCTCTTTAAAGTAAATTTTAGTGCTTTAGACATAAAAATAATCTTTTGAAAAATATTTCTTTCAATGAGGGATGAATTAGAAATTGGTCAATAAAAAATAAAAGTATGAACATTTTCTTATAAATTATAAACATATCATGTATGTTTATTTATTCATTCCTAGTCAAAAAAAAATTCCTCAACGTTAGGAAATGGGTTCTCAAACAAAAATGTTATCCTAATACCTTAATATTTATTAAAATAGTTGTATTTTAAATCATCAGAGATTTATATTTTTGATCATATAAACATTTCATTGATCAATCATATTGATGAAATAATTGAACTCAATCACTATCTATTTATATTAACTCTTTTCTTACATGTTCATATCTCTACTTTCCACTGATGTTCTCATACTTGTAAACTTAGTTTTGTGTTGTTACATATTCCCTTGGTACTTCCCACTATCTCATATCAAGGGGATTTTTTACTAACCCTTATAAAAATTTGTTATTTCAAGGAATTAATTTTCAAATATAAACATTTTATTAACAATATGATGCTTAAATTGTGACGATGAAATTTATTTAAGGTGTGGAGAATGTAACACCCTAAAAGTTTAAAATATGAATATCATATTCGATAGCGTGTATGACATGTAACATCAAGAATATAAAGGGATAAGAATCCTTATAATTTATGATATATTTACAATTTTAAATAAATTCAATCTATTCTATATATTTTAATGGATGCAATATTGAGTTGTCTTTCATTACACAGAACAATGACTTCCTTCGATGGCTTGTGTTACACACAAGACCATGTTTCATTGAATACAATTAATTTTGTTATTAAAAATCATAATAATTTAATTTGAATTAAACATGAGGTCATAAATAGGATTAAATAACTTATTAAATATATGCCTAAAATCATAGGTTACCAATTAATAAGAAATTAATATAAAAACCAATTAAATATAAAAGAAATTGTTTTATCAAAAAATATTTTTATGAGCCAAAGTTGATTTATCTTAATAAATTAATTAAAAAATTTTAGTGGATGATATTAATAAAAATTTTATATTATATATTAAATAAAAAAATTCGATTCATCCAATGTATTTTAGATGCAAAAGATAATAACAAATCATGTTTTACGCATAAAAATATGTATTTTATAAAGGTAGTTTTTCTGAATTTTAATGGAACACTTTTTAAAAAAGAAAATTTTAAAACTTTTATATATTTCATTTGGAATAATAAACTTTATTTTTGAAATCATGAAGTAAAAATTATATTAAAATTATTTTTGGGTATTTTTCTAAGAAGTTTAATTTTTTTATGATGACTGAAAAACTAAATTTTAATCATAAAATTGATTTCCAGCAAATTAATTTTTAATGTTAATTTATATTTTGAATCAGTTTTAATGTCAAAAGAGTTTAATTTTAAATCTATTAATAAAATTTATTTCATTGGAATCATTTTTATATTGAATTTATATATAAAATATAGTAATATTTTGAATATTTTCTCATTAAAACCTGGTTTCTCATTCTGTCCATGAGATTAATTTTAAATTAATTTCATTTGAAAATTTATTTGAATTTGGAAAAATGGATTCCAGGTTTATAATAATAATTATTTTTAATTTCAAAAAAGCTAAACCTAATTTTTTACCAAAGTTATTAGTGAAAATATTTAATGTTAATCACACCAATTAAGGTAAAGATGAGTTTACAAAGTTGTTAGTCTTATTAGATGTGGTGTGGAAATAGCCAAAAACTTATAAAACCCCATTTTATGGACATATTTCGACCATATCACCTATTTTATTGAAAAAATATCTTTAATTTAGGTACATTGGGTTTTTGAGACCTCCCAATGGTGTTTACGTTTTGGTGTTTACAAAAATGTCACTCCTCTACTGTAAAAGGGCACTCAATCCCCTCAATTATTCAAATATCCCAAGCCATTTAGATCATAAAAAACTCAGACCAATTAAATTCCCAAATTCCCTCCACTAATCCTAGAATAAATAGTTTTTTAGAAAGAAATAATTTTAATTTTTTATGGAAATCCTAAAGAGGAAACCCAAAGAGGAGGTAATATTCTTCAACTCGCGCCATTATTTTATTTTTTTCTCCAAATCATTCATTTATTATTATAGCTTGTGGAAATAATAATATCAGTATATTTAATATAATGAGATGTTGTTATGTTAAGGGTAAAACCTACAAATACCCACACTTCCATGAAATTGGATGCGCAATCACCATTGATGAGTACAGTGGACTACCGTCTCGTGAACCGATATCATTCATTCTTTCTTCAGTACATTTCAAAATTTTAAATAATGATGGATATATAGATTATATATTATATATATAATATTTATAATATATTTATATTTATTTTATTAGTATATAATTCCTATATTCATTATTTCAATTTTGTGGGAATATGACAACATCGTTTATGTGTACGATGGACTATCGCATTGCGAAGCGATGGGATGCGTTAGCACATTACATAGAATTTCTAAAGGATGGTTTAATAAAAACATGTGATATATATGAAATTAAAATAACAATTGAATAATAATATATACATATATTTCATTTAATTTTCATTCCATTAATATAACAAGATAATGGGATCAACCTTTATGCGTACGTATGACCTATCATCTCCATGAACGATGTATATCATTTCCTATCACTAAATATTATAGATTAATATAAATTAATATATAATTAATATATATTATATTTATTACATTATTTACATTCTTTATATGATTACATCATGATTAAATTAATAGGAACAAACATAACTAGTCAAAACATACAAAAAAATATGGCAACTAACACACAAAACAATAAAAATAATGGATGATTTTAAAAATAGATAATTATATGTTATAAAAGTATCACATATGATATCATAAAAATTAAAATGGTTATATTTTAAGCTGTTAACAATAAATAAATCATTATGCATGAGGTTAATGAGAATTCAAAAAAAGGGAGTGTAAGGTAAGGGATTTCTTAACTCATTTTACAATCTTTTGGTTGAACTTATAATTCATTGATTATGTCATTCTAAGATTTTTTGTGTAATGAATTTTTATAATATTACTTTTTATCTTTTTTTTAAGTGTGAATTTACCATGTATACACATAATCAATTCATTTATTAATTTTCTCTTCATTGTTATGATAATTTTAAATGTTTATTTCACAACTAAATGACATTTTTTATTATTGAATATAAATTGACAAAAATTAATTAATTATTTATAAATAAAACATTAAATTTTATTATCCTATGGTTATTAATGAACTATTTCATGTAATATTACCATTTTCCAATCTTTGGTACTTAAAATATTTTATAAAATGTTTTCAAAAAAAATATGATTTAATTTATCTCTTTGTTCAGAAATATGTTTTCTTCTAAAACCATATTTTCTAAAAATGTTTACCATAATGTTTTAAACTTTTCAAAATTATTTATTAATTTAATTTTCACCCATTTTTATTATTCAAGTAAGATAGTTCTCATTCCGCCTGAAGCACATCCTTAATCGGCCGAGGCTAGACTGCTAGAGGGCCAACCTCTTCCTGTGGAATAGGTGAGGCCTCACGTGCATTATGAAGCATCTACATCGTCATCGTCATGGATCCTCAGCACCAGTAGTTACTAGAGGATGTTCCTCTGGGTTAGGAACCTTCTCTACATGGGATGGACTCTAAAATATGTTCTCTAAAAGCGCATGATAAGATGACCTTAGCTCCAGCGCTTCATCATGGACCACTTCTCAGCTAAAGACTCTCTGCTCCTCTTCATCACTCATGCGAATACCATGCTCTATGTGAGTACCCTGTAAAGAGATTCAAAATTAGTAAATAAATAGTTCAATAAAAAAAACTAATGTAAATTTATTAACTTAAAATATAATGAATCTATTTTCCATTTTGGGTAAGATATATTATAGACCTTTATCTATACCATGGGTCATACTCGACCTACTCTGAAAGAAATAATTACATAGTAGGTACACCTTGGATAAAAAACTCTCCATGTATGCCCCAATGGGTGAGCTAGTCTGTATGTACTAGACTCCTCATCCTGTTGCCCCGTCATATTCACTCCATCCAGCTTCTCTGTCTGTCTCGATGGCAATGGAATCTAATGAACGCTTAAAAAATGGTACATGACTCTATCAAGTTGTTTCCACTCAATAATATGGAAGTGAATGAGGGGAACTACAACCATAGAATCATCAAACCTAGTAAGTAAATATGTTGGAAAGTGGTCCAATATAGTCTAGTATGACATCCATGTAATCTGAAATGACATGTGACCTTTTTCAAAAAGTCTCCTTACTAAAAACCAAAATTGATGTTATTATTAAATTTTTTAGAGATTGATATATTGTATATATATACCAGGTCGAGTAAAAGACAATAATACTTTAGCCGATATGCACCCAAATGGTATGTCGGAATCGTGATGAAATTTTGTATCTAATACAACCTATAAAGTGAAAAATCGAAAGTCAAAAATAATGAGAATTTAAATTCTATAACTCCTGATAACATCAAAAACTAATGGAGATGAGTGATCATATCATCTTCCATACGAGGCGTCATGCAACACCTCTATAGGCTGCGCCGAACAAGAAAGCTAATGGAGGAATACAGGGATGCTCTCCCATTCCCATATCTAAATAAATATTGTACATCCCCTCGAGATTTGTGCAGTTGTTGCGGGATATCATGCATAATTCTCTGTATGTGTATACCAAGCAGGCCAATCCCTAACTGTGTATCCCAGCCTGATCAAAGTCCTCCAATAGGGCTAGATACATCATGTTCACATGCTTCCCCAAGTGCTCAATGCACATGGTCCCTCCAATGAGTCATAATATATATGCATGGGCATAATGCATGATAGTCTGATCTTCCGCATCATCGGGAAAATATGGAATATTTTACTCCATCAATGACATAGATATTGACACTCCATTTGTATCCCTACCATCGGACAAAATTTCAACACCTAACGATATCTGAGTAAGGTCAGGCCAATATGCACGAGTGGGTCCAATAATGGATTCCCATGGAGAGGAAGACTTAAAAGTATTGTCACATCCTTGAGGGTGATGGTCGTCTCTCCCTCGGGCAGGTAGAATCTGTGTGTCTGTAGTATCCACCTCTCTAGGAATCAAGCAGTGTGATGGTTGAAAAATGTGAAATCTTATATGGTAATTCCATAGAATCCAGCACAATGCAAGTATGGTCTAATGGCATGCATAGGCTCCTTGTAATGAAAATGACATGTTTGACACACCCTGATCGGTCGAACAACACCACCCTCTAACACGACCTAGAAACATGGGTAGTCTACTAAGTGAGTAGTATGCTATCCTTCATTTGTATATAAACAAATGAAATTATTCATAAGTGTAAAATATAAATATAATGTTATAGTCAATAGAATGTAATGAATTTTATAATATAAGAAATGTCATGTTTATTCTCACTGTTTTATGAAGTTTTTTTTACCAAAATAAAATAACACATCTTCATGTTTTTCAAAGCATATTACTAAAGTGCTTTTATGATATTCTTTCCAATATAAAATATTTTTATGTAAGATAAAGTTTTTTATATTTATATACATAAAAATTTTTCTTTGTTATATAAACTTTTATTTGAAAATGGTGTGGTTTTTCATTTATGAATGACTTTTAACATGATGGTATGTTTCACTGTTATTTTCTCCCAGGTGCACTTTATGGTTTAGCCATGGAAAGATTGATTATTGTTAATATCACCTCAGATGCACTTTTCATATTCCTTTTAATTTCACTGTGAAAGTATTATTGTTATTTAGTAGTGAAAGTATTTTGATAATTCATCCAATTTTATCCAATGAAAAAACTTATAATAACACCATATAATTAACTATATTATAAGATCACAAAAGAGAAAATACATCATTGTGGATGAGAGTGTGAACTCGATCCAGCAATACTAAGGAATAATTTACCATTATGACCTTCTTGATGACATATGCTGCATCTCAAACTTTTCCCTTATTCTATAGGTCTGACCATCTCATTCGACATCCTAATGGACTTTGGTATACCTCATTTACGTAGCATGTTGATGTAAGATATCACTAATGGTAAACCTCAAGGCATTGAGAAATAACAAAACTCACCAATATGCGTCTATGATGTAGCATAACTGTTAGTAATGGTGTCTATCTGATACATTGGATCAACATGTTCTTCCCATGATATGTTCACAAATTCACATGTTGTGATGACTTGTGCGCGTGGAATCCTTAGGGCCTAGAAGATCCAACATTTGCATTACCTTGATTATAGTAATACCACCATTTTTTCACTGAGGCTATTTGTGATGGGGTCTGAATTCTCTTGAACTTTAATCTAAGAGTATTCTTGGAAGAAAAGTATTACATGATATCCATAATCTTCTTCAATATTCTTTTCAATCTCTCATTGAAATTTTCATCAATACCGTAGCCCCTATTGAATTATTTATGATGTTAGTGTTTTTCTATCAACTAAGTACTTCATGCAATGATATAATGTCTCTTGAACTAGGGTATTTATATGTAACTAGAGAATCCCCTTGAAGACATGATTGATGCACTCCACAATGTTTGTGGTCATGTGTCCATATCACTTCACCCCATCATATGTCAATGTCTATTTTTCTTTTTGAATACACATCATATAATCATACAATTATTGATTATCCTTGTAGATTTGGTCGAAACATTCTTCAAATCATCATTGATCTGGATCATTTGCTACAACGAAGTGATAATATTTCACATAAATTGATTTTATCTTTAAGTTGAAATAGTATCAAATAACAAATACATTGCATACTGATCCTCGTAATTGAATTCATCATAGATTCTTTGTGAAATGATTTTTCACACTGCTAGAAATTTGTCTAATACAGTACTAATGATGTGCATTTGGGTATCTCCGTGTATCAGGATCCGCATTGATTGCCTTGACGATTTCTCGATGCCAATGAGATATCAAATAGATACCTTGAATGTGGGTGAAATGGTAGCTGATACATGCTAAAACCCAACTCCATGATTCATATTTTTTCTTCTCCCCAATGGAAAATGTAAGTGTAATATGTGAATGGTTGAAATATTGGGTTACCACAATCAATAATACACCCTTGTATTTTCCATATAGAAATGCTTTGTCAAATCTGAATGAAATGTTTGCTAATGTGATATACAGAGATATAGGGAATGAATGATGGGAATAACCAATGAAATTGAACATGATATAGATCAAGTCATTTATCTAGAGACACGTGTTAGTTTGTATAAAGATGGATGAAAACTTTGTTATTGTTCCTCATTATGGATAGAAATTGTGGAAACACCCGATACAAGTCATCCCAATCACCGTAGACCTTTATATTTGTATTTTGTTTCTCCATAAATGTCTTATTATAGGAAATCTTACAACTGAATGTTTGTCGTATCCTCTCTTGAAAAATGTCTATAATAACATCCTTTCATGTCCTAATCATCTCAATGATAACAGATGAAACAAATTCATCATCCATTGATGTATGATTTTATTTCAATCTTGGTTGAACATAAATATGATATGCCTCAATCCTTCAGAGTCTCCAACCTCTAAATTAAATGTTCAGAATCTCCCTCAAGCGGAATCTACAGTCATCCCCATACTTCTCACACAGTATGAGATATCTATTATAGCATGATTCCTGAACTATATATATGTAGTGCCTCTCAATGTAAAATCTATTTATCATTCATTTTAATGCATCTTTACTTGAAAAATAACCTCCAACATATAATGTTTTTTCCAACTCACTAAACATATCCTGTAAAACTCATAGAAACTTAGTTGCGAGTGTGAGAACATTTCATTCGAATTCAAGCGCACATGTCATTGCTTCTGAACAAGATGCAAAGAATGGATGATTATTTGTTATGGGTAGAGGATAATGTACAACTAATTCATTTTAGAAATTCCTCCCCAACTTCCACTGCTCCCTCATAGTCAACACTGTTTCCACCATCTGTTCAATCAATTTGAAAATCCTCATCAGAATTAGGATTTACTTGTATATCCGAGAGATCATCTGGGTTTTCCTCTTCTGCACCATTTGGAATAGGCTCAATTTAATGGGGAAGATCATCTTCAACAACTCTTGTAAGTCTACATCTTTGTATAACTATACATTGTTGTCATATAGTAGAAACATCAACATATAACTTCATCATGGTACCATCTGACCGCTGAGAAAGTTAAATTATTTCTTGGACCCACAACGCATCAGAAACCAATGGACAAGCTAGATGCCACTAGGTTGGTGGGAATTAAAATTTTCAATAGCTCATAAACTAGATCTCTTGATCAGGTCCCAGATTTAAGGAACCACGGATTCTATCTTTAATGTCACTTAGGGTTACAAAATCATATGTACTAACCATTATTGTTGGTTGTGTATTGTAATAATCTCATTGCTCAGTTTGAATAGCCTCTCTGTAGTAGTACATGTAGGCAAACATGACCCTCTATGTCAAAAATGATTGTTGATAAACAATATGATTGTGTAACAAATATTTACAATGATGGTTTACCATATAATATTTATTATAATGAAATTTTCGATAACTGTTTATACCCTAAAATATGATAATAATGTTTCATTATATTAATGTTTATTAGAATATATGTTACATAATGTTCTGGAAACTGATGTAAAGAATAATAAAACAGTAAATTAGTTTATTTACAAATGATAAAATGAAAATTATTATCATATAAAGTGGAATGGATAGGAACAAACACATTAAATAACACAAGAAAATTCTTTACAACATAAAATAAATACCTTGACACTTTTCAATATAACAGGGTTTGGAGGAGATGAGCCTCACTTCAGACCTGAGGTAAAATCTAGCTTATTTTTAATTGGAAGATTGATAATATCTTCTAAAGTCATGTAATTAACATTGGAATTTTTAAAATATTTCTACCTTCTAATAACATTTCATAAATGTTATTAGAAGGATGAAAGATTTTCAAAGTTCCAAAGTTAAGTACATACCTTTAGAATATAATATCCAGATACCAATTGAAAATAAGCTAGATTTTACCTCAGGTCTGAAGTGAGGCTCATCTCCTCCAAACCACATTTTATTGAAAATGTCATAAAATTTATTGTATGTTGTAAAGAAATCATGTGTTATTTAATGTTTTTGTTCTTCTCCATTTTAAATTATATGATCATAATTACCATTTTATCAATGATAAGTATAATTATTAGATAATCATTATATGTATTCATTAGTTAATCCAAATTTATTAATTAATTAATCTATACTTAATCATTACTAATATAAACTATTATTTCTAAACAATATAATCTTTCGGATACTAAAATTTTATAATATATTCTTATATTACAAACTATGATATTGATGTTTCTTAGTACATTTTTTAAATAGTTAATCATTCTTTAATCATTAGTTAATCATTACTAAGTTATTAAATTACTAAAAAAAACTTTCATTGTTTAATGTATTTTTCCAAGTCCATTTCATTTATATAAACATAACTGTCATTTTATCAATAAAAAATATACTGATTGGATATTTTCTTTTCATAAGTATTTTATTAGTTTATAAAGAAAATATGAGTCATCTAAAGAATATCCCTTTGAATTGTCAAACCATGAGTGAAGCAATTCCCATTGTCATGCACCATTTCCCATTAGAGTGTAGCTCAAAATGGTGTTTTCGAGTTTTACCCCTAGGTATATTTGTGAAAACAACTTAAAAATTAAATATTTAAAACTAAAAACAATTCAATTAAATAAATAAATAAATTTAAATTAAATAAAAAAATACCACTAAACTATGCTTTGTAAAAAACCAACACTTATTTTAGACCACCAAACCCAACACATGTGAAACATATTTTTTTAGAGATATAAGTAGTGGAATGAAGAGAGATAAGTGCAAAATGATGTTTGGAGAAGGGGTTTCTCTTTTCTAGGGCATTAAGGTAAAGATAATAGGGGGGGGGGGGGTTCTGCCTTTTGTGTAATGTAAAAGAGAAAGGAGGGACCCCCTACAACCTTTTCCATGTCATCAATCTAGGCCAAAAGTGGTGTAGGGGGGAAGAGGCGGCAATGGGGCTCCCATCTTTCAAGCATATTTTTTTAATAAAAACTAACCTTGACACATTTAAAACAAATAAAAAACACAAAAAAACGACAAGTAGAGTCCTCAAAAATCAAGTTTTTTATGCATTTTTCTAATTATTTTTAAATGTCTGTAGGATTAAAATATTTATAAAACTATTCTTGAAAGGAGGTAGGCATGCTTCCACCTTTCTAATAAAAAAATAACAATAATTTAATTATACATGTTATTATATTTATAATATATATTTTTTTATATTATGATATATATATATATTGTTGGTTTTATATTATTTTTAATTATGTTAATAAACTTTGAATGTGAAAATATTATGTTTTTAAGGAATAGCTTTTGTTGCACTCAAATATGAAACATTTTTAAGAAATGAGTATGGTTTTTGGTTAATTTCAAGATTATATAAATATCATTGGGTAAAAATGGTTCTTTAAGAGAAAAGTGGGCATGGATGTTAAAGTTAATATATATAAATAAAGGCCAATGACTGAAGGGTTTAAGCAATAATAAATATTTGGATAAAATGAAAACATTTCATCTAAGTCATCCCCCTGGATCGTGCTCATGACTTGGTTGGTTCATCTATGGAACATGGAATTCTCTAATTCATCTAGGTAATTTCATGACTACCTTCTTACTAGGGGAATTGATTATTCCACATTCATTCTCTCTATTTTTTAATTAACAAATAGATCGTTTTTTCTTTGGATCCTCCTCAACATTCTTTTTTTTTTCACTCTCACTTCTGAGTAACCCTAGAGTGACATTTGAGAACCTTGATTTTCATCCACATAACTTCTTCTCAATGACTTCCAGTGGAGATCCTCTAACCGCTCCATCATCCTAAATGAGATCTCATCCCAATGTACATTTCTGAGGGATATCCAGTTCTTGTCTCCAACATGTAGTATTTGACATACATTCATCTGATTCAGAACCAATTGTCACCAAGGAGCATCAATGTGAAAATGTTATGTTTTTAAGACGTAATTTTTTTGGTGCTAAAATTTGTTATATTTTTATGAAATAATTATGGTTTTCGATGGATATACGTGTTCATATAAATATCATTGGGTTAAATTGGGTCTTTAAGAGGGAAGTGGCCATGGAAGATAAAATAGGACTTTAGTTGGGTTCAATATTTAGGGTTATTTTTAATATACAATGTTCAAAATTCATCAATATTTTATTAAAAATTAAATTTTAGTATTACTTTAAACCATTACAATCATATTTATAATCTTTTTTTACATTCTTTTTTTTAAATTTAGTTATTTTATTTATGAAACTCATTTTATTTTCAAAAACATTTTAGATGTTTAGGATATATTTTAAATTTTATTAAATTATTTTTATACTATATATTTTATAAGATTATAAAGTTACTGACTTGAAATTTAATAATTATTCCTATGTTTCAACTTGTTGACTTTCAAATTTTATAAAGTATAAAATGTGCCTAAAATAATAATGAAAAATGAAACACTAGAAAAAAATGTAAAACGGGTTGATAGTAATACAATATCTTCATTTCAATATACATAAAACATATACATGAATAAGTATAATCTATGTCAATGGGGAGGAGATTTTATCCCACATGGTGGTCTGTGATAGGTAATCCCTTATCAAGATCATGGAGCTCTGTGATGGGGTGGATTCTAATGACCTAGGGAGGGCTGATCCTTGGGCACTAGAATGTAAACCATCACATGTTCCACCTATGTGTCAATGGGAGGATGTGTCAAATGCTTGTCGTACTATTCATCAGATACTTCTCCTACTAGGGTTGTATAAGGACGTTCCATCATCATAGTAGGGAACCAAGCCTGTGATGGATCTGGACCCAAGGCTGTGATGGATTTGGACCCTAAGCTTGAGAGAACTTCAGATATCCTATCAAAAAAGATGAATCCCATGTCACCTAATGCACATCCTCAACCGGCTAAGGTTGGACTGCTAGAAGGTCAACCTCTACCTGTGGAACATGTGAGGCCACACCTACAACACAACACAGTCTATGTCATCGCCATCATGGATATTCAGTACCAGTAGAAGTTGGAAGAGGTTTCCCTTGGGTAGAAATGTCCTCTCTCTAGGTTGGACTCTTGAATATGATCTCATAATGTGCATGATAATATGACAGCAACACCAGCACTTCAACATGGATCACTACCCGGCTAAATACCCTCTCCTCCTCTTCATCACACGTGAAAATTAGATAATATTTGTTAGTAACCTGTAAAGATACTCAAAATGATTTATAAAAAGCTCAATAAAAACTGATGGAAATTTATTGATTTATAATATTATGAATACCTCTTCCATGTTGGGTAAAAAATAGTATATACTTTAGTCTACACCATGTCTCAAACTCAATCTGATATGAAAGAAATAATAACATTATAGATACACCTTAGATACAAAACACTTTACATCTTCCCCAGCTGCTGAAATAGTCAACATGAACATGACACCAGTCTTGATCCTACCTTCTTGTCAGCTTCAATCCATGAAGCTTCTTTGTCTGTCTTAGTGGAAATGGAATCGGCTAAACACAACAAAATTGGTGAATGACTCTATCAGGATACTGCCACTCAATAATATGGAAGTGAATGAGGGGCTCTACAACTATAGCATCATCAAGTCCAGTATTGAATTATATTATAAACTAGTCCACTATAGTCTAGTATGGAATTCATGTGATCTGAAATGAAATGTGACAATTTTCAAAAAAGCTCCTTACTAAAAAACAAATTTTATGCTATTATTAAATTTTCTAGACAGTAATAGATTGTATATTCAAACCAAGTCAGGTAATTGAATATCTAACTTGAGGATATATGTACCCAAATGGTGTGTCAGAACTGTGATAAAATTATGTCTCTAAGACCACCGATAAAATACAACATTGAAAGTAAAAAATAATGAGATATTAAATCCAATAACTCCTAGTACCATCAGAAAATAATAGAGATGAGTGATCATACCAGCATCTAACTGGAGCATCATGAAACACCTCCATAGGATACAAGGGATGATAAATCTTAGGGAATAATAAAGGGATGAGATCCCATGCCAACAACTAAATAAGGAAGTCGCATCCTCTGAGATTCGTGCGTTCGGTGAAGGTTATTGTGCGTAATGCTCTGTATGTGTCTTCCAAGAAGGCCGATCCCTAGCAGTACATCCCAACCCAATCAATGTCATCAAATAAGGCTAGATACATCATGTGGACATGCTTCTGTTAGTGATCAACGTATATAATCCCTCAAATGAGTCATAATATATATGTATGAGCATAACACATGATAGTCTGGTCATCATCATCATTGGGTAAATGTGGAATCTACTCTTCCATATAGGGCATAGATATCGACACACCATTTCTATCCCTATGGCTAGAAATAATTATTGATTCCTAATAATAACTCATCTAGGTCATTCCAAGATGTATGGGTGGGTCTAATAATGAATTCCCCCTGGATAAGAAGACCAAGAAGCATTGGCTCATCCTTGAAGGTGATGGTCATCTCTCCCTTAGGTAGGTGGAATGTGTGTGTCTCCAGTCTCCACCGTTCTATGATAGAATCAAGAAGGTGATGGTTGATAAATGTGATATCTGATATGGAAATTCCATAGAAGCTAACACGATGAAAGTACGGTCTAATGGCATGTGGAGGCTCCATCTGATGAAAATGGTGTGATCAACACACCCTGGTCTGTCGAACCTTGCCACCCTCTATAACATGACCTGTGAAACATGGGTAGCCTATTGAGTGAGTTGTATGCTATCCTCCATCTGTATATAAACAAATGATATGAGTCATATGTGAAAAATATACATATAAAATTTTGGTCAACAGAATGTTATGAATTTTAAGATATAAAAAATATTTTGTTTATTCACATTGTTTTATGAAATTATTTATTACCCAGAAAAAAGGGCATTTCTTCATGTTTTTCAAATCATATTACTAAAGCATTTTTAAGATATTATTATACCTAGAAATGGGTGTTTTATAAGATATGTATTTATATATTTATATATGTAAATACTTTCCCTTAATTATGTAAAAGTTTATTAGAATATGGTGTGATTTGTAAATTTTTATGACTTTCCACGTGATGGTATGTTTCATTATTATTTTTATCACATGTATGATTTATGATTTGGCCATGGATAGATTGATTATGTATTAATTTAACCTCAAATTAACTTTTCATGTTCCTTTTAATGTTACTATGAAAGGATTATTGTTATTTGATAGTACAAGTATTTTACGAAGTCATCCAATTCAATGATATGAAGAAACTTATAATAACACCACATAATTGACTATATTAGAAGATCACATAAGAGACAATAAATATTTTTGGATGAGAGTTTGAAATCAATAAAGAAATGTTAGGGAATAATTTTCGGTTATAACCTTTTTAATTTCATACGGTGGATCTCAAAATTCCCACTATTTTTGAGGCCAACGCATCTCATTCCGCATGTTGCTGGACTTCGGTCTCCCTCATTTACGCAACCTATTGATGTTGGGTATCACTATCGACTAGCCTTCAGGCATTGGAAAATATTGAAACTCCCCGACAGGCATCCATGGTGTGTGATAATAATTAGAAGTGGTGTCTATCCAGTACACTGGATCATCATTTTCTTCCCATGATATGTTCATAGATGCACCTGTTGCGATGATGTGTCCACATATAAACCATAAGGCCGGGAAGATTCTATATTGGCATTGCCTCACTTTATGTAATACCACCATTTTTTCACTAATGTTATTTGTGATGGGGTCTGAATTCTTTGGAAATTAAAATCAAGAGTCTTATTGGTAGAAAATGATTTCATGATAACCAGAAGCATCTTCAATGTTCTTTTTGATCCCTCATTGAACGTGCCTCGGTACCTTATTCCCTACCTAATTCTGTTTGAGACTAGTTTTTTCTATCAAATAATTACTTTAGTCAAGAATATAATGTCTCTTGAACTAGGGTTGTTATAGGTAACATGAAAATATCCTTGAAGACACGATTGATGCACTCCACAATGTTTAGGGTCATGTGTCCATACCTCTTCCTCCCATAACATTCCAATGTATGTTTTATTTTGGGATCTTCGTCATATAATCATACACTTCTTGATTATCCTTGCATATTTATTCGAAACATTATTCAACCCTCTGTTAATCCAACTCATATGCTACGCATAAGTGATCATATTTAAATTAAAATTATTTTATTTTTACAATGAAATAGTAGCACATAACAAATACATTTCATACGTATCCTCGTGATTGCCTTTTAGATAGGTTAATTGTGGAATATTTTCCTCACATTGATATAAATGTGCATAATGTAGTACTGATGATTTGTATTTAGGGGTCTCCATGTATTAGGGTCTACATTGATCACCTCAATGATTTCACAATGCCGATCATATATCATATAGAGTCCCTAAATGTGGGTGAAATGGTAATTGATACATGCCAAAAACCAACTCCATGATTCATAGTTTTCTATCTACACAATGTAAAACGAAAGCGGATGTCACGACCCGTCCCCCGAGGCACGTGCCGTGACTACCCCAAGATTGCCTTCTATAGGCCAGGGGATGGAAAACAGCACCAGAAATGTGTATCCCTAAAATGGGAAGGCATTGGTTTTTAACCTGTATAGACACACAGTCCGAGAACACAATAATAAGCAACTACTCTAGTAAAAGTGTGGTGAATTTAAAGGGGTCAGAATACAATCCCAACTGAAAAGTACAAGCACAACTGAAAAGTGAAAAATATCTCCTAGATCGTCCATTAAGGATCAAACCTGAAGGGAAGGAACAACTCACGATCAGTAGTCCCTATGTCATGTCATGCAAAATGATCCACCTCCAAGCACCATCCAGTCCTAGAACCCTTAGCCTCGATCAGCATTTTACGTCATCTGCACAAGACACAACAAGGTGCGGGCGTAGCTCGTGCATGGGTGAGTATAATGATACTCAGTTGGGACCCTGATACCCTTGTATGTCTCCTAGAGTTCCACAAATGAAAAACCACAAGTAATACCTCTATCTCAAAGCACGAAGAAATATGCATCAACTCTACATAGGTATATGCTCATACATATACCTAAGTTATAAAGATATACTCATCTCATACATGAGGGAAGAATACCACCACGATAACACCACGTAGGTAGAAGTACCACATAGGTAACACCATGAAGCTTGAATTACCACACAGGTAACACCACGAAGACAACACCACAAAGTTAGAAGTACCACACAGGTAACACCACAAAGATAGAAGTACCACATATGTAACACCATGAAGATAGAAGTACCACACAGGTAACACCATGAAGTTAGGAGTACCACACAAGTAACCTCACGAAGATAGAAGTACCACACAAGTAACACCAAGAAGATAGAAAGACTCAGCTCACACCAGGATAGCTTAAGTGTAGAAGTATATATGATTAGTCATAAACTAGATCATCTTATTCTGTTAAGAATCACTACTTCTGATCCACATAGGATCGATAGGGAATAACCTCAGCTAACCCGCATAGGATCTAACCCACATAAGATCGGTTTGAACTGACCTACATATGATGGTTGAGCGTTGACCCACACATGATATGATAGATCTTGACCCACACAGGATCGATAGATACTGACCCACTTTGGAATGATGTTCTTTCTTCACGTTACATATTGCTATAGGATTCCTCGCACCCAGTGCACTCGAGTTCCATAGAATCTTCCCCTTGAGATATTGGTCATACCTCTACCACCACTAAGCTCCATAAAGAAGTAACCAAAATAACCACCATTTCTTAAGGGTTCCAATGCGATAGAAGGTGCATCAATCAGATGTCTGGTCTGTGAGTTATAATCATTTTAGTTCCAAGGGCACAGTTGGATTTTGGTTCAATCCAACCCTAATGTACTCCAACTATCTATAATACTCAAGTTGAGTCTACCAAAAGTACTCTCTTGCTCCAAGGGTCCAAGCGCCATAGACAGTTCGTCAAATAGACACCTGAATTTTAAGTTATGTCCCTTTAAGCGGAATTGGGCATGGTTAGGTCTGGGTCTGGTCCGATCCGATCTGGGTTGACCTGACCCAGTTTGGGTCGAACCGACTTTGTCTGAGTCCAATTCGGCTAGGTGGGGTCGTGGCAGGCTTGGTCTGCAGGGTCGCGGTCTGTCTCGGCCCATAGGGGGTGCGGCCCGACCCAAAAGGGGGGCCCGACCCACAAAGGGTGTGCGGCCCCCTAGACACACAGCCCGGCCATGTGAGGCATGTCCCATGGTTGGATGGAGCATCCTGTTGTGGTGGGCCCCACCTTAGCAACCAACCGGGGGAGTGAACCTTAGTTTTCTCTAACAACCGCGAGGGCCATTTGGTTTCCTCTACATTAGCAGTGCCACGTAGCGCTTCCAAATGGCATGTGGGACCCACTGGAGCGGGTCCTGCCTCCTGTCGGGGTCGGTCAGTGTTGGCCGCCATCTCCAGCAGCACGCGACAGTGCGCTGCTCTGCCACCCGTGGCTGGCTGGTGTATAAACCACGTCCTTCAGTATGTCATGGCTAATGAGCCTTGGCCCGCATCCTCCAGCTGTGCACTGGTCGCGCCACCATTCTCTTCTTTGGTCATCTAGTATATCGGCCACCTCCTCTGACCTCTATGACTGACGAACCACAGTTGGTTCCTCTTTCAGCATCGGTGAGCCGCCTCCTCCCCCATGTTTGCTGTTTCAGCTGCTGCCTTGGTCCCTGCCAGTGTCGGTCACCGGTACAGCCATGCTGGCGGTGTTCCGTGGGACACCGGGTGAGATCTGGTGGCCCATGTTTCCTTCCAAAGGCATCATTTAACTTCTTGGAATATCATCATCACTTCTAGCCCATCAATATTGGGTTTCATCCATCATGAATAATCACATGCGAAGATCTCATAAATTAATCAAGATAGCAAAGGGACCGGGCCTTGTTTGTTTAGCATGCACCCTCCACATTAGCATGATAGCTATAGGTTGAAGAGATTGAATCATCCATATGTGAAATTAAACAAGTTCAAATCCCTACCTTGTAAATATGTTGTAGAACATCCATACTTGAAGGTGGTTCAGTGTTCTTCGTTTTTGTAACAAGCATTCAACGATGTAGTTGGAATGACGATCCTCCAACCTTGATCGATGGATCTGTTCATCATTGAAGGGTTCCTCCAATTTTCTCCTCTGGAGATATCCTCATTCACCAACGATTTCAAAAATTCCACCAATAGGAAATAAGAGCTTTCAACCATTTAAGGGGGTGGTTCATTAATTTATAATCAATGAGCCCTATTAATTAAAGGGATTAGTGGTTACACACTTTTGTAACCAGGTATTTAATGCCCAGCATTAAATCCCCAACCTCCTTCTTTTGGTCCCCACAACAAAAAATTAAAAGCAGATATGGGAGTATCTTCTTCTTAAAAATAAAATATATTTATTTTATTTAATCCTCCACAAAAAATAAAAAAACAACTTCTTCTCTTGACCCACTACGATCGAGGTTAAGCCTCTCTTAAGCGAATCCCGGTGCTGCGGATTCAATGGTGCCCTTGGATTTTTAATCCAATCTCCATTTCAAAAGTTATTAAATTTCGCTTGTGCGTTTACTGAATGTACCTTAAAAAACTTTAGAAATTCATTCCGGGAACACCGGGCCTCGGAATCATGCGCCGTTGATTTTTTTAGACTCGTAATAATTTCATAAAATTAAAACAATTACATGAAAATACTATGTCTTTAAATTCTTCCCACCTTAGGGCTTTTCATCCCCGAAATCCACAACATAGACTAAGAAAAAAAATGGGGGCACTAAGCATGAATCTGAGCCTCCTACTCCCAAGTCCTCTCCTGGAGGTTCCCGTGATGCCAGCGAACATGCATCAGAGGTATCGACTACCCTTGAAGGACTCACTCCTGTAAACCCTCAATCTCTACTAGAACCTCTATAAACATCTACCCATCATCAAAGTTCAACTCTCCATGGTTGAGGATGTGAGAAGGGTCATGCACGTATCTCCACAACTGGGATACATGGAAGACGTTGTGTACCCTCTCTAACTGTAGTGGAAGTTCCAAGTGGTATACCACCTAGACTATCCTTTGAAGTATCAGAAATGATTGGGTAAACCTCAGTGATAACTTATTTCATCATCCAAATATCCATAGTCACTTTCGAGGAGAGACTAACAAGAATACGTGGTCCCCCTCCTAGGACTCCAAAGGTCGTCATCTCCTACCAGCATAAGACTTCTACCTGCTCAATGCAGTCTTCATCCACTCCTGGATGATCTTGACCTTCTCAGTGGAAGCTCATACCAACTCTGGACCCATAAGTTCTAACTCCCTTTGGTCTATCCAGCATAGAGTTGATCTGAATGGTTTGCCATACAAGAACTCAAATGGTGCCATACTGATGGTGGAGTGATAACTGTTATTCTATGTAAACTCCATCAAGGGAAATTGATCCTCCCAACTGCGGCTAAAATATAGGACGCATGCACGAAGAATTTCCTCTAGCATCTGAATGGTCTACTCCATCTGACCATCCATCTGAGGATGAATGGTGGTGCTCAAACGTAGCTGAGTCTCAAACACCTCTTATAATCCCTTCCATAAACGAGAAGTAAAACGTTTGTCGTAGTCAGAGACAATCATCTATGGAACCCCATGAATTCCCGCAATCTCCCATATGTAGGGGCGTCCCAAGCCCTCTACTGATCCCTGCTCTCGGATAGGTAAGAAGTGGGCTGATTTGGTGAGTCGGTCAACGATTACCTAGATGAAATCATGTCCCTTTATGTATGTGGAGTCTATGTCACAAAGTCCATGGATATTCAATCCCACTTCCACTCTGGCACCTCTAGTGGCTGCACTAAGCCCACTGGAACCTGATGCTTGGCCTTCATTTACTGATAAGTGAGGAATTGTGATACAAAATCTCCCACTGCTTTCTTCATCCTTGGCCACCAGTGCTAACATCAGAGGTCCTGGTACATCTTCACCACACTGGGATGTACCTCCATAGGGGACATATGGAACTCCCTCAAAACGTCCTCCCGTAGCACCACTGGTACAATGGTACGTCCTCGGAATTGGATAACGCGTTCCCCACCTTTAGAAAATCCATCAGGTGCTTTTCCTAGTGATATCATAGAACATCAAGCCTCACAGTCTATGTCCCCAAGATGCACCTCCTTGAATTGATGAAAGAGTGGGGGAGTGACTATCATAGACTAGACGTAAGATACTCCATCTCTATCCACAAAGGATATCTTCAACACGACTAGATTCTATGTCGCATCACTGAACAACCGTAGACCAGACCTCATGCTGAGTCCATGTTCTACCACTTTCCCTTTCCCAGGAGTATAAACAATCTCAAAGTCCTTATCCTGGAGGAACTCCAGCCATCACTACTATCTTATTTTCAGTTCCTTATATGATAAGATATACCTGAGACTCTTTTGATTAGAGTAAACTTTAAAATGTTCGTCCATCAAGTAATGTTGCCACATCTTCAAGGCGAAGACCACTACTGCTAACTCGAGGTCATGGGTAGCATAGTTCTTCTCATGTTTTCTCAGGTGTCATGAACCATAAGCGATCATTACTCACTCATGCATCTCGACACATCCATGTTTGGACCCTAATGTGTCACAGTAGACTACATACCCAACACCCTCTTCTGGTAGCCTCAAGATGGGGGCACTCGTCAGTCTCTGCCTCAGCTATTGAAAACTCTGTTGGAATATCTCCATCTATACGAAGGGAGATCCCTTCTTCTTCAACACTGAAAAGGGTACCACAACTCTGGAAAATTTAGGCACGAATCTCTGGTAGTATTCAGCCTGCCCGAGGAAACACTGCACCTCGGCCACACTCATGGGTGGCTCCCAAGCAAGTAAAACCTCTATCTTCTCTAGATCCACTGAAACTCCAGCCTCCGAGATAACAAGTCTTAGAAATTGGACCCCTCATATCCATAATAGGCACTTTTAGAGCTTACCATAAAGCTGGTGATCTCATATTGTATCCAGAACTATCTACAGATGATAGGCATGCTCCCCCTCTAACACTGAGAATATCAAGAAGTCATCGATGAAGACCACCACAAAGCGATCAAGGAATGGCTGGAAGATTCTATTCATGACTCCCATGAACACTGTTAGGGAATTGGTAACACTGAATGGCATAAACAAGAAACCATAGTGGCCATACTGACATCTGAAGGTCGTCTTCTACACATCCTCATCTCGTACCTTGAGCGGATGATAGCCTGATCTAATGACTATCTACAAAAACCAACAAGATACATTAAACTGATCGAAAAGATAATTAATCCTTAGATGTGGATACTTGTTCATCATGGTCACATGGTTCAGGTTCTGGTAGTCTAAAAAGAGTCTCAAACTCTCATATTCCTTCTTGGAGAACAAAATTAGGGCTTCCCATGAAGAAATGTGAGGCCTTATGAACCCCTTACTCTGCAAGTTCTCTAACTGTACCTATAACTCATGAAGTTCCGCAAGATCCATATGATATGCTGGCATAGATATCATTGTCATCACGGGGTATAGTTCAATGTAAAATTCTACTTTTCTGTGAGGAGGTAGTCCTAAAACATCATCAGGGAAGACATAAGCATACTGGTCCACCACTACAAGATAGCTCGGACCCTCAACATCAACTGCCCTGAGGGTAAGGATGGCCAAATGAAGTGTGATCGATTGTACACTTTTATGGGTAAGTCCATCATGTGCTTAAAAGGTTCCCTTGTCGCTGGTGAAGGAAAACCTGGTCCCATATTTGCAGACACAGCGCACTTTGTGCCTATTACAGTCAATCTGAGCATGGACTATGGATAACAAGTCCATACCCAAGATGATGTCGTAAGAACTAGACGCTGCTACTAGAAGATCCCAGCTGATGCTCTAACATCCTAGATTGAGCTCAAACTTTCAAAATCGATGTTTAGTTTCCAATTCCCCTACCGTAGGAGTCTATAGCCGTAAGGATCGAGCCAACGGCTCCACCAGAATCTCTGAGCTCCAAATGAGGGAAGTGTCAATAAAAGAGTGACTGAAACATGTGTCTAAAAGTACAACATCTAAGGCAGATTAGACACATATAGTACCTCTAATCATCTCTAGAGTGTCGTGGTCATAGGCCTCAGCTCCCTGGAGCTGATCTCATCCTAGTCCACCGACTCCCTTTAGTCAGGGTGGACCACCTAGAGGTGGTGGTGGTAGAACCTCGAATTGCCGCCCACCGCCTGCTTTATGGTCAACTCCTTTTCTAGGTCCTCCTGCTTCCTGTGGAACTCCCCAATAGAATATCTAACTCTACCTTGGTGTTCCCCCAACCTTCTGCTAATCATCAGTACGGTGGGTCAGGCATTTGTGATCCATGTGACCCTTCCCATCGCACGAGTAGTACTGCCTACTCCTAATCTATCATCCTCTATCCCATGAGCCTCGCACCACTAACCCTATATCCTAAGTTCATCCACCAGATGTTTTAGCTCACTTGGGCCCCTTTTTCATCCACCTACTACCTGATGGAGATGACTCTACTACCTAACATATGGTGGTGACTCTCGCTGTCATTGACTGCTCTGCTATGAAGCTCTCCAACAAAAGTGCTCTCTCTAGCACCCCAGCCTGTGTTGGTATGCTGAGGGATATCATTGATGCTATGATCTCCCGTTAAAGACCCTTATCGAAGGTTTTGTCCATGAATAAAGGGTCTCATACCATTTTGGTGGAGTAGCGGGAGAGATCAGTGAACCTCGCTGAGTAATGGGGCACAGTCATGATTCCCTATTGTAAGTACAGCATCTCCTGCATACGCATTGAGCGTAGAGTCGCTAGGATGAACTCTACCCTAAAAAGGATCTAAATGTCTGCCCAAATGAGGGTCACCTCATCATGTATCTAGAGTGTTAGACTATACCATCTCCCAATTTCTCCTTGGAAGAGAATGGCAGCGAGGATCACCATCAGATCAGCTGCTATTCCCACTAAGAAAAAAACTCTGGCCACAGCCTCCAGCCAATCCTCAACCTCCTACGGATCCATCTCACCTCGGAACCTCATAGGCCTCTACTTCTGGAACTCGTGCAATGCTCTAAGTCATTGTGCATCCTTTGATGGTGGGGATGGCGGCAACGGATGCCCTGTGGTTAGTGGTGTTTCTGGTACACCACCTGAAGGTACTGACATCGTAAGAGGACCCTACACTGGGCCTCATCGCTTGGTGGACCATCATCCCATACTCTCTCGGGAATCCTATATGGTTGTCTACCTGGTGACATCCTGAAAGAAAATAGGTGTTCCATGGTCAATAAGTTATACCTGGTGATCTGAATCAAATATATAATAAGAAAAACATTTCAAAAACACACGTAATCAGTGTTTCCATGGACTGAGTCAAAAATCAGAATTTGGGGTCCTGGTGTATTGATACAGCGGCCACCACACCAACACTAGATTCCCGAAACTGAAAATCATACTCATAAAACATAACACAATTTCCATAGAGAAAAGATTAGATTCCAAGTGCTTCAGTAGAAACGACTACTTTGATACCACTTTGTCACAACCCATCCCCCGGGGCCCATGTCGTGACTACCCCATGACCGCCTTCCATAGGCCAGGGGCTAGTGACTAGCACTGGAAAGACATATCACTAAAATGAGAAGGAATTTCCTTTTAACCAGTACATACACACATTCCAAGAACACAACAAGAAGAAACCACGATATAAAATACTATAGTACAAGTGTTTTGAAAGTAAAGGGGGTGGAATACAAGCCCAACAGAAAAGTACAAGTACAACTGAAAAGTAAAAAACAACTCATGGATTGTCCCCCAAGGATCCTACCTAAAGGTTGGGAATAGCTCACGATCAGTAGTCCCCGCTTCACGTCATGGAAAATGATCCACCTCCAAGCACCATCTAGTCCTAGATCCATCAGCCTCGATCAACGATGTACGCCATCTGCACAAGACCCAACAAGGTGTGGGTGTAGCCTGTGCAAGGGTGAGTATAATGATAATCAGTAGGGACCCTGAGACCCCTGTAGGTCTCCCAGAGTTCCACAAAGGAAAAACCACAAGAAAGACCTCCATCTCAAAGCACGAAGAGATATACATAAACTCTACTTATGTATATGCCCATAAATATACCTAAGTTATCAAGATAAACTCATCTCATACATGTGGTAAGAATTCAAAAAAGGTTACACCACAAAGGGAGAAGTACCACACAGGTATAACCAAGAAGATAGAAGTACCACACAGTTAACACCACGAAGTTAAAAGTACCACATAGGTAACACCACGATGATAGAAGTACCACACAGGTATCCCCAATAGGATAGAAGTGCCATATAGTCAACACCACAAAGTTAGAAGTACCACACATGTAACACCATGAAGATAGAAGTACCACATAGGTAACACCATGATGATAGAAAGACTCATCTCACATGAGGATAACTTAAGTATAAAAGTAAAAATGAATTGTCTTAAGCTAGATCATCTTATTCTGTAAAGAAGCACTACTTCTAACCCACACAGGATAGATAAGAAATAACCCCCACTAACCCACATAGAATCTGACCCACACAGGATCAGTGTGTGCTAACCCAAACTGGATCACTGAGCAATGACCCACATAGGATCTAATAGATGTTGACCAACACATGATCAATAGATGCAGAAACACTTAGGATCGACGTTCATTCTTCAAGTTACAACCTGCCACAGGATTCCTCACACCTGGTGTGCTTGAGTTCCATAGAATCTAACCCTCGAGATATCATTCAAACCTTGACCATCACTAAGCTCCACAATGGAGTAACCCAAAGGCCTTCCATGTCATAAGGATTCCAACGTGATAGACGATGCGACAATAGAACGCTTGATATGTGAGTTATAATCATTTCAGTTCTGAGGGCCCGACTGGATTCAAGTTCGATCCTACCCAGCCATACTCCAACTGTCTCCAATACACATGAGGTGTATACAAAAAAGGAATGTCTTTCTCTAAGGGTCTCTGCACCATAGATGGTTCATCAAAAAGACGTCTGGATTTCATGTTACGACCCTTTAAGTAGAAATGGGTCTTGTTGGGACCGACCTGACCTGGTTTGGGTCGACCCGACTCGGCCCGGGTCCGACTCGGCCAGGTGGGGTCGTGGCGAGCTGGGACCACTGGGCCATGATCGGGCTCGGCCCGACCCGCAAGGGGGTGGCCCTACCCGCAAAGGGTGCGCGGCCCGCTCGGCGCATGAACAACGGCTGGATGGAGTGGCCCGCTGTGGAATGGCCCGCCCTAGCCACCACTCAGAGGAGGGACCCCCGATTTTCTTGAATGGCCGCAAGACATGTTCAGTTTCCTCCACAGCGGCACCACCACAAAGTGGCATGCGAGACCCACAGGAGCGGGTCCTACCTCCCATCGCAGTCGTCCGGTGCTGGAATCCTATCATGGTCGGCCAGTGGTGGCCTCTCATCATGGCCAGCCAGTGGGTTCCAACATCTCCAACGATGCGCGACGGCGAGCCGCTCTGCCACATGTGGCCGACAACCTCCTTCAGTCTGTCGCGTTTGATGAGCTGCATCCTGCGTCCTCCAGTGACGCATAGGTCATGCGGCCCTCCTCTTATGTAGTTGTTCGGTGTGTCAGCCACCTCCTCTGACCACCGCGGTTGATGAGTCACAGCTGATTCCTCTGGCGGCGCGGGTGCGCCGCATCCTCCCTCACGAACAACCATTACCGACCGCCACCTTGGTCCCTGTCAGCACCGATCACTGGTTCCGCCACATCAGCGACTTTCTGTGGGTCAGAGGGTGAGCTTTGGTGGCCTGTTTTTTCTTTGGAAGGTGTTATTTAACTTCCCAGGAGATAACCATTGCTAGTAGCCCATGAAAATCAGGTTCCATTCATCCTAAAGAATATCCCGCAAATAATGCACAAATTAATCAAGATAGCCGAGGGATCAGGCCTTATTCTTTTATCCTATTCCCTCCGCATTAGCTTTATAGCTATAGGTTTAATAGATAGAATCTTCCATACATTAAATTAAACAAGTTCAAATCCCTACCTCATAAATCTATTGCATAACGTCCGCACTTGAAGCTGGGTCAGTGTTCTTTATTCCCACAAAAATCATCCAACAACGCCACTAGAATGACGATCCTCCGACCTTGCTTGGTGGATCTGTTCCTTACTAAAGGGTTCCTCCAAAGTTCTCCTCTCCAAATCTCCTCTTTCACAAACGATTTTAAAAATTCCACTAAGGGGAAAGATGAGCTTTCAATCATTAAAGTGGGTGGTTTATTAATTTATAATTAATCAATCATATTAATTAAATGGATTAGTGGTTAAAAACATTGTGTAACTGGGTATTTAATCCCCAGAATTAAATTCCTAACCTCCCACTTGTGTTTCCTTCCACCAATAATTTAACAGAGTGATGAGAGGATATTATTCTAAAAAATAACATTTATTTATTTTTTTATCCATCACGAAAAACACAAAAACTAACTTCATCTGTCGACCCACTACGGTCGATGATAAACCTCCCTTATGTGAATCTCGATGCTGTGGATTTAACGGTGCCATCAGATTTTTAATCCGACAAATGGTTTAAAATTTTGTAAACTATGCTCACGCATTTACTGAATGCACCTCAAAAAAGTTCAGAAATTCATTCGGGGCACAGAGAGCCTTGGAATCACACGCCGTAAATTTTCACATACTCATAATAATTCCATATAATTAAAATATTCACAGGGAAAATCTGGGTCTTTATAGAGGAAGAGGTGAAAGGTTTCCATATTGGGTTTCTATAATCAATAATACGCCATTTTATTTTCCATATAAAAGTGGTCCATCAATATGAGTTTACAGTTTGTTGAAATGATATACGGAGATATAGGGGAGGAATGCACATAATAAATGATGAAATTGAACATGAAATTGATCAAATAGGCTATCTTGATAAAAATGTTTGTTTGTATCAATATGGAAGAAAACTTGGTTATTGTTCCTCCGTTTAGATAAAAATTGTGGAAACACCCTATACGAGTCATCCCAATCACTATTGACCTTCAAAATTTCCTTCTGTTTCACCATCCATGCCTTATTATAGGAAATCTTCTAACTAAATGTTTATTGTACCCTCTATTTCAATAGGGATATGGGAAAATCTTGGAATTTCCTAATCATCTCTAAAATAATGTATAACACAAATTTAGCATCCAATGAGGTATGATCTTATGGTAGGCTTGGCTGAACACAAGTATGAGCTACATCAATCCCCATGATTCTCTAACCTCCAAATGCAATGTCCATAATTTCCCTCATGAAGAATCTATAATCATCCCCATAGATCTCGCACTATTTTAGATAATTATTATGGAATTATTCCTAAACTATATATCTACAGTTTCCTCTCAATCTGAAATCTCGTTAGTGTGCTTTTTATTGTATCTTTACTTGAAAAGTTCCTTACATCATATAAGGTTTTTTCCAGCTCACTAAACCTATGTGGTACAACTCTAAGAAACTCATTTTTTTGGTGTCAGAGCATTGTAGTAAAATTTAAGAACTCGTGTCATTCCTTATGAATAAGATACAAAGAGTTTTGGATGGTTTATTATGGTTTAAGGCTGATGTAAAACTAATGAATTTCTAGAAACATCCTCCCCAACTTCCATTGCTCCCCCCTCATCATCTCTATTGTCACCATCCATTCCATTATAACTAAAATCCTTATCAGAATTCCGATTTACATTTATATCTCAGAGATTATCTTGGTTGTCCTCTTCTGCATAATTTGTAATAGGATCAATTTAATGGATGTGACCATCTTCAACCACTTTTGTAAGTCTACATATTCATACAACAAGATCTTATTGTTGTACTATAGAAACATCAACATATAACTCCATCATGGTACTATCTAACTGCTGAGAAAATAAAATTATTACTTGGACCCACTGTACATCAATAACCAATCAACAAGTTAGATACCACAGTGTTGTCAGGAATTGAAAATTCCTATAAATCATAGACTAGATCTCTTGACTGGGTCCCAAATTTAAGAACCCACAAACTATCTCTTGAAGGTCACATACGGTGACACAATTAGATTTTATAAATGCTTTTGATGGGTTTGTATTGTAAAAAGCTCCTTGCTCATGTTGAATAGCCTACCTATAGTAATAGACATAGGAAAACATGACTCTACACCTCAAAAATGTTTTTTGATCAATATTATGATAGTGTAACTAATAATCAAAATGATGGTTAACCAAATAACATTCGTTATAATGAAATTTTAGGATGAATTTTTTATACACTAAAATATGATAGTAATGTTACATTATATAAACTTTAATTTGAATATAAGTCAAAAAATGTTTTGGAACCTGAGGTAAAAAAGAAGAAAACAGTAAATCAATTTATTTATCATTGATAAAATAACAATTATGATCACATAAAGTTAAATGGAGAAGAAAAAACACATTAAATAAAACATGAATGCATTAAAAAAAACAATAAATTCCTTTGTGTTTTTTAATAGAACTTTGTTTGGATAAGATTATACTCATTTCACATGTGAGGTAAAATCCAGCTTATTTTCACATGGAAGCATAATAACATTTCCTAAAGTAATGTACATAACTTTTAAATTTTGAAAATCATGGGACCTTTAAATAAAATATCTTAGAAAATTTCTTATATTTCATTAAGAGGTCGAAAGATTTGTAAAATTACAATGTTAAGTACATACCTTTAGCAGATATGATCATGCTACCAATTGAAAATATGATTGATTTTACCTCATGTCCTATGTGAGGTTAATCTTTTCCAAACCATTTTCTATTAAAAAATTTCAAGAATTTTCTTGATTGTTGTAAATCATTCATGTGTTTTTTAATGTGTTTTTTCTTCTTCATTTCACTTTATATGATCACAATTTTCCTTACATCAATAATAGTATTATGGAACATGAGCCTCAGCCCGGTTGGTGAGGACACAACAAGTGCATCTAGAAGACCCGGGATCAAATATGGGTGGAGAAAAATTTCCATGTACTATAGTAGTCACTATAGTAGGCATTGATTGGTACTGTATTATTTTGAACTATTCATCCATCTGGCCCTTTGGGCCACCGGTTTGGACCTCAGGTCCTGCAAGGCTTTCGTGCCGCCCAAGGCCTTCGGGCTAGTTGTCTCTCAAGGCCTTCGGGCCACCTCAAGGCCTTTGGGCCACCCCAAGGCCATCAGGACACATGAATATGGAATTGTACCAGTCAGAATATAGGTACAAGGATTCAGATGTTGATTCAGAGCAGATGCTTTCACCATAGTAGAGCTAACCAGAATTGAAAGAATGAGAGGGTATGGCATTGGCATCAGAATCGAGCCTATGCAGCTTTGCATAATAAAGATTGAAAACATGCCCTATGAAGGTGGAGGGATGATATCTTGGCATGTGCTAGGGAGGAGCAATTCCATGTTGTCTTGTTTGGGTGATTTCCACTATGACCTATAATTCATGTAGTTGTCTCTAAGATTTTAGTCCTTGTAAGGGTCCCACCTCACCCCTTAAAAGGTGGATAATTAAAAATAAAAAAATGAAGTCCTTTGGGCCATTCGGAAATGATATGTATTATTAGTTAATCATTATATATATTTATTTTTAATCCAAAGTTATTCATTAATTAATCTATACTAAATCATTACTAATAATATCTATTATTTCTAAACTATATAATCTTTATAATACTAAAATTTTAGAAGATATTCTTTTATACTAATATATGATATTAATGTTTCTTAGTATAGTTTTTAACTAGTTAACAATTCATTAATAACTATTTAATCATTAATAAGTTATTATTTAGTTAATAATTCTTTAATCAGTCTATAATCATTCCTTATTCAATCATTAATCATACGATATTCATTATTTAATGATTATTAACAAATAATTTCATTTATTCATTTTTTTAATACAAAGTTATTAATTAATTAATCTATACCTAATCATGATTAACAATAAAAATTCATTTGTTGGTTGTGTACTATAAGAAGCTCTTTTCTCAGTTTAAATAACCTCCCCATAGCAGTACACAGAGGAAAACATGACTTTCTATGTTAAAAATGTTTTTTGATCAATATTTTGATAGTCTATCTAATATTTACAATGATGGTTGATCATTATTTAATCACCAGTTAATCATTACTAAGTTATTCATTAATTAATCATTTTTTAATAACACATTAATAATCCTTCATTGAATCATTAATCATTGGATATTTATTAGTTATTTATAATTAACTAATCATATGTATTCATTTTTTAATCATAATGTATTCATTAATTTTTTTATAATTGTTCACTAATAATAATAACTATTATTTATTAACTATTTATAACTAATTAAACTAATTAATATATAACATATTTAAAACTAAGTAAAAATAATTCAATTACTAACAATATCTTTTATTCTTTAATATCTATTTCCTAGTCCATTTCATTTTATTTTAACATAATTATTATTTAATGATTGATAAATATACTAATTTGATGTTTTCTTTTCTTTGATATTTTAGTAGATTATAATGAAAATATGAATCATCTAAATCATATCCCTCGGGAGTGTCAAACAAAGAGTGCAACAAGGTCATTTTTCAGGCAGTGATTCACATTCCTGTCTAGTTTAAATCGGTGTTTTGGGGTTTTATCCCTAGGAACATTTGTTTCAGAGCCACATCCAATTGTTTGTTTCCAAACTGGGATTTGATCTCATAGATAACCATATAATCTTTAAGCTACTAAAATTTTAGGAAAATTATTCCCATGTTATTCTATAATTAATCTGAACTTAATCATTACTAATAATAAAAATTATTTCAAACTATATATAACTAAATAAAATTCATAATATACAAAATATTTTGAACTAACTAAACTATATAAAAAATAGAATATTTAAAACTAAAAATAATTTAAATAAATTAATTAATAACGTTAAATTAAATAATAAAATACCTAAAATGATGCTTCGAAAAAAAAATCAGCACTTATTTTAGACCACCAAACCCACCTAATATAAAACTCACTTTTTTTAGAGATAGAAGAAGTGGAATTAAGATAGATGAGTTTGAAATAAACTGAGATGAAGGGGCCTTTATAGGTAATTAAGGCAAAGGCAATAGGGGGTTCCCCCTTTCACCTAATGTAAAGGCGAAAGCTGCCACCCCCTACTAGCTTTTACATGTCATCAATCTAGGAAAAATGTTGTGGGGATTGATGGTTGAAGCCCTACTACCACCTTTCAAGAATATGTTTAAAAAAAATTAATCTGAACACATTTAATAAATTAGAAATACATAAAAAAACTCACCAAAGTATCTTCCTCCAAAAGATCGATGGTAAAGTATCCATTTTCTTTACATCAAAACCTTGTCACCAAATAATCATGGGATACTAGGTTGATTACCACCATCATGATATAATGTGGATATCATTCTATTTCACCCTTAAATAATGATATCATGATTGAAGATTAATTTTTATAAAATATTGATCTCCACTTAGTTGATCAAATGGATCTTCAATATATGGTATAGGATATTTCATATTGATCATGATGTTTTTCTATTCATGATTATCAATCCAGATACTAATTGATCCATACATATTCTCAAAAAAAAAACAGGTGCACCCCATGGTGAATCAATCCAGCGTATAGAACCCTTTTTCTATAATTTCTTTGATTTTATTATTTAATTCCTTCAATTCATTTACATCCATTATATAATGAGCCGTTAAAATTAGAATAATACATGTTATTATTTCAATTGAAAAATAAATCTCAGGATCTATGGGTAGACTTTGAAATTCCTCAAGAAATACATCAACATATTCCATCATAATAGACATATATATAATGCTATGTTTTTTAAAAAAACATTCGAGATAAATACCCCTAATGATCTGATATTAAGATCAATATAGAATATTTAGTTTACATAGAAGTTTAATACTCATAATTTCACTGATATTTGATCATTGGATGATTTAAGATATGAAATGTAACTTCTCTATCTGGTAATTTCTCATAAGATCAATATAATGTTATCTCATCCACGCCTAAATTCATATAATATTCAACCAATGGATTTAGTATAATATTTTTAGAATAAAAAATAATATTTCATTCTTTTATAATGGTTTTGATTAATTGAGATGCAATTACCATAGAACCATACGTTTAAACAAGTAATTCATTATCTAATAATTAGTGTGATTATTGATGTCAGTAGAAATTATTCTATATATAAAGAAGTGGGAAGTACTATAAATAAAATAAAACATTAAAAAAAATATATTGGATGATATGTGTACCTTTTACCACATTATTGTTTTTACCCACTTCTATAGATGTGGTTTTATTGACTTTCCCTTGTTCGATTGTCTTAAGATGTTGTTATGTTAATAATTTTCATCAACCCATGTATTGGGGAATTGATTCATGCAATGTCAAAATTAATTGTATTAGATAATTAGAGTTTTCATAGTTCATTAGTTTTGGTATTCTTCTTTTCCACTTTATTAATAAACATCTTAGTATAATATTCACAATGGTGGGCCTAATGGCCTAATTTCCCACACATAAAACACTTCCCTAATCCCTTAAGTTAATAAACCGAGTTTTTCCTACACATTTTTTACATGTTGGTAGTTTCAATTTCATTCTCCATTTTCACTTGTCATTACAGATTCAATGATACTCTACTTTTCTTTTCTTTCAACCATAAAAATTATAGTCCCCAATTTTGATCTCTAACATAAATGCACATTGATATATTTATTCCGAACTTAAAAACATTCTTGTGGATAATTATTTTCAAAGATGTAATTTTAGGCCATTAAAAATTGATTGATATGAATTAAAGAGTCAATATAAAAATTGGATAAGTGAATTTCATACCTCATTATTTTTTCCTCATAGGAATTAATTGATTAATTCTAATTTTATTTAAGATCTTAAAATTTCCAATCAATTTTGAGGAAATAAATTTATGGAAAATATTTGGGATGGAATATTTTGTTAATAACCTCTCATCCTTTAGAGTAAAATTTTTCTTTTTCCATTTTATTTTTAATGAGTTTAAACCACTATTTAATATCTTTCTAAATATTAGTTAGCTAAAAAAACCTTCTCATGGTATGTGAATTGGGAAAAAAAATTATCTATTGCATTAATCCATTTCTTATAAATTTTTTGGGTTATAAGTCAAATGAAATGATGGTGCAGATTATCTCAAAAAGGACTCTATATCATAATTTTATATCAATGGTGTGTTCTATTTCTCAATATGGCTTACATTATTAGCCGCATCTTGAGAATTCTAATTGAAGACTTACAAGAGGATGTTTACCCTAGCTCCCATACCATTTTATTTCTAATTGGGACAATCACTGTATTCTGATTTAGACCCATTATTATCTAATCACCGCCTAGTTTATCCATTTACTAAATTAATGCAATAATATTTTGAGAATATAAGTAAAAGGAAAACTGGGAACATAGAAAAAATAACTAGTAAATATGGTGTATGCATTGATTTATAGTCTTCTTAGTTTTAATAAAATTTATTTATGGTCATGTTCCCTTAATATTTTTAACATAAATATATTCAAGTAATTTATAATTGTTTGTAATGATAATTTTAATTAAACATAGAATATTCCAAATAAGTTTCAAACTATGTTTTTAGTTAGGCTTATTTTTCGTGAAACTATGGAAGATAGAGATAGTACCTAACCATACTTTTCATGGTTATTACCCTTAGGTGAAAATATTCTTGACCCCATATCTAGTTTTTTTTATCTAGTTGGGGATATTATTTAAAAAAATACACACACTATACATAACCTACATTTTAGGATATTTCCTATATTTAGATTTATCCATAGTGTTCTCATTAATTTATTTTTATCATAATGCTAAAAAATTAATACACTATTCCCAAATTCCAATTAAAATGAAAAAATATAAATAAATAATTACATTTATCATTCCCATAATATCAACATCATAACTAATAAATAATATCACAATTATATCACTATCCCAAAACCCAGAGTTTTAGTGTCTTTTTTACTTTATAAAAAATAATCTTATTAAACAATATTTCTTTAATAATTATCATAATAAAAACTACATAAGAATTTATTTTAAACACATTCGTTTATAAAATTTCTTGGTTAATAGATGAAAAAAATAAGGGGTGAGCTCAAACACTTTGAATTGGAAACATACCAATGAACCACCACATTTTAGATCGTAAACTTGTGAAAAAACATGAATTGATTGTGGAAATATCATATTAAAAGGACCTAGGGATTATAATATATAATCATAATCAGTGATATAAAATTTTTTCTAATGTAATGATGTAAAAAAAATCACCGTAGATTCATAAAATCTATATAATGTCTTGGAATCAATGAAAATAATCACAAGGCATATAAATATAATAGTATATCATATAATATCATAAAAATGTAGAATATAACAGAATTTAAGAACATGTTAATAGATTTAAAACATTCATTATCATAGGAAAACATTATGAAAAAACGAAATCATTCCCATGCTCTGTGAACAAAGCCAACAATGTCCATACTTTAAAAATGTGAGAAAACACAATCATTCCCTCTCCCTCCATTATCCGATGAGATATAAAACCATAAACAATGCATTGGAGGGATATATAAAAAAACACCCATCATCATCCCTATATATGTGGTCTACAGAATAATAATACTTAACTATGTTGTCAATAACCCATGGAAATAAAATTGGGTTTATAACATCTTCAACTATTATCATATAAAATTACATTAAGAATTCAATTAGATTAGTCAAAAATCAATTAACCCAAAAAGAGTACCTCATAAGATAGTCTAGTGGATGATAAACCACATTTCTCTATATAAGATAGATCATAGATATTAATATATATAAAAAAAATCTTGTAATATTTACAAATTTACATAAGAGATGGAATTAAACTAAGCTCTCAAATATAAATTTTTAGAGGTAATGTGATGAAATTAAAAAATATCATTATTAATAGATATTAGTTAACTGAAACTTGAAAATAGATAATGATAAAGATAATAGTGTAGAGTAGAATATAAAAAACTATCTGTGAACAAGAAATTCATTTATTATTTTAAAATACCTATATTGAAACCAACATCATTAAAAAGAGAAATGAAGCTTTATTTTTAAAATACTTAAATAGAATTATAAAGATAACCATAATAATACATATTATGATTTATAAGTATTGAAGGATAACATTCATGAGAATAAATTGATAGAATTAGAATAAAATGTTCAATAATAAGTATATAAATTACTATTTTCGATATAGCATTGTTAAGAAGGGGAAGATTTATTAAAGTAAAATATTTTTTTGATATAATGTAAATTATTTAATAAAAAGGATAAAACATCATATATGTTATATAAATGGGAGAATAAAATAAACATGGATGATATTAGTCAAGTGAAATAGATTATGACTCAATGATTGAAAATTTAGTCGAAAAAACCCCTTACTATGGATTCCTACATAGTCAAACACATTATAAATTCAAGTAAAATTACTTTAAAGTAATTGATAATATATTGTAGACCATCATTCATATTTAAAATAGTTTTTAATAATTTTTTTATGTTAATTTATTATGTAATTTTTACTAGTTTTGACTTAATAATAATCATTAGAAATCATTGGTTTTAACTATTCCAAGAATGTTTTTATATAAGAGTTGTGGTTATTACTTCATGTTTATATGTTATAAATGTCAATAATTTTAGAGGTACAAGAATTAGAAGTTCCATAATGATTTAGTATATTATATAATTATTCTATGGAACTTTGAGGTACAAAAGTCAATGATGAAATTTAAAATGAGTTTCTTTCACCAACTTTTATTGAACCAAAGGTTGTTTAGTGATATTGAGTAAAATCATAAAGTTACCATTCCATGGAAGAAAAAACATTTGTTCATATTAGCCTCACATATTTGCAGAAATTATGTTTCCATTACCACCTAATATAAAATTCATAGATTCCTTTATGAGAATAGTTAAATAAACCAAAACTAGAATATACCATAATTATTTGATATATATAATTATGGAAATGATTTTTTATATCATTATAATTATATAATTACAATGATGTCCCAAATTATTAATTATTATAATATATTACCAGAATTTATGATTTTATATCATTTATGATATAATCATTATATGTTCATGTAGGTGGTAAGATCGACCCAAAATGGATCATCTTATAATTACTGAATAAATAAGAGAAAGATGTTTAATAACTACAATATTATTTTTTTATAAGATTAAGGATTTAGAAAACATGATAATATAATTATAAAAAGTATTTAAAAATATTAAAATTAATAATAAGTGAATTAATGATAAGTTATGATAAAATAAATATGTAAAATCATTTAATCCTTTACATGAAACCTATTAGAATTAAAATGGATTTGGGAAATTTCTCTGGGCCTGAAGCTAAATAACATGAGAAAAGATAATTTTTTTATAGAAATGAGATTTTTTATAAATGAAAATTATAATTTTTTGTGTCTATTTTATGATGTGGTGAAAGACACCATTTATAAGTGAATGGAGTGTCATTTTCATAAATAAAAGTGGATAATATAAAATGTAGTGTAATATCCATGTCATATGCCTCAAAATATGACAATAAGTTTGGATAATAGGAGTGTTCATCAAGAATACTATAATATGCTCATTTAATGAAAAGGTTTATTAATGTTTAATAGTTTTACTCCTTGATTAAAGACTTTTATTATTTTTAACCTTTATGGTAGTGGAATTTTTTCCCTTATTAGTTTATTTTCATCACTAAAAATGAAATATAACAATTAAACTTTTTTTTAATATGATGGTTTAAAATATTAAATCTATTTTAAGAGATTTAATTTTTAAAACTGATAAAAATTAACTCTTAAATAATAAACGTTTAACTCATTAGAAACATATTTTAGAAAGAAAACATTATTAATTATAAAAGTGGATTTATAATAAAAATTTAAAGGTTTTAGATTTTCTTATTATGAATTAGTTTATTGATAACTAAAGATTATTTCTGTGGCTTAAAAAAATGACTTCCAACATGTGATCACATAACTGAAAGGAAAGGACCAAAAATAAATTTTATAAAAAAATATTACTTTTTTGTTGTAAAATGTCAATCGTAGGTACTTTATTTCAAAATAATATTTAAAATGAATTATTTTAATCCATGAATAAATATTTGGTATAAAAAATGTTCTATATACTTTTAGTTAATTAATATATCATGATAAGGTCTGAAAATCTATGTTATTGGTAAAATAATTTTTTTATTATTCCCCTAAAAGTCAACCATTTTGAAAAAATCTCAAAATTCCACACTAGTCTAATTCTGAGAAAATTAAATCAAAAATAATGTTCATTTTATGAAATTAAAATCCCGAAAGAGTTATAAATTAAATAAAATATAATGACACATAATGTGAAAGAAACAAATATTTATAAAATGGCTTATGAATTATTAATCCTTTATAAAATGCCTAATGTGATAGAATATAATGTTTAAGTCATCATAACACCAACTTAAATACCAATTAAGTCCGTATTATAATATTTAACGGTAAGGTGAGATGTGGATGGTTTCACGGGTATTTATTCAAAAAGAATGAATCTCATAGATTACTCTTCAATCTTGATCTTCTCTTAGGGGAAATTTCACTCAATCTATACTGGTTGAAGTTTAGGTTGGGCTTAAACTAGGTAAAACCACTGATATGCTACCTTGTTTTATGAATAAAACAATTATCATTTTATGGATGTATTATAATCCTTGATTCCATTTATTCTCATTTCTATATAAAATATATAATTCATGTATCCCCATTTATACCTACCAACTCAAAAGTTAGGTTATTATGGCTATATATATTAATTTTGATTTTATTAATATATCGTGGTTTTTTTAGTTATACCATTCACATGATTTTAGTTATTCTAGAAAATAAATAATTTAAGATAAATATTAAAAAAATCATGGGTCATTAAAGTAAGGTGATACCAACATGGATAGTTACTCACTATGACCCTGCCTATCCTCTACATGCTATTAAACTCAAATTATTATGAGGGTTTTAAAACAAAAATATCCTGGAATTATTGGGGATGTACCATGTTGTAAAATTACAATATTCTATCTCACTAAAATTAGTAAAACACTAGGTGGGAAACCATGTGGATTATACCCATATTTGAAGCAGTTAGTGGTTAAGGGAGAAAATCACAAATAAGAAAATATTAATGATATTATCACTAGAAGGTAACCCCAGCATAAGTTAATACACATAGATGAGATCCAATATAGAAATTTTAGTGTTGAAATTCGAAATTATGAAGGATATGACCCTAGCAATGCATATAAATATATTTTTTATTCCAATTTGGAATATATTGAATACATTTTCCTTATTCCATATATTTATTCAGATTTGTTTTATTCTATATTTTCATATATGAATTCATTATATTTCAACCTATTCATGAACTTATATACTTCACATTTTAATTTTCATATAGGGATTCTAAATCTGTCACATATGGGTTAAGATGAATTGATGATAACCAACTAGATAGAATTATAATTATTTGATAGTCCATTCAATAAGTAATAGAATTTATAATTCCACTTTGAGGTATTTAGTGATTTAGGAGAATAGATTCATGATAATACTTCACAGTTATCTTTCCTATATTTCCTTTAACAGTGCTAAAATCCATTTTCTCTAGTAGTGCTCAACTTGTTTTATGTATAATGGGATATGTAGTTTGAGTTGTGTGTGGACTAATAGTTTTTATCCATTGAGATAATGGTGGAAACAACACATAGAGTGTCACATGGTCTCATGTCCATGAACACAATTGTTTCAATGTTGGTGTGTGTCATTGGTAGGAAGCACATAGTGAGTAAACCAGGGTACTATTCCAATAAGAAAAAGATGGATCATTACTATTGAATATAGGTGTTTTTCTTTTCTTTCATTATTTTTAGGGCTATAATTTGTTTTTTTTAATTTTCATTCATAAACCCCTATTTCTCTTTTTTTAAAAGTATAATATGGAAAACAAATATAATTTCTCCTAACTGTGGGTGTATTATATAAAATCGTCATGAGAGGGACTAATTCATCTTCCTTAGTTTTATTAAAATGGTTGTATATATTATTTTACTACAAGGAATATGATATAAACAAATAACCTTTTACTATTTCTGGGGAAACATCTGAGAACATTATTGTTTTTCTATGATATGTAATTGGTACATTGTTTTTTATATTTATTTTGTTAGCATTATTTTTGTATTTTTTTATGTCTTTGATTATTTTCCATAGACTCAGGTTAACCATAATGTGTTACCACAATTCAATAATTTATCACAACATTAAGGTATCATTTATAGATACTAATATAATTACTACTGTGGTATGTTATTCACAACTTGAATAACTATTCAAAATTGATCAATCTTCTCACCCTAAAGGAACCTAATGAACCAATTCAAATGATAACATATGATAAACCTCTAGATAATACCAATGGGTTGGTGGATGAAATGAAATTCCAAAATGATATAGGTAATCCTTATTATCATATTCCCCTACACCATATGAATGAAGAAGAATCACTATTGGATGAGATCTAACTACTACTCACTAGGTTTTTGCTGATTGACTAATAACATGAGGAGAATTAATGAAATACCGGTGAACTTAAAGAAATAATTGTTATAATGGATACAAATCTCTATGACTATATATATAAATGAAAACAATAACACGAGTAGGTGAATGAATATTTTATGTCATTTTATCAAGAATACATTCAATTGTTTTTATGATACCTTGGAAAATAATTCACTCCTGCACATTTTATAGATATTATCCAATGAAGAAAATATAGAAAAATTTACACCTATTAAGATAATAAATATAGATGATAAACTATTTATTTACTGGTTTTTCATTCTTTAAAATTAACTCAAAGTTTGGCCTTCTTTTCATTGACATTACAAAACATTCACTATAGAAGTATTCCTTGAATAAATATAAAGAGAAGGATTTAATGGAATTTAAAGAAAGAAAGATGTACCCATTAAGCTCTATAACATAAATTCTTATATATATATTCACTAAAGAGAAACATCTTAAGGATAAATAACCGAAAGGGGTAAAACAATCATTATATTCAACTTCTTTTAATATTTCACTAATAGAAATGCATTTAAATCTACATTTTTTGAATTTTAATGTATATTTGAGATGTCTTTATCCTTAAAAAGTGATTATTATTAATAAATCCTACCATAGTGGTGAAAATGTTAGTGAAATATGTAGATTAATTATCCATGGAAATGCATGAGAAAAAATCTACTAAAGCTAAAATTATTAAGGGGAATCAAATATAAGATAAACACATTTCAACATTATTGATGAAAACCTATACACTGACCTCCTGTTAGATATTTATACTAAAATATAAATGAATATATCCATATAAAATAAATAAAAACCCATCAATGGTGTGGTGGAACAACATGAGGAATATTATTTGGAAATTATAGAGAAAATTATATTGCCTCAGGTACGTTAAGAAAACATTATATATTAAGATACAACACAATACATTAAGACCTATTTTCATTTCCCCCTCCCAATATATATATTTACTCTAATATTTAATAGATTGGGTTTTTATTTAATGATAATGGTTTAATCATTACCCAATGTCAACACATATAAATTATAAAAAACAAATGTGGTGGTTTATATAAATTAATCCCACCCACCATCTAATTGGGGTTGAAACATTGAAACATCATGGATATATGACGTTATAAATGCATATACCACATGGGGAATGTTTTTATATTCTCTATAGTTACATATTTATCATTTTATTTATCTTATGAATTAATTTCTCATGCTTGTTTCTTTTTTCATATAAGAAGCACCAATAGAAAAGAACTATGTTCCTAAATCAGGGAATCCATTGAGAAAATAAACAACATTTTATTATTCCACCACATCATTATAATCACTAGTAATATATTTTTCATTAAAATCGTCATGAGAGGGACTAATTCATATTCCTTAGTTTTATTAAAATGGTTGTATATATTATTTTACTACAAGGAATATGATAGAAACAAATAACCTTTTACTATTTCTGGGGAAACATCTGAGAAAATTATTGTTTTTCTATGATATGTAATTGGTACATTGTTTTTTATATTTATTTTGTTAGCATTATTTTTGTATTTTTTTATGTCTTTGATTATTTTCCATAGACTCAGGTTAACCATAATGTGTTACCACAATTCAATAATTTATCACAACATTAAGGTATCATTTATAGATACTAATATAATTACTACTGTGGTATGTTATTCACAACTTGAATAACTATTCAAAATTGATCAATCTTCTCACCCTAAAGGAACCTAATGAACCAATTCAAATGATAACATATGAGAAACCTCTAGATAATACCAATGGGTTGGTGGATGAAATGAAATTCCAAAATGATATAGGTAATCCTTATTATCATATTCCCACTACACCATATGAATGAAGAAGAATCACTATTGGATGAGATTTAACTACTACTCACTAGGTTTTTGCTGATTGACTAATAACATGAGGAGAATTAATGAAATACTGGTGAACTTAAAGAAATAATTGTTATAATGGATACAAATCTCTATGACTATATATATAAATGAAAACAATAACACGAGTAGGTGAATGAATATTTTATGTCATTTTATCAAGAATACATTCAATTGTTTTTATGATACCTTGGAAAATAATTCACTCCTGCACATTTTATAGATATTATCCAATGAAGAAAATATAGAAAAATTTACACCTATTAAGATAATAAATATAGATGATAAACTATTTATTTACTGGTTTTTCATTCTTTAAAATTAACTCAAAGTTTGGCCTTCTTTTCATTGACATTACAAAACATTCACTATAGAAGTATTCCTTGAATAAATATAAAGAGAAGGATTTAATGGAATTTAAAGAAAGAAAGATGTACCCATTAAGCTCTATAACATAAATTCTTATATATATATTCACTAAAGAGAAACATCTTAAGGATAAATAACCGAAAGGGGTAAAACAATCATTATATTCAACTTCTTTTAATATTTCACTAATAGAAATGCATTTAAATCTACATTTTTTGAATTTTAATGTATATTTGAGATGTCTTTATCCTTAAAAAGTGATTATTATTAATAAATCCTACCATAGTGGTGAAAATGTTAGTGAAATATGTAGATTAATTATCCATGGAAATGCATGAGAAAAAATCTACTAAAGATAAAATTATTAAGGGGAATCAAATATAAGATAAACACATTTCAACATTATTGATGAAAACCTATACACTGACCTCCTGTTAGATATTTATACTAAAATATAAATGAATATATCCATATAAAATAAATAAAAACCCATCAATAGTGTGGTGGAACAACATGAGGAATATTATTTGGCAATTATAGAGAAAATTATATTGCCTCAGGTACATTAAGAAAACATTATATATTAAGATACAACACAATACATTAAGACCTATTTTCATTTCCCCCTCCCAATTTATATATTTACTCTAATATTTAATAGATTGGGTTTTTATTTGATGATAATGGTGTAATCATTACCCAATGTCAACACATATAAATTAGAAAAAACAAATGTGGTTGTTTATATAAATTAATCCCACCCACCATCTAATTGGGGTTGAAACATTGAAACATCATGGATATGTGACGTTATAAATGCATATACCACATGGGGAATGTTTTTATATTCTCTATAGTTACATATTTATCATTTTATTTATCTTATGAATTAATTTCTCATGCTTGTTTCTTTTTTCATATAAGAAGCACCAATAGAAAAGAACTATGTTCCTAAATCAGGGAATCCATTGAGAAAATAAACAACATTTTATTATTCCACAACATCATTATAATCACTAGTAATATATTTTTCATTGTGTTTAAACATTGTAGATATTATTACATAAGTTTTGGGGGTCTCAATCATTTATGACCATTTTGGGTGATTTATTTATGAAATTAGTACAATATAATGTTTATTTTTTGTTTTTGTTTTTAACATTGTTTTCTAATAAGAAATATGTCATTTAAATGTTATCCTTCCTTATAAAAATTCTATTCTATTGTTTTTTATTTATAGGTATTTTACATTTCTTGGATTAATTCTTTTTCGATGTCAGTTTATTTTCTACTTTTCTGAATTTAATGATGTGTTTATCATATGGTAATAACAACCCAATCCATGAGTAAGATATCATGTATTTTTTTATGTTGAACCCAAGAGACAATCCAAGATTATTTTGATATACCCTTCCTTGTAATCCCTTTTCCTAAGAGTCCCAAGTCTTGTAAATAAATTACAATGTTCTTTGATTCTTTATTAAAGCTATTGGACTATATTGTGGTATGTATTATATAGTCCATTCATTAATAGAATAATACCATTTCACAGTATTTTTTTCAATACACCTTGTCATTTAATCCCCATTAAACCTTTCAATATATGATAAAAATTATTCAACTGAAATGTTAGGGAATTTAATACATTTCTTCCTCTCTTTTTTAAATTTAATTTTATATTCACTAGTTTTACATGTGGGATAGACTTTTTTGTCGTATATCTTTAGTGTAACAACATTGTTTTATTATTTATTGAATAATGTGTTAATAAAAAATTGGTAGTGTGGTAATATCCAAATATACATAATTTTAGTACTTTATTCACTCTTATTTATCAAAAATACATTTAAATATTAAAAATTTTATACATATATAAAATATATAAAAAAATAAAAAACAAATGGAGAAAAGTTGATGGTTTACATAATTGTTAATTATATTATTGTTACTCATATCCCAAAAAATTAAAATAAAATTAAAAATAATGTTATGATTAATATTTACTATTATGGGAATATTTGAACATTCTCACTATTTTACACTTTTTGAAAACATAACTTGTACTATGCTTAAAAGGAAAAATCCTCATTCTGGATCAACATTACTCACATTAAATCCTATAAGCCCTAACATATAAAAAAACTATTGAATGTCTTATTGATTAGCATATTTGTCTCATATAATAGAGAACCTATAGTTTTAAAATTCATATGGTATATAACATGTAATCTAAGAATGAGAACTGCCCCCCCCCCCCCGTTTTTATTTTCCCATGAGTGAGGAAGAAATAATTCCATGTAAGGAAACTTGTGTAGTTTATTTTGTAGGATTAGAAAACTAAAGACCACCATAAAATGGAATGTGATAGTGACATAGACCATAATATGAATCATAAAAATCTAAAAAAATAATGAATTTGTTATTTTTTATCTTTTCTATTTTGAGGGTCAAATCTAGGGTAGATAATATTTTTTTTGCTTGAATTATTTTCATTTCCCTATAGTGTGAAGGGTTCAGTGTGGGGAAGTGACCTAAATCCATATTTTCAAATTTTTTCTTATTTTTACAATTTAATTAACCTCAGGATTGTTATTAATCATATTGGGTGGGGGTCAGAGCCCCTTTATTATAAAAATTAAAAAAAACTATGAAATAATGGGTTCATAAAATTAAATCTTATACTCATGCTAAAAATAAAGTCAAGTAAAAACATAAAGGAGTCAAGAAAATGACTACTTTACAGATCAAGTTTCATAATCAATTTTATTGAAAGGTTTATATTATATACACATATCAGAATCATTAATAAAGGAGTTTAAAATAGTCTTATCCATCTTATCATAAACAAAAATAGTATATAAAGTACTCATCATAGGCCTTAAATGGGAATAGTATTCCCTTGATCTATGTTTTCTTATGGAAGAATTTGATCATCCCTCAGCTACCATCTTCATTCCTCTGTCAACTCCATCCCTATAAGAATGTTTTTATAATACTTTTCATCCTTATCAATGAAAAAATGCTTCACCCTTTACCAGATACTCTTATAATACTCCTAGATTCTTGAGTATAATGGTGGTATTAAAATTAATTTTCTCTCCAAGACTATAACAAAATTTCCTATTATAATGTTGGATACTTCCCCACAAACAGATCCATGAAACACTTAGAGTTGATAAAAACTCTAAATGCCACAATAATATTCTTGAATTAATAAATTTCCCTTAAATATAGGATACATCCATACCCCTAGCAGTTGATCCTAAGAGAAAATTTCCACCCGATAATGAGTGTCTACTATCAACAAAAGGACCACCTTGTATTGAAATATTATTTAGATTCGTCCCCTATTGATCCTGGAAGTTATAGATGCCTCTAGTAAGGGAAGGATGTATAGAGAAAGTACCTTATAAAAAAGATTTTTCACTAATCTAAATTAAGGAAACTCCCTACTCAATAGGGGATTTCCTAGAAGTTTTAATTTTTTTTCTAAATTGTCAATGAAATTAAGAATCACCCCATACATACCCATGAAGTTATGTATAGAGAATGATTTATCATTTTCAACTGAAATTGTATAATTACCATGGATTGGTACCCCAACATCATTATATAATCCAAACTCCCCAAGCATAGGATAACCATGATGCCTCATTGAATAAATTTCATATAATGTATTCCTAATGAACTCCTAATCAAATATGAAATTCCTATAATTAGTGATGGAATCACAAATAGATTAAGAGGAGATCTATGTGCCTTCTTGAATTATATTTTTCATCAAACTTATTACCATATACTTATTGTAAACATATGAAATTATTATTATTATTACTTAGTTTAATTATGGATATAATATGAAAATGGATTGAATTAATATTTTTACATTTTTATTTATTGTGTAATTCATTAGAACAAATATTACACTAATATTTTTATATATTAATGATTTTAAAGGTAAGGGTAAATCCATAAAAATGGTTCACATAATATATTTTTCATATTTGAAATAAATCTAAGACTTTATATAAAATTGTAAGTTGAATATGTAATATTTTTTTCTCTAATACATATGAAAGTTTCCCTTTGGTATGAGTTTATATGCAAGATATTCCCCATATTAAAAAAACCACTGTAATATAATATTATTAGTATGGTATGAAATATTAACCTACAACTACAATGATATATAAGTGTATAACTTTTTCCACTATAGAAGAAATATAAAGGTATCTATAAAAAAACATCATGTAGAAAAATCACAAAAGAATGATTGTGGTGTCATATCATAATCAATATATTACTACATCAGGATAAAATCTTCTGCTAGTTTCTATGTATGAATTACACCACTATACAAGTCACATGTAAGGATATAGGGTATGTATTTCACTCACATAATAATGGATATGTGTACACATGTGATTGACTCAATAAGTACATTTTATTATATGATGTGTTCTGGGATATCATTTATGAATGATTATATCATATGTAAACCTATATAATAGGATTACCACAAGACCAATCCCGATATCTGTTCAAAAATAATAGTTTTGTTCTATAAATTTAAAATTATAGCAATGGATTAAAAACTAGAACAATCCAAAAAGTTTTTTTTTCTCAACCATATTAATGAATCCTAATATTCTAGCTCACCTATATTGGGGAAAAACTATACAATATCCCGTGTGTATTATATAAATATTTAAATCAATAAGCGACCATGGAAATTAATTTTAAGTTGTAGATGATTTGAGATAAGTTAACCTAATGAAATCCCCAACATTATCTAGTATTAGTGGGGCTGATCCAGGACGGAAGGCTTAGTTATTATTTTATATAGGATTAAGGAGATAATAATTATGATATAAATACTCATCCACTCCCCAATGATAACTTATTTGAGACCTTGAAATTTATACATGGTGACACACCCCATAACCACACTCTCAGATCATGTTAAAAGACATATACTTTATAAAATGGTGTGGAAAACATGTGATATGATCCAAGTTAAACATATTATTATTTAAAATAATTTCCATAATATGTAATATACATCTCATAGTAAAAACACAATACTAAGTACAAAGGTTTTGGTGTATTTGAGGAATATATATATATATAAGTAACATATTTTATAATAAATGTGACCATTTATTTATAATTAATCCACAACAAACTCCCTTATAATTTTATAAGTTTTACTCATCTTGAAAACCAAAAAAAGGAATAATACGAAAGGGGTGAGGTAAAAATCTTAGTTGGGGAAAAAAAGTCAACATTCTATCAATGGATAAAAAAAATAAAATGAGAAAAATGACTAGGGGAGAAATATCTTATTATAAATAATATGGAATAATAAGGGTTTCCCATAAATCGTGATATAAACATGTAATATCAAATGAACAAATACTAACATAGTATAAGTGTGTGATATAAACATGGAAACTTGGAATAAGGTAATGATATCATGTTTTCACATAAATATATGTAAATAATATAATCTATGAAATCCTAATCATATGTTATGCATCACCACAAAGACAAGATAACATGGTGTTTTTGGTTGACATCCTATGCACCACTCATGGTGTCTCATGAGATAAAAATGTTAACCAATAAAATAGAGAGTTATATTATAACAGGATCACTCATCACATAATAAAAATCATATATATATGTTCCATATGATTTCAAGAATCATAACATAAAATCCAATGTAAATAAAAAATTGGTTACACATCCTTTTAAATTGGTATTCCATAAGGAAACATTCATAAATTCAATTATAATCTTAACATGATAACCCATGAAAATTTAGTGGGTAGCTAAATTATATTATATTATATCCTAGTTAAAAAATTAATAAATATGATAAAATATATGGTATTTAAACTATTTATAAAAAGGGTATATGGTTTACTTAATAATTTACCCAATCAATCAAATTTGGTTATCTTGGTGAACACACTTCAGTAAAAGAAATGAAACCTCGGGAATTCATAGAGGAAAATAATTGGGAAGCACCAAATATTTATAAATAGTGGATTATTAGTTATGAAAAAAGTATTGATATAATATTTCAATTATATATAGGTAAATATAGGTGAAATCATAAAATTTGATTACTTAGAAAACATTTCCTAGCATTTTTACTGGAATAAAATATTTTATATTTTAAAATACTTTTTTTGAAACCCATATCATTAAAAGGGTAATAAAAAGTTATTATGAAAGGGGTGAGGATAAAGATAAGGATCACATGAGATAAATATTTCCTGGGTTCTCAAATAGTAAAGGATAACATTGATTATAAGGTAAACATGGGCATGTAGATGGAGAAATCCATTATAAAGGATGACTATTAATCGTCAAAATTTCATTGCTTTCATTAAGGAATCAGCCAATGAATGTGTTTTATAACATAAAGATGAAATTTACCTTAATAGAAAAATATAAGTTACTATATAGAATATATAAATAGCTAAATAATGTAAATTGAAAAATATTATTTAAAAAATACACCTTAAACCCCAAATTAAATAAAAATTGAGTCAACAGAAAACATAGGAGTTTGTTATATTTTGAGTTAAAAATCCAATAAGTATGAACATGAGACAGATTTGAAAAACCTTTATATTTCTAGATTTGTATGATAAAAATTGCATCAATGGTAAATTTTTAAATCATAAAAAATGGAAAATGTGGTCAATGAAAATAATATCTTAATAAAGTAAAATTGATATGCACTAACACTAACCTTTAATCCTCCTTATATAAATATATTCTAACCCTATTTATAATGAAAATAACTATCATAATAACCTATTTTATAATCCTATTGATACCTATAACCTTTTATAAGTCTCATTTAAAATCATTTATCACAAATATATTTGTTATATATTTTTTATTTTTAGTATGGGTTGTTATTAGATTAATTTTATTTTTTGACTACTTTTGTAATGAAAGTGTCTATTCCTATTTATATATTCAAATTTAATCATTAAAATATAATTATAGGTAATATAATATTTGTTTTATCCTAATTTCTAATTCTATAATTTAATTTATGAGTATTTTTTTAACTATTATTAACGGCAAAGTTAGTGATGAGCTTTTTTATGTAATTTGTAATGGAAAAAGGGAAGTATATTAATAATAAATTAAATATTAATAAAACAATTTCATAAAAAAACATACATTATTTTCTCATTAATTTGTAATAACACTTTTTTTTATGTCTTCATATTCATCTATTATAGAAATTTATAGCATTGTTCAACTATGTGGTTAAACTGAACCAAACAATAATATGTTATAACATATGGCTGAGTATGGTTATGAAAGTGATTATTTTCTAATAATTTAAAATTATAGAAACATAATGATATTATTTATATATTTTTAATTTTTTAAATCATATAATATGATACTTGGATAAATATAAACATAATACAGTGAAAAGTGAAATAAGTCACTTTATTGGAGGTGGTAGTGCCCCCCCCCCGTATGGACAAGTGACATGTTAATTTCCCAAAATATATAAATAAAGATAGGGAATGAATTAAAAATTTGAAATATTAGTAATGATATATATATAATAAATATTTTAAATATAATTTAAAATAATCCATATAAGGAAGTGATGAAAAATCAGTTGTGTCATTCATCGAGGTTGTAGCATGCACAAACACAAGAAGATATCTCCATTTCATAAATTGTTTTATAGGAAGGTAGAAATGAATATTAAATTAATATAATAACATTTTTTAATGTTTGTAATAATTATTTTATCCTACTTTCATTGATATAATAGTTTTCAAGAGGCAAAGGAAGAAAATAAATTAGAGAGATCAGTTGATAACATTACCACTCCCTTTGGATTTTCTCCATTAGGTAACACCTTAAGGATAATTGAAATAAAATTTTCAAAATAGTATGACTTCTATGGTAGGGGAGAGAGTTTATAAGTTTCCTGGGTATATTTTTTTTGATATAATATTTCATAATTTCTGGATAAATTGGTTGAATGTGAGATCATTTTATTGGTGAAGGGAATGATATTCTTGTAAATATAAATTATTAATATAAAGATATAACATGTTTCACAAGGCATGTAGAGAAAAGGTTGAAAATAATTGATTGGGGGATGTTGTAAGGTTAATCACCACTCATCCATTCTTTTTCACATGTGTTTTAAACATTTTCTTTAAACCTTTTACTCCTTGTTTTCCCCTATTTTCCATTTTTGGGTTTTATCATGGCAATTAATTTTCACCTAAGTAAATTACATTTAATTGCAAACAAAATTTGTTATTTATTACATAATTTGATCCTTAGTGTTGAAAATATGAAATAAATCCGATAAAATTAAATCCATATTAGTAAGAAAAATGAATTTTAACATTAGCTCATGTAACATGTGAAATCCCATTTAAAAAAAAAATGTACTCTTAAGAATTCTTATTATTTTTAGGAAACTATTATAAATTTTTTAGATTATAATAAAATTAATTGGTTTATAATTAAAAAATATATATTTATGTAAATTTAATAGAATTAAAAAAAATTAATTTCACTAAGTGAAGACTTAATTAAAAGGAAAATACTAGAAACAGTTCTAATTAAAAACCTGATAAATTTAAAAAATGTTAAAAATGAGTTTTTAATTTTACCATTATATTTTTAAATGAATAATCATAATTTATAAGTGTATTTTTTCTTGAGATATTTTTTAAATGTTTTTAATCCATAAAATTTTCTAGATATAGTTAAAAATGTTATGCTTTTGGTAAAAAATATTTTCATTATTCACTAGAAAATAAATTATTTCAAAATATCCCAAAAAATCGACTTCAGATATAATTTTAAGTATGAATATAAAAAAGAGGTTACATTTATAGAATTAAAATTCTAAAATATAACTATAAATAAATATAAAAATATAATGAAAACAACGTTCTTTTGAAAATATATTTTTTAAAAATATAAGTAATTCTTTCTCTTATTTCCTCTCAGTTACTAATTATATTGGTGTTATATAATAGACGTAAACAATATATTTTATAATTTTAGTTTATTCAAATAAATAACATGAAAATTAATTTTTTTTAAAGATACATTTTTAAAAACAAAATGATCTCTTTATTTTGATCAATGTATTAGTAAAAAATCATTTTCCTCATTAAAAGTAAAAAATGAGACAAGGGTAAAATAGATGTGATAAATAATTTTTTTTATTAATAAATTAATTTTTACCTCATCATAATATTTTATTACATATCCCCTTATGATCTCTATGTATGTTCTAAGTATGAGACCTGATTTAGTGGAAATTTTAGGTGGTGATTCCACTAGCATGATATCATGGAAATTTCTATGTTTTTAACTTCTCTCATATATGAGTTTTATCATACAATAATGGTTTAATATCAACTTCCCTTGGTCTAATTAAGTCTCTATTGAATCTACCATATATCCATGATTGGAAAAAATTAGCTCCATAAGGGAGACATTTTTTAACCGATACCACTTCATTTCTTCTTATCCATAGATTTCATAATATGGTCACTTCATCCTACACCGGATAATTTAATTTATTTTTTATATAATTAAAAATTAAAAAATTTATTTTAACATGTCATTTTTTAATTTTATATTGGGTTTTCATTTGAAATAATTTATTGGAATATACCCTCATTCCTTATATTTAAATATGATATATAAATGTATAAATATAATCAAATATAGAATGAATTTTTCCATATGTATGACCTTGAATTTTAAGAATGGGGAAAAATGATAAACCATTTTCATTTAATTTTAACCTATATTAGATATCATTTATTATATCATTTCATGAGATTAATATAATGGGAGTTTAAACATTTATATGATGAAAGAATATATTTAGATATAATTTTTAGATCATTTTCTCATTCACTTTTACACAAGAATAAATGAAACATCCAAAGGAGAGTCCTTGAGGATTAAATATAATTCCATAAAATAGTTGGGGGGTGGGGACACACTTCATATTTTTTCAAAACTCCTCGTCACCCATAGATATCAATTTTTGACTTCCTTTGAATCATGACTTCCTATCACATCGGGGCGGATAGAGAGTTCATCATGTACGATTTTGATTAGTCCATGGATACACCATGAAGGTGTGATACTTTTGTTTGTAACTCATGTGATCTTTATTAAGTGCATATAATAATGATAAAAAAATGTTATTTTGGATCTTCTATGATTGTTACAATCAGTTATAAAACATTTCTTCATTTCTATATTTTATCGTTGGTTTCAAAATATCATGTATAAAATATCATAGGAAAAGGATTTTAATTTCTTCCCTTAGATCTGATAATTGTTATTATAATAATAAAGACCCTAATAGTGGTATCAAAGAGGAGTTATTCTTAATATTTATAAAATCATACTTGGAATAAAGATGAAATGAAAAAACATAGCAGTGTTTCATTTTCAGAAAATTGTATTTCAAAAGGATGGTACACTTACATAGCTAGGCTATGTTAAGTTAAATTGAGACCTTACCCTTATACAGATGAGGTATATAAGAGTAACTAAAAGATTATCCTTATGAATAGTGGTTTTTCTAATGGTTGAATCACCTTGGACATATATATATTGGCCTATATAAGGGCTACTCTAACATACCATTATGCAAAGAAATGTTTACGTAAAGGTATTCGAGTCTTTAAATTGGTTGTTTAAAGGTAACAAATGTGTTACCTATCATGGGAGAATACATAAAGGTGTCACATGAGACTTGCTGGGTTTTTTTATTAAGCTCTATAAAGGCAATCAGGTGCTTTTCCCTTGTGTGAGACATTGCATAAGGGTTTCTTGTAAAATTAATCGGGTGTTTTAACCTTACATAAGGTGCTGCATAAGGGTGTTATCTAAAGTTATTAGCCATATATGAGGTGTTTTGTAAGGGTTTTGCATAAATGTTTTAGCTCGAATCAAGTCATTATGTAAGGGTTATTTCAATCTTACCCTTATTCAGTTTGTGATTTATAAAGTTCATGGTCTTTCTACCATTACTTAGACTATCTACATAAGGTTAAAGAGAGGATACCCTTATACAGGATTGAGCTCCATTGTAATGGTAAACATAAAATATTTTAATTTTTTTTAAATTATTAATTTTTTTTATGGTTTAAAAAAAATTAAATCATTTTAAAATATATTTGAGAATAAATAATTTATAAATGGTTCATAAATTAATTAATTAATAATAGAAGGTTTATAATTAAATTAAATAAATTTTTATGAAATATTTATATTCTCAAATATTAAATGTTAATATTTCTAATAACTTTTAACCGAATTATATGGAATAACTTATGATCTAAAAATGAACGTTTTTATTTAAAAATCATCATATATATTTTATAGAGTTATAAATTATGGAATAAGACCAAAATATATAATTTTTATATTAAAATTAGGAATTGTTCATAATTAATTATTTTTAATTGATCAAAATTAAAGGGGCCTTATATGGATATCATTTAAGCCACATCAAAAGAGTTATGATGATGGATATGACTAGGGTTAAAATAATAATTTAGTATATGATATTTAGATTATGTAAAATGTTTAAAATATATAAATTGGATTATAAATTATTTAAAATTCATATAAAATATTATATTTAAAATGTAAATTCCATATAATGTTAAATATCAAAGATTTCATATTAAAATGGATATAAATTTTTTTATATTTATAAATTATAGAATGTCTATAATGTTATAGATAAATTTATAAAAGAGATTATAATTCACTTTTTTAGGAATTTTTTATAAATATGTATCTCATGTTTAAGTATCATATTTTTTCATTTATCTAAAATGAATTCCATAATTTATTTATAGTTATAAATTTTTTATATTCTTAATTTTTTTATGATAAAATTTATATAATAAACTTATTCTATGATAGAGTATTACATTAGATGGTAGTAATGACCCTATACTGAATTATTTTTTCATCTACATTGACGTCATTAGAAAATTGAATTTATCATCTTGAATTTAGTTGTAAGTTATAGTTTTTTATATGTTTACTGTTAGAGTTATGTTGAATTTGACTCTTTGGAAAAAGTATCCTTAATTAGGGGGACATGCGGTTGGACTGCCTGTATATATGGAGGCTCATTCATTTCTAGGTTGATGAAGGGGGTGGTCCATATATCGCTTTGGGATTAGACGTGTGGATAACTCTATACCTTTAAATGAATTTTTCATGTACTATATGTATATTATACATTAAGATATGTATGAATCTTCTTAACATCCAATTTTGGGAGAGTAACACAAACTTGAGGGTTGTACAAACAGTTACCCATCAATACAGATTGAAGCATATTGATTTTGTAGAGGGAATAATATTCTAAACAAAATTACCAGGATAATGAATATAGAAAATTGAATAACTTGTGATATGATGATGAGATTAAAATTCTATTTAAATTCTAACTGTGTTATTATTTTTAAATATTAACTTTTTAAGATCTCAATCATTCAAAAGGGTAGGTTCTTCCTTCATAGGGTGCCCCACGAATTATCTTATTCATAAAAAGTAAGTAATGGGTGAAACTACATCATCCTTTGTTACATTATCCCTTCACATGGTTCCCCTATGTTTTACTTTGTTAATTTGTTTTTTGACATTTCTTTTGAGTTACACTTAGCTAGGAAACCCTAAGGATGGATACTTTAGGATTGAATTTGAGTTTATCCAAATGATGGATTATAAAAGGGGATGTTAATTCATCTATCAAAGAATCATATATGATATTATTGGGAATTGATCGGTGTAACACCAATGTGTACTCATTTCTTAGTGAAATATGAATCTTGACAAACTAAAAAATATGAGGATAAAAGTTTATTTTATTTTATTTGGAGATCATATAATAAAATTTCTTATTAAATGGTTTATAATATATATGTTGTGTACTATTTTAAAGAAGTTTCCGATTAGGGTTATTCAACATAACTAAAAACACCAAATAGTCCCCATAACTATGATGGGTTGCAGATATTATTTCAAATTGTTGGTGATCATTCGAAATTTTAAAAAAGATACCTAGAACCCCACCTTGGTTGAGAGGATGGGAGGTCAGTCTCATCACACCCTTTGTGAGGGTTTTTTCTAACTCTGGAGCTCTCTTATAGATATAATTCATGGTCGTGAAACCTTCCCAAATCCCAAGTGTTGGACTTATCTACCTTGGGTAAAGAATAAGTTATTAATATGTATTTATGTAAAACTATATGTATGTATCATACGTTCTCCATAAATGGTACTATCTATATGTGTCATGGTTATTCATCAATAGTACCATTTGTATATATCACAGGTTCTCCATTTTTTATGTTTAATATTTTTTTATTCTATTTTTAAGCCACGATATGGTGTGATCTGGAATATATCATCATCTAGGTAAAAAGGTGCTATTTTGAAGTTAGGATCATGCCCACGATAAGGGATTCCTACATATCCTTATGAAAGGAATTGGAACCCACGTAGTTTGGTGCCACTTAATGAAACACACCATACCTTTTATGGTTATATGACAAGGACCAAACCATATAGTATATCATAATATGGTGAGGAAATATAGGTAAAATGTTTCTAGTTTAGTTTCTTATAGAAATTATGCATGAGAAATCCATTCTGGTAGATCAAATGATTAATATGGACTGAAGTAATGTTTTTGAATAAAGACGGATATCATTAATGACGAAGGTAAGCAGATGTACAAGTGCAAATCCATAAAGGAAAATTTTCCAGCCAAAGCTGGTTAGCATCGAATGGGCCTGAGGCTGCCAATTGATGGGCTGCATTGTTTTCTTTCCCTTTTGATGAAGGAAAAGGTGCATAATGAGAAGCATTGGAGAAATGAGAGAATTCTACTGATGATGGGGCCAAATGACTACAGTCCATCTCCATGATGATTAATAGCATCGATTACATTGAGGCAGTTAGACTCAATGATGATATCAACCCAACCTTGGTCCATAGAGAGCATCATAACAGCAAGGATAGTAGTGGCCTCAGCTACTGGAAGTTCCCATCATGCATGTTGTGGTTCGTATTTTTTCGCAATGATTTTCCCCATATGGTTTTGGGAGAGGAGACTAAGGGAAACAAGCCTATCCTTAGGGAGATATGCTTCCACGTTAATCTTAAGAGTCCCATTCATTGGAGGATTCCAATTAGATGGAAAGGAGGGGGTAACGTCTGGCGTATAATGTCCATTGTGGTCTTTCCAGCCCTCAATCCATGAGGTGGCCCGTTCAATCCTGAAATAGGAAGGTTTATGAATGTGATGAAAAATAGCATCATTACGCCAGACCCAAATGATCCTGGCTATGGTAAAAAGTGAACATGCATTATCCAGTGAGAAAGAGGAGCACCAATGCATCAGAAGATCGGGTAGGCTGGAGACCATGGACAGTGGTGCGCCTTGACCCGAACCCCATTTATTCCAAATTTCCCTATCTCCTAAGAAGTGAATGATGGTGTGCAAAGTGGATTCTAGAATATGCGAGTAGAAAGGGAAAAAATGGAACTGTCCATATGTCGGTAAACGAGAAGGCTCATGGTTGGGAGGGTACCCTTGCACACCTGCCACCAAAATTGGCATATTTTTTGGGGGATTTTGAGCATCCAAATCGATATCCATGGTTCCTCCACCCGGCTAACTGAGTGGTTTCTAAGAGAGAATCTATACCCGGATCTCACTGTATACTCGTCTAATATGTCATTGATCCAGAAGAGATGGTCTGGGCCTGCGTTTGGAACCCCGGGAATGCTCAGGATAATTCTTTGGTCTCTCTCATTAAACCATTCATAGATATTTTCTAGGCACCATCCCGGTCCCTGGTTAGAAACGAGGCTGCTTATAGTGGCGTCTTCAAGACCTGGTTGGGTGGGGGATATAGCCCTCATGCATTCCTTATTGATCATACGGGGATCAGTACAAATATTGACAGATTAGCCAGTTCCAATCCTCCAGCCTAGCCCTTTTTTCAGGAGATTTCAAGCCCCCCAAATGCTTCTCTAGAGGAAGCTCGGGCGAGGTCGAAGATAGGAAACAAGGATGTCTGTGTGGGGAAAGTACTTGGCATGAAGAACCTGCACACAGAGGTATGATGGACAGTTAATAAGGCACCATCATTTCTTGGCTAAAATTGCATCATTGAAAATAAGAAGGTTCCAAAAACCCATTCCTCCCTTTGTTTTAAGTTCGTATAGTTTCTCCCAAACCATTTAGTGGGGTCTATTCCTTCCATCATTCTTCCCCCAATAGAAGTATGTAGTGCGTTAATGGATCTGGTTGATGATGGCTTCTAGGAGATTAAAAAAGGACATAAAATATCTGGGGATAGACTTTATGACAGCTTTAATGAGGGTCGATGATAGTTCTCACTATAAATATGGGCCGATGAGGATGAAAATATATGAATTGATAGTAATATGTCCCTTTAGGTAGGGTATGTTCTTATTGGGAATATTCCCTAATAATTATGGTTATGCATTGAATGTTTTGTATTCGAAGTTGAGGGTGGTTTCCTTAATATCCCATCAGGACAAGAATCAAAGACCATGCAGTTTTGAAGGCATTGGGTCTTACACCTATATGGGAGGCCCATTTGGTATTTTGACAATTATAATGTAATAAACACTACCTATATCTAAAATTATGTGAGTTATTATTAGTATGAGAAATAATAGATAATAAAATATAACCACGTCACACAATCACATTGGAAGTGACTTACACCTAGATTGGAGTCCACTACTGAAACTTCCACCCCAATCCACTAGTGGATTAGGCTGGAGATATTAAAGTTAGGATAATATTGATATGTATAAATAAAGGATAGGGGATTACTCTATGAGGTCCACACAATGGGTATATTTTCTCATCACCTGCTGGTGGATGAGGGTGAGGCTATGGCTGGGTATTCAGCAAGAAATATGAGGTATGGCTATCCTCATATTCCTGAATGTTTCCAAACTCTAAACCGGGACTTTTGTATTTATTAAAAATAACAAAAAATCACAAATATAGCCTAATTTGTTTAACATTTGAAGAAGTATTTAGGAGGTGAGTGCCACAACTTGAATGTATATGGCTCCCACCACTACCTTCATGGATTAGATCCCCATTACCATGGGAATTCATGATTGTGAACATCCTCATGAACCCAAATTCTAGTAGAATTAATTATTTCATATCACTTAAGATATCAATTCATGATCAAAGGGGTACACACTACTATCCTCAATACACTAATAATATAATTTTGGAGGACCATGTTGAGGTTTTTTTTTAGCCTTCACCTAGTCTTAGTACTATTCAATGACAACCATTTTGATACTTTGCAGAGGGGATAAGATGAATCCAAAATGCTACGTAAAAGATCATTAGTGAGATATTAAGGGTAAATATCCTAAGGATACCTCATTTGTACATACTATAACTACTATATTGTAAGGGGAAATCCAATTGTGGGTTTTTTTAAAAATAAGTTCCTTTATAGGGTATTCATTTTGTGAAAAAGAATTATCAATTTAGGATTAATTTGTGAGTGGGTTTTCTTCCATTTTAGGTGATAAAATTACCTAGGTTTTTTAATCTTAGTATTTCACTGGTATTTCTGTGTTCTTTCACCTCCACCCTCTTCCTCATCTCTCTTGATTTAGGGAAACCGTTTTATTGGAAATGGAATATATGTTCTTTCCCAAATATCCAGTCCCATATAATATCTAACATTTTTTGGTGGGTGAAAATTAATACCTTATACATAAAGGATATTCATTTTAATCATACATGGAGTGAACACAACACACAAAAAAATATTTTCACTTGTTGGGTCGAGGAGGTGGGATGGAGTTTCTTCTTTACACTACAAATGAAAATCATTTATGGTGGATCCTTGTGAGGGAGTGGTACCTATATAGTAAATGTCCTATTATAAAAAATAATATTGTTGTGAGGTATCATATACATTTAATTTTTTATTCTCCCCATTTTTTTAATCTAGTTTCTATATCCCAAAATATTCCTGATATTTTTTATAGATTCATTAAGTTATTTTTTGCTAAGAAATTCCCTCCATCAAAATGTGGTCTGATTGGTCTAAAGAGGTGTCGACTACAAAGATGAAACCCAGACCAATTAAGTAATTTGAGGTGACCATGTGTCCTAGTAGAAGTTAAACCTCATATAAATGGTTTTATGTGAGATAATTTATCACTTTGTGAGGGAAGGTGGTTTTTGGTTGACTGAGATCTTGTGACCTGTGATTCCTTTCACATACTATGATCATTTTGTCAAACATTCTCTCTGTTTAATTAACTTAAGGATTTTTTGAACCAATATTTTTACGACCTAAATTTTTTATATATTAGTGTAATAATTTACACAAAAAAACTAAATAGTATGCATATTAATTTGGAGGTTTATTGGATTTTCTATCATCTCAAGATGTTTTTATTGTAATGAATCTGTTGTATGGAATTTTTTACATTTTGAAATTTCCTTGAAATTCCTTTAAATTCAGTAGTATATTTAGGGATAGTGTAAACAGATCTCATTTAGATTTTATGTGATTTTAATGAGAGGAGGAACTACAGGATTGATATAATTAATGATGGTGGAAACTGTGATGTTCAAATGAACCACCAGTGCTTGGAAAAGCTTATGGGAATTGGATTCTAGGACAAAATTGTCTCAGATAGGCTGTCTCTTTACATATTTGGACTACTATTTGATATCTATATTCCTATTCTCCTCCATGGAATCAACCCCTATCTTGGTTAAAAAGATACAGTAATGTTCCTCGAGAGAATATCATAGTGAAGGGGACTTAAATCCATGAATTTCATCTATAGTGTTTGTTTTGGGAAGCACCCCATTTTTCTTAAATGAGTAAATGTGGCCACCAAAATTAGATATTCATTAATAATAGTTCCTCATGAGAAAATAAACAACTTATGAGAATCTCGGATGATATTAAAAATGTGATCTTAGTCCTAGGGAATATTTAGATCCAGATTATAGATTTTCCATCTAGGTTCACCAGAGTTGTAATGAATTTAAGAGTGATATAAAGGTGGTTGGTCATTATGAGTCTTTCTGGGTGTTAGAAACATTAACCCACTGGAACAAAAAAATTATATTAAATATATATAGAAGATGTGTCCTAGATACTAGCATATTCCATTTAGTGCATGGGGAGGCTTTGATATTCCTTTGGGATGTATAGATGATCAATGGACAGCTGATAATTGGTGACATGTATGATGAGTTTCTCCATTCTTCCTCGATATTGGATGATATTGAGAGAACTCCCCAACTTAATAATGATTTTATCACCATAGAGAAAAATATTCTAGGAATTGATCCCCATACTAAGATAGATGTTCCTTTATTTGACTGGATTCAAATATTTTCTAGACCAAAAGGTCATGAGTCATGTGAGAGGAGATCATGAACTTTTTTGGACCAAAGGAGTTGGAGGCTTGTTGGTTATTATTGTACAACACTAGAATAAGTCCATTTCAATCAATAAGGCTATTAGGTTATGCCTATGGTTCATTGTATAACATGATTATGGGAATTCATGGCCCTTTTTTAAGTGTTTGGTTGTTAATGGTGCATGAGTAGAACCCCAGGGTCGGAGTTATAAATTCTTCAATGGTATTCTAGTTAGAGGCTGAGAGAGAAATGAATCTACCAGTCCCAATATTTGTGAAATTTTACCATCCATTGAAATTAATTAGCATAAAAAACCCCTTTCATGATTATAAGCCCATCTCAATCCTCTAGTATTTTATAGTGTCTCACATGGGAAGTTTTAAATTCATTATTGATCAACCCATCACATTGGATCAGTTTAGGCTATACTTACAATGCATAAGAAGGGTTAATATGTTGACTTTGGAGCTAAGTGTCATGATGTATAGGCTCAACTATCACAGCAACTTTTTTATTATACTTATGAAATTCTCATTGGTACCTTAATAAATTATGCATTTGGTGATCTAGGAAGGTAGGGATACCTTATTTTTTTAATGGATGTAATTTTAGCTACATGTAATTATGGGAAACTAATGACTAATAGATATTAACCTTGATGATTTGGGCCTCAATTATATTTTGTCTAAAAGTGGTTTCATTAGTATAAGAACAGTTCATGGAAGGAGAAACATTTTTGTTTCCTATTATCTATGGATGATGTTTTTAGAGAGGAAACATGCCTATGGATTGAATTTCTATCCTCTGACACTAGTCTTGTACTTTAAAGGTACTATAAAAAAGAATAGATTCGTTCGTACCCTAAATGTTAGTTGGATAAATTAATACCCATTGTAAAGGGTCGTCCTGTTTATGAAGCACATGGGGAAGGAAGAAAACCACTGTAGTAATTAGGTGGGTAAAGGTATTTTCACCAAAAAACAAGTATTTTCTAATATTCCATGGAAGATGGGGAGAATATATGGTCTATATCCCTAGAATACTAGTTCCATCCCCTATACTTTAACTACCGAATCTCATTCATAACTATCCATTCCTACATAGGCTTCATATCTAATCCCTAGATAAAATGTAGAACATGGAAAATATATATGACAATCAAAGGTATATAATGTTATATCCTAGTTAAAGACATCATTTTGACTCCATATAGGTACCTATATGTGGCTCAAATAATTTCTTAGGTTGACCATTCTAAGGTGGTTAAAACCTATATTCGATAACTTAATGCCTCCATTCATTAACATCATGGTCTATATATATATTCAAGTCGGGTAATTGAAATGTGGAAGCATTTTGTGAGTGAGAGTGAAGAAGGGGAAGAAAGTGGTATGCGCTTCATTGGAATGTAATGAGAAATATTTTCACATTATACATGGACATAAGAAGATACCATCTATCTCGCAATTGGGACTTCATTAACATCATCCTCTGAGGAAATCAATGAAATTTTAGATGTAGAGAAAGTAGGTGATAATTTCATATCTCATTCCTTCATCAAGAGAAGAATCCTCAAAATTACTATTCCCTGTTAAAGAAGTATTTCTAGAGGCATAGAAATAATGGTCCACCTAGAGGAAGAATGTATATTGTTAGGAAATATATGGAGTAATACAAGTAAAAGATATTGATTTTCTTTCATTTGGGCCATCAATTCTCCTGAGAATATCAATTTCAAAGAACACCTTGAGGAATTAAACCCCACCCTTGAATACATATACTCATTAATCCATTCATTCATGGGTAGAATTTATTAGTCTTATTTAGTTCGAGATATACTAGTAATGGGGGAAGAATCTACTAATTCTTAGAAATATGTAGAAAAGGTCATCCTTTCAATTATTTCTTACAATATTGAAGAGATACGCAACCCCTCCTTTTCCTTCTTTTTTTAATGTTAATGTAATTAAAATGCCCATCCCTTCCCCAAAATACATAGTGGGATAAACAGTTTTTTGGGATGGTCTTCCCATATAATGGAAGGGTTAAAGAAGAAGGAATTATTGGAATGGCCTAGTTCATGTGGTCTTGTTCACTAACCCCAAGGGATAATATCTACCCCCAACAATATAGGTTTTATTTCTCTCAAGACTATTCTCATTGGAGACCATGAGGAGAAGGTATTTAAAGAAGCTAGTGATAGACATTTGGTTAGGAATAGTAGGTGAGTATTTAAAATAGTTCCACTGGTTTCGCAGTAATGGGATTTCTTATGTAGAAGTTAACACATGCGTAACTACTTCTTTTCTATAGAAAAATTATAGAAGTAGTGGAAACCTAAGGTACATCATGACCAAATGAGGACATAAGGAAAATTGATAATATCGTGTGAATTGTGAAACCCAAAATGACATCCCTGATGATAAAATGACATCTTCTGTTCAAAAACATGATTTGGGAATACTGGTCACATCATGAAAAACTAATTTCAATCTCCCCATGATAATTGTTTAAGAGATAATAACTCTAGTACAAGAGGATTCAAGACTAGTTTTTATACTTGTAGACTCAATGTAAATCAGTGACCACCCAGAGGTCACTGATCTAGTCAAATATGGAATAGATGAAACAAATATCATGCATTCATCTATAGAAAAAAGTTGGTTACCCTGGGGTTTTCCTAGAGATTTGTATTTTTAATAGCTGTCAATTATATCTGTTTATAGTGAGGAATTTTTTATACTATAATCATGGATGTCTTATGGAGTTATAAATCCAGTGGGAAATATAGCACCCATTATGGATATTGATGAGGCACGGAAAAATGTAAAGGATTTTACTCTAGAAGGTGAAGATAAATCATATACCTCGTTTGTTTCCACATATCGTTCTTTATTGGGTACTAATTTTTTTAAACACCCATTTTTTGGAATGTTATCACACAATCATCAGAAATTTAACATATCTTATCAACCCCACACTTTGATAAGGTTGTAATGACACTAAATATCATCGAATAAATTCTCTTTGAAGATGTTGTGGTAGGGGGATCTATATTTAGGCTAGTCCCTAAATATATCCCCAATTATAAGAGTAAATTTGATGCATATCAAGAAACCATTGATAATCTTTTCATATCTTGACAAAATATATTGGGAGATATATAGAAATTGTTCTCCAAGATCCCTCTATCAAACATTCTAGAAACAAATTCCATATTTATATTCATGTTATCCTTAATTGGGTATATAGGGATTGTCTATCATACAATATTTTATAAAGTGAAAGGGTTGATTTCCACTTGATAGAGGGAGAGTGAGTGTGAAATTGAAAAATTCTAATGAACCCTATATTTGATAGCGTGCGTGACACACGAAACCATGTGTGTGAGGAAAAATAATAACCTAATAATTTAAAATATATTTACTATTCTAAATATCTAATAAATATTATATATTTGGCAATTACCTTGACAGCGAGTTACCTTTTTTTACATGAAAAAGTGACTTTCTTCGAAAGATTACATTACACACAAGACCGATTTTTTACCAAATAACGATTTATTATTAAATACAATAAGATATATCCTAGAATTTAATTTTTTTTACGAAAATGGGTAACTAGTTTATGAAAATATATGGTTTTCACAAATTTGAAATGAATTCATTGGTAATAAATTAATTAAAAATGAAAATGAAATCTTATTGAATATAAAAGAAAATATTATTATTTTCACAAAGCTATTTTACCCTAATAGATTTTATTAATAACAATTAGTAGGTGATATTGATGTAATATATATATATATATCATATATTCACTATAATATTTTTCATGTTGATCCAATATATTTTATAAGAATAATATAAGAACCAACCAAATATTACACTTAAACTATATTTTTGTAAAGACAATTTTACCACCTTTTAATGGAAAACCATTTTAAAATAAAAATTTTGACAATTAAATTTATTTTATATGTAAAAATATACTTTATATTTTATAAATAAACATAAAACTGTGGTTTGGTTTAATTTTTTATATTTTTGGGAAGCATGTCATTTTTTAATAAATAGTTAGAAATACTAAATTTCAGTTTTAAACTGTTTTTCATATAATTTATTTATAAAGTAAAATTATATTATTAATTGGTTTTAATGTTTAATAATAAAATATTTTTATAAATTAATACAATTTATTTCATTGGAATAATTTTCACATTAAAATTTTCTGTAAAATCATATCAATCTTTTGGAATTTTTTACCTGAAAAACCTGCATTGTCATCCCATTTGCGACATTAAATTTAAATTAATTTATGCCACTTCTATGCTGGGAATTTGGAAAAATGGATTCCATATTCACAATAATAAAAAACATTAACATCTATTAAGTCAAAATTGGTTTTTGAGCCAAAATATATGTGGAAGTAGTTAAAATTAATTACAATTATTAAGGTAAAATTAAGCTCAATAAAAGACTAAAACATTAATTCAAGGGCCCAAATGACTGAGTTACTTGAACCAAACCCATTTTATAGCCATAGTTCGGAAATTAACCTTAAAGTATTTATTTTTTTAATACGTTTTAGGTAAAAATGTTGGTAAACCTAACTTCTTTTCAAAAATACCAACTGAGTCCTTTTCCTTCCATATAAAAGGCCAACACCTCTCCCACATCCTCACACCTCTAAAACCACTATCTTTTGGCCAAGATATGCTCAGTAAACTTCAACAACTACCTCACTTGCATCTATAATCCTATCCATGGGCATTAAGAAATTCAAGGAAGCCTTTTGGTAAAAACTAAAAGGAGACACATGATTAAGAGGTAACAACTTCTCTCAAGATCTCTAGTTTCATTTCAATTAGAAACCTCCTAAAATATATTTATTACATGGTTATATAAAACCACCAGTATCATCAATATACTTGGATAATTGTTTCTAAATTTTTCAACCAAAAATTACACACACCTCCATCTAATGGGTAATGAACATATTGTTTCTATGCAGGGTGAACTAGTAACTCATGAAATGATAACTGTTCAATTTTCCTTTACCACCTATCGTGGTGGGAATTATGATAGAAACCATTTTTATATATGTTATATATGATATTTTTAAGATCTTTATGTTTATTTAATTATTATTTAGAACATACCTTTATGATTTCCATCTTATGTAAATATGATAATTTCGTTTTTGTAAGTGTGAACTGTCACCCCTTCAAAGCGATATGACTCATTCATACCCCACTTGGAATGTATAAATAATGGTTTTAATAAACCCATATAACATATATAAAATAGATATGATACTTTAATTATAATTTAAAAGTTTATCATTTTGATTCCATTATTTTAATAAAACAATGAAATGAAAGTAGCGTTCATGCGTACGTATGGCATACCATCTCCATGAATAGTGCACTTCATTTATAATCTACAAATATAATGGAAAACTATAAATACATATATAATAAATTATTTTATAATTAATACATGGTTTAAATTATTTATATGGTCAACCCATGATCTAATTACTGATAATAACATTAAACAATTTAATACTTACTCCACCAAACTAGGAAATTAACACCTAAAATAGTGAAACTAATGAAAGAGTGTTCACAAATGGAAATAAAATATTATAATAAATTAATATATGATATTATAAACAAGAGTATGGTTGTAATATAATTTATTATTTTATTTTTATCCACTATAGAAAAAGATAAATAATACTCAACAAAAGAAAGGTTAGGTTAATGTAATTTCTTCTCAATTTACATTCTGTTGAGACATATTTGTTATTATGTTCCAATTCACTTTTATTTGGTGTATATACTACCATTTTCATGTTATATTGTGAATCATATTATTATAATGATATTATAAAATTTTTTAAAAGTCATAAATTTATAGATATTATGATTTAAATGTTTCAATGTGGTATGAGACACTTTGGAATATTTAAAGATTATTCTCCTGAAAAATGTTCTTAATGGTTATCTATCCAATTTCACTTATTTTTCTGATTGTTAAATTTATCTTAAAAGTATAACTTTATTATAATCAAATTTAATTGGAAATTACCTTTAATATCTATATTATCACACAATGGATATTGTTATTACCTAAACCGTATATCATTTTACATATGGTGTTCACTTTGACAATTATTTGATTAACTAGGAATTATTGATAAATTTGTATATTCAATTAAATATAGATACATTTTGATAAGAAAACTTTTTTATTAAACATATGGGGAATTATTTTTACTTTCAATATATGGGTTGGAGATTATTTAAGGAAATCCTTATAATATGGGTATTGGTTAATGAAAACCCCTCGATCCATTGATAGTCTCATGAGTTGAATTAATTAGACAAACAGATTATATTATCTCTTAATGGTAAAAGTATAATGTTCCTTGGAAACATGATGTTTGATAATTAAGAATTTACTTTATTTAAAATTTAGTTATTATTCATTGATGAGATTTTTCATCGACATATCTATGGATACATTTCATTATCTGTTTATTAATATAGATGACATGGGTTTTAGTTACTTACCTTAACATATTGATATTTCCTTATCCAATTATTTGAATGGCATGTGTTATCAGTTATTTACCTTTCCATGTTTATTTATTTCTATTTATTCTCTATTGGGGCCACTTTACATACCCTTACTGAGCATTTGAGGTCACCCTTATTTTGTTTCCTCTCCCCAGGTAATGAAGAATAAATCATTGAATAAGAGTTCGAGGATTTAGTTTATTCTATTTTATTTTGTATCATGTTTTTATTTTCTAATACCTAATATATTATGTGTACCATGTATGAAATTTTTCTTTCCAAAACTAATAAACTAAATAGTACTTCATGATTTGATTCCTTATAACCTTTCAAATCTAATAAATTAATGCACAGGCTCTTGGTTTCTGGGGTTGGGATGTTACATTTGGTAAAAAAAGAATTTTAGTAGCAAGATTAAAAACTAGATTTAGAAAACATAGATTAGGAATAACAACCCTAAAATAGAAATTGATTATATGTATACAATAAAATCCTATAAATTTTGTAAGGTAGTGATTCTATGGTTATTACTTGAAATAAATCCCTATCTGGATACTACAAATGGACATGGTTTGGAATAAATATACATAAGAGTAATAGCTCTGACAAGGTGTTCTAGACCTAACTCGGGTAACTTGGTACATTACAATGGGCCTTACTATAAACATGTTTTAACACTACCGAGGGATATTCTTTTGATAATTCACATTTTATTCAACTACTATTATGAAGGGATATGCCCCCAAAGTAACCAATGTGGAATATATTAATAATTACGATGCATAAATTTATGTTATAGGATTTACCTTATTTGGAATTATATGAGCTAATCTAGTACAAGTTATTGTTTAGAAATGGTGCCTGGAAGGATGAACAGTGTCAATACTCATGGAAAATGTAGATATTTCTCTATTGATGAATTCAGTGTAGTTGGTATTAGAACTGACAAAGTTATTGATATATTAGGGAAGCTAAGATTGGTTATGAAAAAGAACCTTGATCGAATGGAGGAACATATTATAGAAAGAGAATATCTTATATTGGATTGCTTTAGGAGACAAAGTCCCCATAATTTAGTGGTACTAATATTCCAATGGTATCTAATAAATGTATTAACTCTCTTGAGAATATATTAATAGAATTATGATGTAGTGAGAAGAAAAGGGATACACTTTTGGTCTATTTTCTCTGAGGTGATGCTTTCCAGTGGTGGTCTCTGATCTAGAATACAAGGGAGGAAGAAAAAATTGATCTCATGGAATTGATAACTTTTAAGAAGATATTATTTGATAAATAATTCCATAATGATCAACAAATTGAGATGAAGATAATTTTTTGTAACTTAAATCCAGAAGAATAAGTCTGTTTTATGGGATACGAAGATACCTTTTCAAGGTTATCTAGGTATTCTTCGGAATATATATGAAACATTGAGTTCAAGATCAACAACGTTATTTAAGGACTTAAGACAAGTCTGTGAAGGATACTAATGTCCCAAAAACATTCTTCATACAATGAAATAGTTTTATGTGTTATAATGATAGAGAATGAGTTATAAAAGTTCTATAGCTTCTAGAGAATCCTAGATAATAAGAGGTATTCTAAACACCATGAAAAATGGAATGATTCAAAGAAGAAGAAGGGAATGAAGGATTTCACAACATGTGGTAAATATGGAAAGAATCACCCTGCTAAATTCATGAAAGGATTGTGATATTTTTATAGGTGTGTATAAAAGGGTCACCAAGAAAAATAATTCAATGGAATGAAGGAAAATATTGTCATTCAATGTTACAACTGTAAGGATATGGGGCACTTTAAAAAGAAATTTCCTCGACATCAAGAGAATATACCTCAAAATAAGCTAAGGGATAAAAGTTCAAGCTTATGTTATTGATACTACTAAAGCGTAATGATTAATGTACTTATGTATTAGGATCTTTGAAATATGTTATAAAAGTATTTTATTTATGATATTCCCATTATATGATTTATGAAATATATAACGATTATATTAAAATATTTTTTTGTGGATTTAAGATCTTAAGTCGAATGGTACCCAGATAGATTATTTAGTATAAAGTTGAACATTTCATAAAACAAATGATTGATGGAAAGACAACCTTTAATATATTCCTGATGTTCAGACAATGATAAAGAAATGATTTATTTGGATAAGTGTTGACTACCTTGTAACTTATTAATGACTTCTCAATAAGTGGAATATACTATCATTGATAGAGTTTACAACACTTTTTTATTTAAAGAATATATCCCATAACATGTGTCTTACTTAAGGAATATGAAAGAATTCATGTTTCCATCAAATTTTTATGGTGATTTGAGTTATTGAAATATTTCAGGAGGATACATGGTGAAGTTATTCACATTCTTGTAATGTAAAAATTTAGATTTGTATCATGTTGATTAATAAAATGGTTCAAGGTGATAATTAGATGATATTTTCTAGGGTAATGTATTAATTTTTCATACAAAGCATCATATTCTAAGATATTAAGTAGAAATAGTTCAAGGTGTAATAAAAGGAAAAGATTATGTTTAAAGAAGCATATATTTACTTATATTCTTATGGAGTGAAATAATTCCTCAACTCTAGGAAAAATGATCTTGAATCCAAAAAAAATTGTCCTAGTACCTTCATTCCTGATGAATCAAATGGCCCTTATATCATCACGTATTTAGGGATTTATGATTGTTAACATTATACTTACCATGATCTCTAGCACTCTCTATGAGAACATGATTTCTATATTTTTCCTCTGTATCTATGTTTCCATTTCCCACCTATGTTCTCCTACCGAGGGACCAATTTACGTGAACATTGTACTTTCATTTATATATTAGTAAGAATATGTAATATTACCACTTTTAAGATGTGGGTATTACAAAAATAGTTTACATTCATTCCCTATATTTCCAAGATCAATTTTAAATTGAGAGGATAAAATTTATTTAAGGTGGGGAGAATGTGACACCCCAAAGTTATAAAGTAAGATCCTTATATTCGTTAGCATGCATGACACACTACAATAATCATTCAAGGAAAAATAATATCCTATTACTTTACAATATATTTACTATTTTAAATATATTTTATATATTCTTTATTTGGTAATGCACATGACACCGAGTTACCCTGATTTGCATGCAAGACCACGTTTTACCAAGTAAGGATATGTTATTAAATATAATAAGATATGACCTAGAATTTAAATTAATTTCTATAAAAATGTGTAACTAATTTATGAAAATATATGGTCTACAAAAAATTAAAATAAATTAATTTGTCATAAATTAATTATAAATGAATATGAAAACCGATTGAATATAAAAGAAAATATTATTATATTCACAAAGTTGTTTTACCCAAATAAATTTAATTAATAAAAATTATTGTGGATATTAATTTAATATATATTTACATATAATATTTTCAATATAATATTTTTTTAGGTTCATCTAATATATTTGATAAGTATAATATAAGAACAAACAAAATATTACACTTAAAAAGCTATATTTTTATAAAGACATTTTTATCATATTTTAATGGTGAAACCATTGTAAATATAAAATTTGACACTATAATTTATCCAATAATTAAAAATAAACATAATATTTAAAATTTAAATATAAAAATTATGTTAGGATGAATTTTTGATATTTTTCAGAAACATATCATTTTTTTAATGAATAGTTAAAAATAATGAATTTAAAACTGTTTTTTCATCTAATGTCTTTATAGGGTTTAATTATATTTTAAATTTGTTTCAAAATTAAATTAGATAATATTTTTATCAATTAATATAATTTATGTAATTGTAATCAATTTCACTTTGAAATTGATTATAAAAACATACCAAACGTGTGGATATTTTTTCCTTAAAAACCAGCATTATCGTCCCATCTGGGAGATTAAATTTAAATATATTTCATCAATTTATATGATATTAATTTTTAAAATTAGATTTTAATTTTTGATTAATTATTATTTATAATTTATAATGATGAAAACTTTTATTGACCAAAAATATTAATGAAATTAATTAAAATAAATTAAAATTATTAAGATAAAATTAAGCTTAATAAAGGACTAAACCTTTAATTTAACGGCCCAAATGACCTATAAACTTGTAAAAAATCATTTAATAGAAATAATTATGAAATTAAACTTTAATTATTGAGTTTAGTTTGTTTTTTAAGACTTTTTTAGGTAAAAAAGTGGGCACACCTAACTTCTTTTCAAAAATACCAATTAAGTCCTTTTCCTTCCCTACAAAAGGCCACCACCTCTCCCACTTACTCACACCTATAAAACCTATTTGGCTCAAACAATCTATACCCAATAAACTTATCAACATCCCTCTATTACTCTTAAAATCCTATCCTTGAGCAAAAATCAATCCAAATAAGTATTTTGGTATAAACAAAAAATAAGTTACCAGATTAAGAGGCAATATCTTCTCTCGAGGTCTCTTGTTTAATTTCCTTTCTACACACCCTAAAACATCTTTAGTCAATAATTATATAGTTACACCAATTTACACAATATAATAGGATTTTTTAGGTAATGGTTTTGATCTACACTTACACAAACATCCATAAAATGGGTAAAAACATACTATTTTTATGTAGGGCGAACTACTACCTCACGAAACAATGATTGTTCATTTTTTATTTACCACCTATCATGGTGTCCGTTATGATAAAAAATATGTTTATATATGATACATATGATATTTATAATTTTTATATGAATATTAAATTTTTATTTAGAACATACCTTTATGCTTTCCATCTCTTATAAATACAATAATTTCATTTGAGGAAGTGTGGACTACCGCTCCCTCAAAGTGATATGAATCATTCATACCATACATGGAATGTAAAAAAGGATAGTTTTCCTAAAACTATGTAACATATATAACATAGATATGATAATATAATTAAAATATACATATATATCGTTTATTTTTCATTCCTTTAATACAACAAAGAAATGAAAGTAATGTTCATGCATACGTATGGACTAATGTCTCCATGATCGGTGAAATTCATATCTAATCTATAAATATAATGGACTACTATAAATACATATATATTGAATATATATGATAATTGATCAACGTTTTTTATTATATATAAGATAAATCCTTGATCTAATTAATGATAACAACAAATAACAAGGTAAAACTTACTCGAGCAAACTTGGCAATTAAAACCCAAAATAGTGAATCTAGTGAAAGAGTGTTAAAAAAGGGTCATAAAAAATTATAAAGAATTAATATATGATATTAAAAACATTATTATGGTTTTGGTATTAGTTAGTAACATATTTTAAAATAATATACATGATGATAAATACCACACTACAAAAAAGAATATTAGGGTAAGGGAATTTCTTCTCAATTTACATTCTATTGATAATTATTCATTATTATGTTCCAATTCACATTTATTTAGTGTATATAATACCTTTTTTATGTTATATCATGAATTCCATTTTATCATGATATTTTATGTTTCATTTAATTCCATAACTTTCGAGATATTGTGGTTTAAATGTTTTGAAGTGGTATGGGACACTTTGGAATGTTTAAAGATTATTCTCCTCCAGAATGTTATGAATGATTATCTATGTAATCTCATGTCCTTTTGGGGTTTATAATATTCTCATGAAAAAATCACATTATTATAATATTTTTTCATTTTAAATTACCTTGAATATTCATATTCTCACAAAACAAATATTATTATTTCTTAAATCATATATCATTTTACATACGGTGTTAACATTCAAATTTATTTGATTACCTAGAAATTATTGATAAATATATATCTTCTATTTAATAAAAATATATTTTGATAGGGAATAATACATATTCAATGTATTAGTAATGATTTTGAGGTTAAATACATGGGTTTTGGATCATGTAAGTCAAGCCTTCGGGGTTGGGGATTAGTTAATTTAAGTTCCTCTATGCATAGGTAGTCTCATGAGGTGAATTAGTTGGAAAAGTAGTTTAATAGATTCTTGATGGTAAAAGTATCATGTGCAAGAAAAACATGGAATCTAATAATTTTGAATATTAATTATTGATAATTCAGTTATTATTCATCAATTATATTTTTCATTGACATATCTATGGATACATTTCATTCTTAGTTTATTGATTTCGATGGAATGAATTTCAATTCCTTACCTAGCCATAGTGATATTTCCTAATTAATTTTTTTTGAACACCATATGTTATCATTTATTTACCATTCCATGTTAATTGATTCCTAATTATTCATAATTTATTCCACTTTACATACCCATAGTAATCATTTGATATAAACCTTTTATGTTTCCTTTACCTAGGTTATGAAGAATAAATCATTGAATTAGTGTTCAAGTATACAATTTATTCCATTTTATTATGTATCATGTTTTTTTATACCAAATATATTATGGGTATCATTTATGTAATCTTGTATTCCAACATAGCTAAACTAAATAGTCATTCAAGATTTTATTCCTTATAATTAGGCTAATGTAATAAAGTAATGCACTGGCTCTGAGCTTATAAATACAAGACAATTGGACTGAGCTATAGAATAGTGAGATTTGGAAGAAAAAATCCTTCAAGAATCTGGCTGAGTTCATCAATAGTTGTTTCAACAAAACCAAGAATTGTATAATGTTCAATCAATGGTTGATGAGGAGAAATGGATGATACACGAGGTATAGATAGTATGACTAGAAGATGTTGTTAGAGTGTAGGTGTTATGGGTTGATGTATAAAAAAGGTTGAAACATTGTCCAAGATATACCAAGACATATAATGTTGCAATCAATTAATGATATTACTATATGAATGCACTAAAAAATCTCATTAATAATATCATTTATTTAGGTGAGGAGACTCAAAATTAATGATTTTCCACCATTTATTTTTATTAGATAAATAAAAAACTTATTTATTCTCAATTATTTTTCTTTTGTCTCAACATTCAATGATAAGACATTATAATATGTAGTATTTGAAAGGTAACATCAAGATATCCATTATCATTTAGTTATTTAATATTTAAATAGTGTTGAAAGTTATTATTCTTAAAATATTTATTCAAAATGACCTCCTACAAGGAATGTCTCACAAACAGGTATAGGAAGATTAGTATCAGAACTCTAACATTTTTATATGTCTATGGAGCATGGGAGACATAGATTAACTATTTTTAGAGCCTTATGGTGGTCCCCAAAATCTTTATGTCTTTTTGTTTTTACCTTAACTTATATTTAATGCCGGTATAAGGAGGTCATGGTGGTAAATACGTTTCTTTTAATATTTATTACTGTAAAGGATTTTTAACCTAAAAGGTTTTGGGATAGTTTAATTTTAAATTCTATACTTTTTCTAGATCATGGAAATTTCATGTCTCGAATGAAGAGACTTGTCTTTTTTCCAAAGTCCCCTTTGCATTTTATCAACCTAGAGAGTATTTTGTATATTTTTATTGGAATTTTAATTCCTTACATGTCAGACTAAGGAAGCTGATTTTTTAGGTTGAGCATCATTGATAATGAAATGAGTCTGCCTATATGGAAAGGGAAAAGATAAAACCTAGTGTAAATGGAGAGCCTCAATGCTTATATTGACTGAACTAGAAAATGTTGACACATTAATTTTAACTTCATTATTCTAGGACCATTGAGATTGGAATAACAATATAAATGGGTCGAACTAGGCAAGAATGCCTTAATATATTTTAAATGTGGTAGAGGAAATTATAAGTTAAAATTATAGTTCTCTTAGATCAAAGGTGATGACATGGGATAGATTCGTAAGGAATTAACACAAATTATATTCAAAAATAGGTTTTCTTTATTATTTTTTAAAGTCATACATATATAAAATAATTTTATCTTAAGGATGAAAATTCCTATGGTTGACATACTATATTTGAGAAACATATACAGAGTCATTTATGGATCATGGTATGCATAATTAGAATAGAGGTATCCTTCGATGTTGGATATCTTTTTCACCAATATCCAAGGATTTCTTTGAGGGTATTGGATTCCCATGATATGAAGTTTTACTACTAAAATGATGGTTTTCATAAATATGATGAATAAATTTATACTATAATTGGATATTACTGAGTTGGGAATTACCTACATAGATATAGATCACGTGTAAAGAGGGATAATCCATGAAAAGAAAGAAACCAACCTGAGAAGTTTAAGGTCATGTATGATGGACCAGTGGTTGATTACGATTTAGGTCGAATACCTTTGAAAAATGTTTGTGGGGAAAATGATATGAATAGTGATCATTCATAAAGGATGTTTTAAATCCCTTATGTCATGAATAGAGACATTTTAAATCATGATATTGGATATCCTTAGTCTATAATGATGAAATGGGATAGGTATGTAAGGTATGGTCATTGACCAGTTTCAAAAATGGTTTTTTTTATTATGAAATCATGTTGAAAATGGATAAAATAACTTTATACTTGGGATGAAGATTCCTCTGGTTGATAGACCCTATTAAGGGAATGTATTTTGATCTGTATCCATGGAATATTATGTATAGTCAAAGAAAAGGTTTCCTTTAATATTGGATATATTTATCCTTGATTTCCAAGGAAGGTTTGTGAGGATCCTAATTTCCTAAGACAATAAGTGTTATTTTTGAAAGGAATGTGTCTATAAATAATAATAAATGCATCTAGACATGACATTTATATAATTGGTTGATTGTTCCTCAATTGAGATATTGGTTCCATTCATAAAATTAATCTCATAAGGGGTTTTCTTCGTATATCTTGCTCATCTAAAAGGAAAACTAGAAATTCTCTTTAATTATGAGTTTGAAAATAAGGGTACCCATATTTGAATATCCTATAAGAATCTGGTTTATATTTAGGAGAGGGTGGATTTATTCTTTATTTTTATATGGCTAGGAATAGAATAAGTGGTATATGTGTCACTACGTATGTCATCATAATGAGAATCAAGAAACATGTAGTCCAAAGAGTGATAGGGTTCTCTATATGGATCAGGATCTTGTACAAGGAGGGAAATTTTTTTATTTTATGGTTATGACTTGAATAAGGGATCTATTTGTTACTATGTATCTCAATGGGATTAGAATAAATACACATGTAGTAATAAGAGTTAATTTCCACCACATGGATCAGGCTCTTATATGAAAAAAAGGCATCCCATACAAGGAATTTTACTCTAGACAATCTAAGGTCATATAGGATGGACCAATATTTCCCTAAATCTAGTCATTTAATGGTTTAATTAAAAAAATGGGAGTAATTTACAAAAATCACTAAGATCACATGAGTCATTATTTGTGTAATAAAAAAATGAAATTGGATTTCTGTATTTTATAAAAATTCCTTGATAAGTATTATTTAAAATGAGAACTATTCAATTTCTTATCTCACAGTGTAGGTGATTTCCTATACTTTAACATCATGTGAGAAAGACTAATGGTTTACCATATAGTTTAAACTATTATGTTAAGGATTCTATAATTTTATTTTAATGTTGTTCTATGAGGACTTATGGTTTTATACTATTTAGGGTCATGGATATTTGACCAATGGTGTGCATTTTAAGTTATTATATCTATGAATTTCTTCCATTCCTTTTAATGTCACGTGACAAGGACCATTATCCACACCTTTTATGTTCATGAGACAAGTACTACTAGATACTCTTTTTAATGTTTTCCGAAAAGGAATATCTATTTTTCTTTATAATATCATTCAACAACGACCCCCGATTTCATAGCACAAAATATTTCGTGAGAAAATTTCATTTTTAGCGGAATGATACACCCACCATACATGTTAATAAGTGAATATAAACCATTATATTAGACCTTATAGATGAGAAAATGTTTCACCCATTTTGGTTAAAGCATCAGGGGTTTCTACCTTGGAATAAATAGGTCCCAAAGATCCAATACCAGTTATCCATAGAAGAATTAATGGAGGTGAAAATATTTGTTAAATGAACAAGCTATTCAGTTTTGGTGAACCTCTAAATGATGCATGGTATATAGTCTTTTTTCACCAAGACATCAAAATTCATCAAATCACTTCTAATATTTCTTATCTTTGAATTTTTAATCGAAAATAAAAATTTGGAGTAAATTTAATTGGAAGTTAATAGAAAAAATTTCTTCTATTCCATATTCTTGTAAATATGATGTCACGTGTGTGGTAGACTAAGTTATGGTATGGTAAGACCAGAAGTCATACATAAGAGTTTTGGGCTAAAATTTCTTGTATTTATCTACTATTTTATGATTTATATTTTATATAGTTTTATTGAAATCATGTATCTATTTTTTCACTAGTACATGATAGCGGGATGAATTATTAGACGCAATATTATACTCTTTATATAGCCTTTTCAATTCATAAGAACAGAGGTTATAATATTAGACTTTATGGAATTGATAATTTCCTTTGTCCTAACATTATTGAGGGGTATCACCTCATCCCATTTAGAGAAGATATTGGTAGTATTAATAATTTAATAAACATATTGGCTATAGCTTGAGGATATGGGACTATGACATCCATTCCCCACAAGGAAGATGGAAAGAAGTATTTGGAAGTGTGAAATAGATTCAAGGGTTTATTGATGAAATTGGAATGTATCAGATGTTAATGGAACATTTTAGTGAATATTGTACAATCCTGGGTGATTGAATGCTAGAAATACCCATGTATTATAATTTGGTTAGAATTATTGATCCGGGACTGACTGGTACCATAGGAACTAGTTTTTAATTCTTTAATAACAAAAATAGTCTCTTATCCTTCAATGAATTCAAGGATAAATCCATCAAGGACTCATTTATAGAGGTCCTTTTGGTGACTCATGAAGTTATAAATAATAAATTATACTACCTACCTTCAAATTTACTCTTTTATTTCTCTGTCCATTGGAAGAAATTCATTATAGTGGTAGTATAATATGGGTGTCATGCAATAATTTATAGGATTATCTAGTTTGAGAATGTAATTTACTGCATTGATCTCTTCCATGTTTATACCAATAAATGGTAACACCATTCAGAGGTGTATAATACTGATTACTATTTCATCTTGGTATGGATCCACCAATGCAAAAGTTGTATTTTATAATGCATCTACTAGGGAATTATTTGGGAATAATACACGAGTTAATGTTAGATATATTTGGAATTCTTCCATAAACCATCATACATAGCCAATAAGAGGTATTAGTTATTCCTTTCTGAGAGTTTGATCACTATTAATCTTCTTGATCACCAAATCTGAATCGCATTTAACCATCAAGTGGTCCACTAGTATTTGTAGTGAAAATTCTAAACCTATAATTAGAACTTGGTATTTTTTCTCATTGTTATTTTTTTCCTCTTAAAAAATGAAAGAATATGGTAGAACTGCCTTTTTTGGGGGAAAAATAATTCCTCCCAAGACAACTCCATTGATTTTGGGGTATTCTATTTTATTTACTATTGAGATTATATAAGTGAAATCAAAATACAACTTCTATGTTTGGGGGAAAGAATGAACAGATAAAATATATTCATCAGAAAATGTAGTACTTAATCGATTTTTTTCTGTGTAATGGTGTTTGGTATGGAAATCTTCTATCATCTTCCCTTTTATTGTCATTTATGGTATAAAATATATGTTTAACTCATTCAAAATGACCACCCTCCATTTCAAGAGTCTAGATAGTATAAGATTTTTGATGGTATATTTGAGTATATATTAATTAAAAATTAAGTGTAATTCGGGGTGATATAGGTAGTGTCACATTTTATGAACTAAAAATATTAATGAAAATACACTCTTCTTGATATTCGAATATCGATTATTAGTTTTGATCATTGTTCTACTATGATAATACAGGATTATCTCATTCCTGTATCATTATTTTCTGTGGGGAATGTGCTCAATGATCATTCCAAGGCCTTCACATATATAATGAGAGGATTTCATTCAATAGGTGTAATTAATATCAGTGGAATCAAAATAGTATCTTGAGATTATCAAAGTCCACCAGCAAATCATTGTTCAATTGATAAGTGACTCCCTTTTTCATTATTCTAATGAATGGTGAACATTTTACTGAAAGATTCACTATAATAAATCTAATATAGGTGGTTTTCCCTATAGTCCTCTCAACTATTTAAGGTTTTGAGGATGTTAGATATCAAGAATTGACTTGGTCTTCTTATGAACTACTTTGATGCAATGATAATGTACTATAAAGCCAAGAAACCTTCCCTAAGTAACACTAAAAAAATCAAGTGATTCGTTTTTAAGTTATTCTATAAAGGATATTTGGAAATAGTCTCTAAATTGGAAATATTATAAAAAAAATACAAGGATTTTACCACCAAGTCTTTGACATATCATTTTACCTCCATTACTAAGAAGGTTTTGAAAATGTGATTCATGGAACGTTGGAATGTAGTGCCGGCATTATTAAAACTGAAGGGAATAAACCAATAGTAGAATACCACTAAGGGTTCCCTAAAAGAAGTTTACTCTTTATTATCGACCATGCAAATTTGGTTGTATCTAGAGTAACCATATAAAAACGAGAGTGCATGATAGCTAGCAGTTGTATTAATTGGGATTTCTTTTATCATGAATGAGAACTAATCAGTTGGGCATTGTCAGTTGAGATCAATAAAATTTATGAAAACACTTTTTTACCATTATTTTTCTTTACATGGAACATATTAGTGAGAGAAATTAGGTATTGGACCACAATAATGAATTTTCCTTGGATAAGCCTGTAAATGTTGGATTCAACCTTGGAATCGTGGGTTAGATGTATTCTTCTGATTTCATGATTGGAACTGTGGTGGTCTTTCAGTAAACACAAGTGATGGGTGACTATATCTGTATCAAATAATGACAATTTTATGTAATTCTAGACAAACACATCTCAATGATTCTTTAGAAAATAATTATTTACATTTTTTTCAGGGGTTCTCATGGCTGCACTGACACGTGTAAATTGGGAATCCTCCTATGTAGACATATTTATCTATCAGATCTCATCAATAGTGATAGAGACACCTTCATCGAATGTTGGAGGGGGAATTTTAATCCTCTTATTTGTTTTTCTATTACTCTATACCAACATCAAAAGGGGCTAGGATGAATATGGATCATCAATGTTTGAAGAAAATTCAATATTCTACTATCAAGAATATGAAGAATAGGTATCCCCACTCTCCATGTAATGACCCAAATTTTTTAATAATATTTATTTCCTAAATTTCTGGGTTATTTTATTTTATACTCAATAAAACTGTATCCTTTAAGAAATGAAGTGATTATAATTAAAATAATACAGTTGGGTTTCAATTGTTATATGACCTTTGGTTAATATGACCATTGGAAACTAAATTCTTAACATTTTAATTATTCTTTATAAATTCAAATGATCTTCATTAATTAATACAGAATGAATATTCGATGGCATCATACAGTAGACTCGGGCCATATGAAGTGCATCTGTCAGAGCTTGGGAAGAAGGTAGCATCACTGGGCTTTTCTCTGGACCAAGCCCAAGCCAAACATCAAAATTTAAAGCTTGAATAGAATCGCCTAAGGGAGAAGGTCAAGTTGATAGAAATCACCACATAGGCAATGTTGTCTGAGCGACCCCAATATTCTATCACCATAGCACACCATACAATTAGGTCTTATACTGGTGTGATAAGGGGATATGTAAAGAGACCATAGCTACTTAGTTTAATCGTTTTATATAAATAAAATTTTTATTTCTTATTGTGGTAAAGTTTGTGAATTTCAAATGTCCGGATAAATATCGAATGTATATTATTGATGAATTTATAAAAAAACGGGTTTTTTTTAAATATTTTAGTATTCTTTAAATAATTAATAATGTGCATTGATTTTCAAAAAATGGTCCTATATAGTTGTGTTCAGTAAGAAATCTAGATTCTAATAAGATCAACATAATTTTTAGTGAATATTAATGTATGAATAGTAACATACACGTATGAATAGTAATGAATAGTAAATAAACCAAAAAATTGAAACTTCACCCATGAATGTATAAAAACATTTTATACCTCTTAAAACTGATAAAACGATCATAGTTTAAGTTTTAGTATTTTGTATGTCATAAATATTTTATTTACAATTTTATAATTAATTTAATAATTTAAACTAAAATTTATTTTTATAAAATTTAATCATAAATTTTTACTTTATTTTCTTATGGTTATACAATAATTTTATGGGAACTTTGTTACTTTATTAAGGTGTTACAAAATGAGTTATAGTTTTAAAGTTGTATTTTTGGAATAAATAATTATTTTATATAAAAATTAAATTAAAAATAATTAGAAAATTATTTTCATAAAATGGAGTTCATTTTTGAATTTCGAACATCGATATTAGGTTAGACAGAATTTTGGGTATTTTTCTGAAACAGTTGATTTTTCAGTGAATAATAAAAATACAGTGTTGAGTTTAGGGTGTTTAATAACATCATTGATGAAGTAGAAATGATTTAAATAATATGGTCATCATTTTAATAGTAAGGTATGTTATGAGGTGTCCCATGTTTCCAATACTATGTGAAAATACCATGTTCAAGCCAATTGTTTTTCAAATACGACCGATGAGGTATCCTTTGGAAATTAATAATGTATTCCCTCAATTTTTCTATAAATATCCAGCCATTACTTCATCCATTCATTCCAAAATAATCCTCAATTAATTTCCAGTCTTTTACCTCCCAAGGAGGTTTCCCAAGGTTCCCTCAAGCCTCACAAGGTCCCAACCATCAATCTTTTGAAGTTAGTCTTCAAAGTAAGGGAACCTTTCACCCTCTTCTTTTAAGTCATAACTTCCTTTATGTTATGTCAAATCAATTCCATTTTATTATGTGTGGGATTGTTCTTATATATTTTTAATACATTTAATTTCATGTACAAATTATTAGAGACCATTTCCTCTCTAATGAATTGATTTTCTGAATTTATATGTGACACCATTAGGCTGCCGAATGTTTTGTAAAAGAAATCACATCTTCTCTTTTCTTTCATGTTGCCTTTTCATGAGGTAGGTATTTTAAATAACCATACCATGATCTTATTTCTTTTTATTATATAACTCTACTGAAAAATTATCCATTTATTTATGGGATACCCTTGTCCCCTCTATTTTAATTATTTTCTAAAACCATGTCATATAGCTGTTATGCTACAGAAACATTGTCTCAAAATTTATCTCTCTTTCTCTCAAGAAATTAACTTGTTTTAATTATGTGAATACCCTGACCTATTTAGTTTTTATGGATGTTCATAAATACACAAATATTTTATATTTTATGCTGTAATTGACATACATATAACCCTCACTCCCTTTCCATGGGTTATAAAGGACCTAATGATCTTATTTTTAAGAACTTTTAAATTGTCGCAATTTTGAAATGAATGCCATTTTTTTATTCTCTATGTGTAATTTATGAAATTTTTGATTATTAATATGTGTATCACATGAAAATAAAGACATATTAAGGTGTTCCTTGATATCACTCCAATGCATTGGGTAAAGAATTAATCATTATAGATGACATGTTTCATGATACCTAGGTGAATAACCTTAGTAATTTTTTTATGACACCTTGGGAATAAACCTTCTTGATATGTTCATGAATGTTTAGATGAAATGTTTTAGCCACATATTCATGTTTTGTTTCAAATTATTTTCATTATTATCTTCCTATACATCCAATTATCATGTCTTTATGTGATTTTATCAAGTTATTATGGATATCACAAGTAAACAGATTCCCTTGTTTACCCCTTACTGGACCTTCTTCTCACCCTTTCCTTTGATGTATGTCTCCAAGTTGTGAGATGTAGTAATTGTACATAGGATGAACCTATGATGAATCCTTAAAAGTTTTTTATAAGTATTTTTTATGATGTTTTCATGTATTATTTTCTTCATTTCCAATACACTATATTTTAAAGATCCTCTTATGTAAAATGTAATGAAACGTTATGTAATAAAAATGTGGGATTCCATAGTTGGTATCAAAGAATAGTTTAGTTTTTTATGGAAATTAGGCTATGAAAATAATATTAATAATCTTATATAAAAGTTTACATATGGGAAAAATGCCTACTATTTTGGTGAGTATTGAGGGGTTTATCAATAAAATAAATCCTTGTCTAGATACGAGCAGGTAGAGGCGGCTCTGGCACAGAGGTAACTTGGAGTGAAAACTCTGACAAGGAGTTTCGAGCATAACCTGGGGTATCCTGGTACACGACATGGGGCCTTGATTAACTATTGGTTACGACACTCTCGGGGGATATGTTGGGATAATCATATTATTTTTATCAATTATTATGAAGGATTTATAGTGAAATTTAATTGTTTAAATAAGTTTTAAGACATGAAATCCTTTATAGATAAAAGACTCATAAATGAACAAATATTTCACTAAGGTTTTATTATTTTAGAAAATGGTGGGAAATAGAAGGAACCATGAAAATGGTGACCACAATGGACCATGCACTGGCGGCACTCTGATGGATGCCAGAATGAAAACTTTCATGAAAATGATGATCTAACTAACTCAAGTTATAGGAAATAACTTGAATTAAGTTGGGAGACCAATATCACCATGAAGGGAACACATTTCTGTTGAATCATTTATAATTCGATGACCACCATCCTTCAGTGGATCTACCGACCCATGATTTCTGAATAGTGGATCATCTCTATCGAGATGATCTTTTTTGTGCTATGATGTTCTAAATAAGAGTATGTTACCCTGGTTGTCTATCCCTTAGAGGGGGAAGCTGTTCTGTGGTGGTAATTGATTAAAAAACAATTCCAATAGTGGAAGTTAAAGTTATGGAGTGGGAAGAGTTTATAGGGATATTCTTCAATAAGTATTTCCATCGATCGATGAGAACAAGAATGGAGGAGTTTCTTGAGCTGAAGAAGAAGGAAAATGAATCTGTCAGAATCTACAAGATGAACTTTACAAGGTTTTCACATTACACCTCTAGCTTTGTCCTGGATCCAAATGGTAAGGTTGATAGATTTTTTGGTGGATTGAGACCTCATCTGTAGAAGAATATATCCAACTGAGCCTATGATAGCTATGAGGAGATCGTTCGGAGTGCGATGAAAGTCGGGATACACTTTTATGAGACACAGTGGTCTCATAAATCTAACAACAAGAAGAGATCGATGGATCCCAGCTTAGGGAAGACCTTTGATCATTAAAGAGGATGAAAGAAAGTTCAACTTCCCACGTGTAATAAATGTGGGATGAAACATTTGGGGAATTACCTGCTCAAGAGCGGGAAATGATACAAGTGTGGAAGGGAAGGGCATATTGTGAGGTATTATCGTAGTGAGGTGAAACCACTACTTTCAAACACTAAGGACAAGGGGAATATGGTGAAGGTCGTACCTGATGTCCAATGCTTTAAGTTTGGACAACTTCATAACATTTCCAATCACTGTCCTAATCTCACGGCAGTACAGGGGAACAACCATCAGCCTCAGAAAAGGACAAGGGATCAAGGTCATTATTTTTATATCAAGACAACTGAAGTTGAAGATCCAAATGATGTGGTAGAAGGTACTCTTGTTATTCTCTCAAAGATATAAAGTACATTGTTTGATACTGGTTCAACACATTACTTTATTTCCTCCAAGTTTTCAATGAATTTAGAATCAACCCCCAAATTTCTATAAGTAGAGTTATAAGTCAAGACCCCTGGTGGGATTATCCAAGAATCATCAGTATTTAGAAACTCTGGTATTTAATTTATTTATCACAATCTTATCGCAAATCTAGTAATCATTTCCATGGTTGAATTCAACATTATACTAGGGATGTACTGTCTCTCAAAGTATAATGCTATGATCAAATGAAAAATCCAGGAAGTCTCAGCAGACATGAATTGAGAACCTACAGTTATCTTCTAAGGAGAGATACCTCAACCTGATCTTTGTCTAGAAGAACCTCTTATATCCTTCTTTATGGAGTTGATTGGTGAAGAAGAAGAAGAAAATGATATTTTTAAGGATATAAAATTTCCCCGTCGTCTAGGAATACATTTACATATTTCCGGAGGAGTTGCCCGGACCTCCCCCAGAAAGAGAGTTAGAGTTCTCTATTAAACTCATACCTGGATCTCATCCAATATCAAAGAACCCATATAGGATGAAAAATATAGAGCTTGTTGAATCAAAGAAACAACTCCAAGATCTTTTGGAGAAGGGGTTTCTCTAACCGAGTGTGTCTCTTTGGGGAGAACCTATTCTCTTTGTGAAGAAGAAGGATGGATTGATGCAGCTATGCAGTGATTATAGAGAACTGAATGGTATCACAGTAAATAAAACATACCATCTTCCACAAATTGATGACATATTTGACCAACATCGTGGGGCTCAATTCATCTCTAAGATTGATCCTTGATCTGGTTATCATCAATTGAGGGTAAAGAAAGAAGATATTACAGAAACTGTCTTCCAATCAAGATATGGGAATTATGAGTTTGTTGTTATACCCTTAGGACTGACTAATGCACCTACTATTTTTATGGATCTGATTAATAGTGTCTTTAAGGACTAAATTGGTAACATTGTGGTAGTTTTTATTGATGATATTCAGATATATTCCAAAATTTTTGAGGAGCATAAGGATAATCTAAGGGTTATTTTACAAACTCTACAGAATGAGATGATTTTTGGAAAGATGACTAAATGTTAATTTTGGTCACAACAAGTTGCTTTCCTGGGGAACATTGTTACCAATGAAGGAATCACAGTTGACCCTGAAAAGCCAAAAGTTGTAGAGGAGTCGCCTCAGCCTACAAAAATTAATGAGATTTGTAGTTTCCTTGGATTAGAAGGATATTATAGAAGGTTTGTGAAAAACTATTCCTGGATTTCTATTCCATTAACAAAGTTATCTCGAAAAGGGGTAAAGTTAATCTAGACATAAGAGTGTGAGGAAAGTTTCCAAGACATGAAGAATATATTGGTTACTTCACCTGTGTTAACTCTTCCATCATGTAGAGAAGGATTCATTATTTTTAGCAATGCATCTATGGAAGGGCTTGGGTGCGTGCTCATGAAAATTTAATAGGTCATTGCTTATGCATCTCAACAATTGAATAATCATGTGTAGAACTATCCTATGCATGATCTGGAGATGGTTGCGGTTGTTTTCGCTTTGAAGATATGGAGACACTATCATTGTTCTACTTTTTCTATACATCCTGGATGCACAAAAATGTATAGGAACAATTGTGATCATTATTGGTGGGATAATATAAAAATGGATATTTGGGACTACACTTCAAGGTGCCTGGTATATTAGCAAGGGACGGAGGAGTGACAATTTCATAATGGGGTATTGCAACCACTACCCATACCGGCATGGAAGTGGGACAATATCACTGTGGACTTCATCAATGGTCTCCTGAGAACATCCAAAGAAAACAATGTGATATGGGTTATTATAGACTGCCTCACCAAGACTTCCCAATTTATCTTCATTCGAGAAGATTTCTCTCTTAATCAACTTTCCCGGATTTATGTGAAGGATGTGGTAAGGCTGGTTGAAGTTCCACTTTCTATCGTATTTTATCATGATCCAAGGTTCACATCAAAATTCTGGAGAAGTCTTCAACATTCTATGATCACTGAATTGAATTTCAGTACGACCTATCACCCCTAAACTGATGTCCAATCTGAAAGAACTATTCAAAACATTGATGATATGCTGAGAACATGCTCAATGGAATTTAATGGTGGATGGGATCAACATCTCTCTTTAGGTGAGTTCTCTTACAACAATATCATCCACTCAAGTGTTCAAATGGAACCCTATAAATCTATATATGGGAAGTGTTTTAGAACTCCTACTTATTAGGATGAAGATGGTGAGAAAAATCTTTTTGGGCCTGATCTTGTTAAAGAGATAACAGAAAAAGTCCATGCTATCCGGCAACACATTAAGGCTTCTCCGAGTCGGCAGAAGAGATATTCTGAAAAACATCCAAGGGACTTGGATTTTGATGTTGTTGAGAAATTATTTCTTTGAATTTCACCTTGGAATAGATTCATGAGGTGTGGTAAGAATGGGAAGCTCAGCCCTAGGTACCTTGGCCCCTATGAAATCCTTGATCGCCTATGAGCAGTGGCCTATCGGCTTTCTCTTCCTACAAATCTAGCACAAGTTCATGATGTCTTCCACGTATCCATCTTGAGGAAGTACATACTTGACCCTTCACATGTACAAAATCTAGTGGTGGAACAATTGGAACATGAACTCTCTTATAAGGAGTAGTCGATGGAGATCATGGATCATAGATACAAGGTTCTACGTAACAAGAATACTCACCTTGTTAAGGTGTTGTGGAGGAACCACAAATGTGAGGAAGCCCCATGAGAACCAGAGGAGTCCATGTGGTAGAAGTACCCACACATTTTCTCTTCTTAGGGTATGATTTAAAATTTTGGGGATGAAATTTCTTAAGTGGGGAAGAATGTAACGACCTGAACTTTTTAGTAATATTTATTTTATAAATTTTTGTGTTATTTTATTTTATACGCAACACAACTAAATCCTTTAATTAATGACGTGAGTATAATTAAAATAGTATAGTTGGTTTTTGATTGTTATATGACCGTTGTTCAATATGACAGTTGGAAACTAAATTCTTAACATTACAATTATTGTTTATAAATTCAATTGATCTAGGTTAATTAATATAGAATGAGGAGTCGATGGCATCATCCAGTAGACTCGGGCTATACGAAGCCCATCTATCGGAGCTTGGGAAAGAGGTAGCATCACTGGGCTTTTCTCTGGACCAAGCCCAAGCTGAACTTCCACATGTGAAGCTTGAACGGAATCACATAAGGGAGAAGATCAAACTAATAGAAATCACCACTTGGGAAATGTTGTCTGAGCCACCCCAAGATTCTATCACTATAACACTCCTTACGCATATGTTTTATGATGGTGTTATAAGGGGCTATGTAACGAGACCTTAGCTACTTTGTGTAATCCTTTTATATAAATAATTTTTTTTTTCTTATTATGGTAAAGTTTGTAAATTTAAAATTTTTGGATAAATATAGGATGTATATTATTGATGAATTTATGAAAAAAAAGGTATTTCAAAATATTTTTGTATTCCTTAAATAATTAATAATCTGAATTGATTTTCAAAAAACGGTCTTCTAAAGTTGTGTTCAGTAAGGAGTTTAGTGTCTAAAAAAATCAACATAATATTTAGTGAATAGTAATGTACGAATAGTAACATACCCATATAAATATTAATGAATATTAAATCGACCAAAAAATAGAAACTTTACCGATGAATTTATAAAAAACATTTTAGACATCTTAAAAGAGAAAAAATGATCATAGTTTAAGTTTTGGTATTTTTGTATATCATAAATATTTAATTTACATTTTTATAATTAATTTAATAAATTAAAATGGAAATTTATTTTCATAAAATATAATCATAAATTGTTACTTTATTATCTTATGGTTATATAATAATTTTATGGGACCTTGGTTACTCCTTTAAGGTGTTACAAAATGAGTTATAGTTTTAAAGTTGTATTTTTGGAATAAATAATGATTTTATTTAAAAGTTAAATTAAATTTATTTAAAAAATTATTTTCATAAAATGTTTTTAATTTTTGAGTTTATATCATCAATATTAGGTTAGATTGAATTTTTTGGATTTTTATAAAACAATTTCTTTTTCAATGAATAGTAAAAAATACAGTTTTGAGTTTCGGGTGTGTAATGACATCATTGATGATGTAATCATGATGTTAATAATCTGGTAGACTTGTGAATAGTAAAATATGTTATGAGGTGTCCCATGTGGCCAATACCATGGTAAAATACAATGGTAAAGCCCATGGTTTTGCAAATACCACCGATGAGGTGTCCCTTGGAAATTAATAATTTATTCCAGCAATTTTCCTATAAATACCATGACATTTCCTCCTCCATTTAATTCCAAAATTTTCATCAATGAAGTTATGGTATTTAACCTTCAAATGAGTCCTCCCATGATTCTCTCAAGCCTCACAAGGTTCTAACCATAAATCTTTTTAAGTTACTCTTCAAGGTAAGGGAACCTTTATCCCACTTCTTTTAAGTCATGACTTCATTTATGTTATATCTTCTAGTTTCTATTTTATTATGTAGGGGATTGTTATTATATATCTTTACTACTTTCCATTTCATGTCCAAATTATGATAGACCCTTTCCTCTCTAATCAACCAATTTTCTGAATTTATAAGTGATTTCATTAGGATGACGAATTTTTCATAAAAGAAATTGCATCTTCTCTTTTCTTTCATGTTTCATTTTCATGCTTTATGTCATTAAAATATCCATACCCAGATATTATTTATTTTTATTATATACCCATTCGGAAAAATGATTCATTTATTTATGGGTGACTTTTTCCCCTCTCTTTTTATTATTTTCTAAAACCATGTTATATAGTCGTTATGCTGTAGAAATTTCGTCGCAAAATTTCTCGCTCTTTCTCTCAAGAAATTATCTTGTTTTAATTATGTGAATACCAATTCCTATTTAGTTTCTATGGAAGTTTATAAATACCAAAAAATGATATATTGGAGTCTGGAATTGACATACATATAACCGTCACTCCCTTTACATGGTTTTTAAATGACATAATGATCCTATTTTTAAGCACTTTTAAAACGTCACGATTTTGAAATAAAACCCATTTCTTTTATTCTCTTTGGGTTATTTATGTAATTTTTTACTATGATCTATTTGGATCACATAAAAATAAATACATATTAAGGGTGATCTCTGATAGTGCTTCAATACAATGGATAAAGAATTAATCTCTAGAGATGACAATTTTCACGATACCTTGGTGAAAAACCGTGGTAATTTTTTTATGACGCCTTAGGGATAAACCTCGGTGATATGTTAATGAATGTATAAATTAAATGTTGTATCAACATATTCAAGTTTTTTTTCAAGTTATTTTCATTATGATATGACTATACTTCCAATGCTCATGTCTTTATGTGTTTTTTATCAAGTTCTCATTGATATCACAAGTAAATTGATTCCCTTATTTACCCCTAACTAGGCCTTCTGCTCACCCTTTCCTTTAATGTATGTCTCCAAGTTATGAGATGCAGTAATTGTTTATAGGATGAACCTATGATGAAGCCCTGAAAGTGTTTTCAAAGGATGTTTTATAATGTTTTCATGTATTATGTTCTTGTTTTCGAAGACACTAGACTTTAAAGATCCTCTATATGTTAAATGTAATGAAAAGTTATGTAATAAAAAGGTGGGATTCCATAGTTGGTTTAAGAAGATAGTTTAGTTAATTATTGAAATTAGGCTATTAAAAATTTATGAAGAATCCTATAGAAAAGTTTACAAATAGGAAAACTTCCTTGTATTTTGGTGAGTAATGAGTATGTGGTTTATCAAGCAAATATATCCCTGTTTGGATATGAGCAGGTAGAGGCCACTCTGGCACAAAGTTACCTAAGAGTGATAACTCTGACAAGGAATTTTGGGCATGACCCAGGGCATCCTAGTACAAGAAAATGGGCATTGAAGTACTCATGGTTATGACACTCTTGAGGGATATATTTGGTTAATCCTAATCCTTTTATGAATTATTATGAAGGATTTATAGAGACATGTAATTGTTTAAAGAAGTTTTAAGCCATGAAATCATTTATATTTAAAAGATTCGTAAATGAACTATGTTTCTCACTAAGGTTTTGTTATTTTAGAAAATGGCATGAAATAGGAGGAACTGTTCAAATGGTGACCGTAATGGACCATGCGATGACAGCCCTCCGATGGAAGTTGTAATGAAAACTATCATGAAAATGATGAACCAACTGACTCAAGTTATGGGAAATAACTTAAATCAAGCTGAGAGACCGATATCACCATGAAGGGAACAACTTTATGTTGAATCCTTTGTGCATCAATAACCACCAACCTTCAGTAGATATACTGACCCATTGATTTCTGAATAGTGGATCAGCTGTATTGAAAAGATCTTTTCTATGCTCCGATGTTCTAAACAAGAGAAGGTTACCCTTGATGTATATCGCTTAGAGGGAGAACATGATCGGTGGTGGGTACTTATTAAAAACACAATTCCAAGAGTGGAAGTTGAAGCTATGAAGTAGAAAGTGTTTAAAGGGACATTGTTTAACAAGTATTTCCCTCGATCGAAGAGAATAAGAAAGGAGAAGGAGTTTCTCGAGCTGAAGTAGAAGGTGAGTGAATTTGTGGGAAGCTACGAGAAGAACTTCACAAGTCCTTCACATTGCACCTCTATATTTATCATAGATCCAATTGGTAAGATTGATAGATTATTTGGTGGACTAAGACATCATCTATGGAAGAATCTATCCAACAGATACTATGACAGCTATGAGGAGATCGTTCGGAGTGCGATGAAAGTCGAGATGGAGATTGGTGAGACACAGTGGTCTCATAAATCTAATGACAATAAGAGATCAATGGAGCCCTTCATAGTGAAGATCATTGATCATAGAAGAGGAGGCAAGTAAGGTCAACGTCCCACATTTAATAAATGTGGGAATAAGCATTTGGGGAACTGGCTACTCAGGAGCAAGAAATGATACAGGTTTGGAAGAGAAGTTCATATTGCGATGAATTGTCGTAGTGAGGTGAAACCTCAAATTCCAAACTCTAATGACAAGAATAAGATGGTGCAAGACCTACCTGATGTCTAGTGATTTAAGTATGTACACCTTGGGAACTTTTCCAGTCACTGTCCAAATCTGAGGGAAGTAGAGGGGAACCACCATCAACCTTAGCAAAGGACAAGGGAGAAAGGTCGGGATTTTTCTATCATGATAGCTGAAGTTAAAGCTCCGAATGATGTGGTAGCAGTTACTCTTGTTGTTCTCTCAAAGATAGCAAGTACTTTATTTGATACTGGTTCTACACATTCCTTTATTTCCACCATGTTTTCAAATAATATAGAATCAACCCCCGATTTTCTAAAAGTAGAGTTATCAGTCAAGACCCCTGGTGGGATTATCCAAGCATCGTCAGTATTTAGAAACTCTATTATTTATTTAGTGAGAACAAAATTATCACAAATCTAGTAGTCATTTCCAAGCTGTAATTTGAAATTATACTAGGGATGGAATATCTCTCAAATTATAATGCTAAGATCAAATACAGAAGCAAGGAAATCATTGTACTCTTGAAGGGAGAACCTACAGTTTTCTTCCAAGGAGAGATATCTCAACCTGAAATTTGTCTAGAAGGACCTCCTATATAGTTATTTATGGAGTTGATCAGTGAATTAGAAGAAATAAATGAGAGTTTAAGTAGAGAAAATGTCCCCATCATCTAGGAATACATTGACGTATTTCCTGACGAGTTGCCTCGACCTCCCCCAGAAAGAGATGTATAGTTCTCTATTGAACTCGTACCTGGATCTCATCCAATATCAAAGACCCCATATAGAATAGAAAATGTGGGGCTGTAGTAATTAAATAAAAAACTCCAAGATCTTTTGGAGAAGGGTTTTATTATACCGAGTGTGTCTCCTTGGGGAGCACCTGTTCTCTTTGTGAAGAAGAAGGATGGATCGATGCGGCTATGCATTGATTATAGATTACTGAATAGGAACACAGAAAAGAAAAAATACCATCATCCAAGAATTGACGACTTCTTTGACCAACTTCGTGGGGCTCAATTCTTCTCTAAGATTGATCTTCGATCTGGTTATCATCAATTGAGGGTGAAGAAATATGATATTCTAAAAATTTCATTTCAATCAAGATATGGGAATTATGAGTTTGTTGTTATGCCCTTCAGACTAACTAATGCACCTGCTATTTTTATGTATCTGGTGAACAGAGTCTTTAAGGACTACCTTGATGACTTTGTGGTAGTTTTTTTTTGATGATATTTTGATATATTCCAAAATTCACGAGAAGCATGAGGACCATCTAAGTGTTATTTTGAAAACTCAACAGAAGTATGGGATTTTTGGAAAGTTAATTAAATGTGAATTTTGGTTACAACAAGTTACTTTCATGGGGAACATTGTTACCAATGAAGGAATCACAGTTGACCCTACAAAGACAAAATTTGTAGAGGAATGTAATCATCCTACAACAATAAGTAAGATTCGTAGTTTCCTGGGATTAGCGGGATATTATAGGAAGTTTTTGAAAAACGTCTCGCGACTTTCTAATCCATTAACCAAGTTAACTCGAAAAGGGGTCAAGTTTATCTGGACAAAAGAGTGTGAGGAAAGTTTCCAAGAGCTGAAGAAGAGATTGGTTACTACACCCGTGTTAACTCTTCTCTCAAGTGTAGAATGATTAGTTATTTTTAGCGATGCATCTCTGAAAGGGATTGGGTGCGTCCTCATGAAAAATGAAAAAGTAATTTCTTATGAATTTCGATAGTTGAAGACTAATGAGAAGAACTATCCTACACATGATCTGGAGCTGGCTGTGATTATTTTTGCTCTGAAGAAATGGAGGCACTATATTTATAGGTAGAAATGTGATATATACACAGACCATCAATGTTTAATGTATATTTTCACACAAAAGGAATTGAACATGACACAAAGGAGATGGTTGGAACTTCTCAAAGACTATTATTGTTAAATTCATTATCATCTGGGAAGAGAAATCAAATTCACTAATTCATTAAGCTGGAAAGTCCCTATTGTTTTTTCTATGACGAGGATTCTAAGAGATCCTTTGATCAAAGACCTAGTAAAACTAGACATTGA